>JAUIMM010000646.1:1535000-2135000 GCA_031769625.1 Taudactylus pleione
CACACAGCAGTCACCCATTCTCTCTCACACACAGCAGTCACCCATTCTCTCTCTCACACATAGCAGTCACCCATTGTCTCACATACAGCAGTCACCCATTCTCTCTCACACACACAGCAGTCACCCATTCTCTCTCACACACACAGCAGCCACCCATTCTCTCTCTCACACACTGCAGACACCCATTCTCTCTCTCTCACACAGCAGTCACCCATTGTCTCACATACAGAAGTCACCCATTCTCTCTCACAAACACAGCAGTCACCCATTCTCTCTCACACATAGCAGTCACCCATTCTCTCTTACACACGCAGCAGTCACCCATTCTCTCTCACACACAGCAGTCACCCATTCTCTCTCACACAGCAGTCACCCATTCTCTCTCTCACACAGCAGTCTCCCATTCTCTCTCTCACACAGCAGTCACCCATTCTCTCTCTCACACAGCAGTCACCCATTCTCTCTCACACACAGCAGTCACCCATTCTCTCTCACACACAGCAGTCACCCATTCTCTCTCACACACAGCAGTCACCCATTCTCTCTCACACACAGCAGTCACCCATTCTCTCTCTCACACATAGCAGTCACCCATTCTCTCTCTCACACACAGCAGACACCCATTCTCTCTCTCTCACACAGCAGTCACCCATTGTCTCACATACAGCAGTCACCCATTCTCTCTCACACACACAGCAGTCACCCATTCTCTCTCACACACACAGCAGCCACCCATTCTCTCTCTCACACACTGCAGACACCCATTCTCTCTCTCTCACACAGCAGTCACCCATTGTCTCACATACAGAAGTCACCCATTCTCTCTCACACACACAGCAGTCACCCATTCTCTCTCACACATAGCAGTCACCCATTCTCTCTCACACACGCAGCAGTCACCCGTTCTCTCTCACACGTAGCAGTCACCCATTCTCTCTCATACACGCAGCAGTAACCCGTTCTCTCTCACACACAGCAGTCACCCATTCTCTCTCATACACACAGCAGTCACCCATTGTTTCTCACACACAGCAGTCACCCATTCTCTCTCACACACAGCAGTCACCCATTCTCTCTCATACATACAGCAGTCATCCATTCTCTCTCTCACACACAGCAGTCACCCATTCTCTCTCTCACACACAGCAGTCACCCATTCTCTCACACACAGCAGTCACCCCTTCTCTCTCACACACAGCAGTCACCCATTTTTTCTCACACACAGCAGTCACCCATTCTTTCTCTCACACAGCAGTCACCCATTCTTTCTCTCACACAGCAGTCATCCATTCTCTCTCACACACACTGCAGTCACCCATTCTCTCTCACACACAGCAGTCACAATTTCTCACTCACACACAGCAGTCACCCATTCTCTCTCACACACAGCACTCACCCATTCTCTCTCACACACAGCAGTCACCCATTCTCTCTCTCACACATAGCAGTCACCCATTCTCTCTCACACACAGCACTCACCCATTCTCTCTCACACACAGCAGTCACCCATTCTCTCTCTCACACATAGCAGTCACCCATTCTCTCTCATACACGCAGCTGTAACCCGTTCTCTCTCACACACAGCAGTCACCCATTCTCTCTCATACACACAGCAGGCACCCATTGTTTCTCACACACAGCAGTCACCCATTCTCTCTCACACACAGCAGTCACCCATTCTCTCTCATACATACAGCAGTCATCCATTCACTCTCATACATACAGCAGTCATCCATTCTCTCTCTCACACACAGCAGTCACCCATTCTCTCACACACAGCAGTCACCCCTTCTCTCTCACACACAGCAGTCACCCATTTTTTCTCACACACAGCAGTCACCCATTCTTTCTCTCACACAGCAGTCACCCATTCTTTCTCTCACACAGCAGTCATCCATTCTCTCTCACACACACTGCAGTCACCCATTCTCTCTCACACACAGCAGTCACAATTTCTCACTCACACACAGCAGTCACCCATTCTCTCTCACACACAGCACTCACCCATTCTCTCTCACACACAGCAGTCACCCATTCTCTCTCTCACACATAGCAGTCACCCATTCTCTCTCATACACGCAGCAGTAACCCGTTCTCTCTCACACACAGCAGTCACCCATTCTCTCTCATACACACAGCAGTCACCCATTGTTTCTCACACACAGCAGTCACCCATTCTCTCTCACACACAGCAGTCACCCATTCTCTCTCATACATACAGCAGTCATCCATTCTCTCTCATACATACAGCAGTCATCCATTCTCTCTCTCACACACAGCAGTCACCCATTCTCTCACACACAGCAGTCACCCCTTCTCTCTCACACACAGCAGTCACCCATTTTTTCTCACACACAGCAGTCACCCATTCTTTCTCTCACACAGCAGTCACCCATTCTTTCTCTCACACAGCAGTCATCCATTCACTCTCACACACACTGCAGTCACCCATTCTCTCTCACACACAGCAGTCACAATTTCTCACTCACACACAGCAGTCACCCATTCTCTCTCACACACAGCACTCACCCATTCTCTCTCACACACAACAGTCACCCATTCTCTCTCTCACACACAGCAGTCACCCATCCTCTCTCACACACAGCAGTCTCCTATTCTTTCTCACACACACACAGCAGTCACCCATTCTCTCTCATACACACAGCAGTCACCCATTCTCTCTCATACACACAGCAGTCACCCATTCTCTCTCTCACACACAGCAGTCACCCGTTCTCTCTCACAGCAGTCACCCCTTCTCTTTCACACACAGCAGTCACCCATTCTTTCTCTTACACAGCAGTCATCCATTCTCTCTCACACACACAGCAGTCACCCATTCTCTCTCACACACAGCAGTCACCCATTCTCTCCCTCTATCAACCCACAGTCACCCATTCTCACACACACAGCAGTCACCCATTCTCTCAAACACAGCAGTCACCCATTCTCTCCCACACACAGCAGTCACCTATTCTCTCTCTCACACACACAGCAGTCACCCATTCTCTCTCACACACAGCAGTCACCCATTCTCTCTCACACTCAGCAGTCACTTATTCTCTCTCACACACACACAGCTGTCACCCATTCTCTCTCACACATAGCAGTCACCCATTCTCTCTCTCACACACAGCAGACACCCATTCTCTCTCTCTCACACAGCAGTCACCCATTGTCTCACATACAGCAGTCACCCATTCTCTCTCACACACACAGCAGTCACCCATTCTCTCTCACACACACAGCAGCCACCCATTCTCTCTCTCACACACTGCAGACACCCATTCTCTCTCTCTCACACAGCAGTCACCCATTGTCTCACATACAGAAGTCACCCATTCTCTCTCACACACACAGCAGTCACCCATTCTCTCTCACACATAGCAGTCACCCATTCTCTCTCACACACGCAGCAGTCACCCGTTCTCTCTCACACATAGCAGTCACCCATTCTCTCTCATACACGCAGCAGTAACCCGTTCTCTCTCACACACAGCAGTCACCCATTCTCTCTCATACACACAGCAGTCACCCATTGTTTCTCACACACAGCAGTCACCCATTCTCTCTCACACACAGCAGTCACCCATTCTCTCTCATACATACAGCAGTCATCCATTCTCTCTCTCACACACAGCAGTCACCCATTCTCTCTCTCACACACAGCAGTCACCCATTCTCTCACACACAGCAGTCACCCCTTCTCTCTCACACACAGCAGTCACCCATTTTTTCTCACACACAGCAGTCACCCATTCTTTCTCTCACACAGCAGTCACCCATTCTTTCTCTCACACAGCAGTCATCCATTCTCTCTCACACACACTGCAGTCACCCATTCTCTCTCACACACAGCAGTCACAATTTCTCACTCACACACAGCAGTCACCCATTCTCTCTCACACACAGCACTCACCCATTCTCTCTCACACACAGCAGTCACCCATTCTCTCTCTCACACATAGCAGTCACCCATTCTCTCTCACACACAGCACTCACCCATTCTCTCTCACACACAGCAGTCACCCATTCTCTCTCTCACACATAGCAGTCACCCATTCTCTCTCATACACGCAGCTGTAACCCGTTCTCTCTCACACACAGCAGTCACCCATTCTCTCTCATACACACAGCAGTCACCCATTGTTTCTCACACACAGCAGTCACCCATTCTCTCTCACACACAGCAGTCACCCATTCTCTCTCATACATACAGCAGTCATCCATTCACTCTCATACATACAGCAGTCATCCATTCTCTCTCTCACACACAGCAGTCACCCATTCTCTCACACACAGCAGTCACCCCTTCTCTCTCACACACAGCAGTCACCCATTTTTTCTCACACACAGCAGTCACCCATTCTTTCTCTCACACAGCAGTCACCCATTCTTTCTCTCACACAGCAGTCATCCATTCTCTCTCACACACACTGCAGTCACCCATTCTCTCTCACACACAGCAGTCACAATTTCTCACTCACACACAGCAGTCACCCATTCTCTCTCACACACAGCACTCACCCATTCTCTCTCACACACAGCAGTCACCCATTCTCTCTCTCACACATAGCAGTCACCCATTCTCTCTCATACACGCAGCAGTAACCCGTTCTCTCTCACACACAGCAGTCACCCATTCTCTCTCATACACACAGCAGTCACCCATTGTTTCTCACACACAGCAGTCACCCATTCTCTCTCACACACAGCAGTCACCCATTCTCTCTCATACATACAGCAGTCATCCATTCTCTCTCATACATACAGCAGTCATCCATTCTCTCTCTCACACACAGCAGTCACCCATTCTCTCACACACAGCAGTCACCCCTTCTCTCTCACACACAGCAGTCACCCATTTTTTCTCACACACAGCAGTCACCCATTCTTTCTCTCACACAGCAGTCACCCATTCTTTCTCTCACACAGCAGTCATCCATTCACTCTCACACACACTGCAGTCACCCATTCTCTCTCACACACAGCAGTCACAATTTCTCACTCACACACAGCAGTCACCCATTCTCTCTCACACACAGCACTCACCCATTCTCTCTCACACACAACAGTCACCCATTCTCTCTCTCACACACAGCAGTCACCCATCCTCTCTCACACACAGCAGTCTCCTATTCTTTCTCACACACACACAGCAGTCACCCATTCTCTCTCATACACACAGCAGTCACCCATTCTCTCTCATACACACAGCAGTCACCCATTCTCTCTCTCACACACAGCAGTCACCCGTTCTCTCTCACAGCAGTCACCCCTTCTCTTTCACACACAGCAGTCACCCATTCTTTCTCTTACACAGCAGTCATCCATTCTCTCTCACACACACAGCAGTCACCCATTCTCTCTCACACACAGCAGTCACCCATTCTCTCCCTCTATCAACCCACAGTCACCCATTCTCACACACACAGCAGTCACCCATTCTCTCAAACACAGCAGTCACCCATTCTCTCCCACACACAGCAGTCACCTATTCTCTCTCTCACACACACAGCAGTCACCCATTCTCTCTCACACACAGCAGTCACCCATTCTCTCTCACACTCAGCAGTCACTTATTCTCTCTCACACACACACAGCTGTCACCCATTCTCTCTCACACACGGCAGTCACCCATTCTCTCTCACACACAGCAGTCACCCATTCTCTCTCTCACACAGCAGTCACCCATTCTCTCTCACTCACAGCAGTCACACATTCTCTCTCACTCTCAGCATTCACCCATTCTATCTCACACAGCAGTCACCCATTCTCTCTCACACACAGCAGTCACCCATTCTCTCTCACACACAGCAGTCACCCATTCTCTCTCTCACATACAGCAGTCACCCATTCTCTCTGTCACACAGCAGTCACCCATTGTCTCACACACAGCAGTTACCCATTCTCTCTGTCACACACAGCAGTCAGCCATTCTCTCACACACAGCAGTCACCCATTCTCTCTCTCACACAGCAGCCACCCACTCTCTCATACACATAGCAGTAACCCGTTCTCTCTCACACACAGCAGTCACCAATTCTCTCTCATACACACAGCAGTCACCCATTGTTTCTCACACACAGCAGCCACCCATTCTCTCTCACACACAGCAGTCACCCATTCTCTCTCATACATACAGCAGTCACCCATTCTCTCTCACACACAGCAGTCACCAATTCTCTCTCACACAGCAGTCACCCATTCTCTCTCTCACACAACAGTCACCCATTCTCTCTCTCACACAACAGTCACCCATTCTCTCTCTCACACAGCAGTCACCCATTCTCTCTCACAAACAGCAGTCACCCATTCTCTCTCATACACAGCAGTCACCCATTCTCTCTCATACACAGCAGTCACCCATCCTCCCTCACACACAGCAGTCACCCATTCTCTCTCACACACAGCAGCAGTCACCCAGTCTCTCTCACACACAGCAGTCACCCATTGTCTCACACACAGCAGTCACCCATTCTCTCTCTCACACACAGCAGCCACCCATTCTCTCTCACACACATAGCAGACACCCATTCTCTCTCTCTCACACAGCAGTCATCCATTGTCTCACATACAGCAGTCACCCATTCTCTCTCACACACACAGCAGTCACCCAATGTCTCACACACAGCAGTCACCCATTCTCTCTCACACACACAGCAGCCACCATTCTCTCTCTCACACATAGCAGACACCCATTCTCTCTCTCTCACACAGCAGTCACCCATTGTCTCACATACAACAGTCACCCATTCTCTCTCACACACACACCAGTCACCCATTCTCTCTCACACATAGCAGTCACCCATTCTCTCTCACACACAGCAGTCACCCATTTTCTCTCTCATGCACAGCAGTCACCCATTCTCTCTCATACACAGCAGTCACCCATTCTCTCATACACAGAAGTCACCCATTCACTCTCTCATACACAGCAGTCACCCATTCTCTATCACACACACAGCAGCCACCCATTCTCTCTCTCACACATTGTAGACACTCATTCTCTCTCTCTCACACAGCAGTCACCCATTGTCTCACATACAGATGTCACCCATTCTCTCACACACACACAGCAGTCACCCATTCTCTCTCACACATAGCAGTCACCCATTCTCTCTCACACACACAGCAGTCACCCATTCTCTCTCACACACAGCAGTCACCCACTCTCTCACACACAGCAGTCACCCATTCTCTCTCACACACAGCAGTCACCCATTCTCTCTCACACACAGCAGTCACCCATTCTCTCTCACACACAGCAGTCACCCATTCTCTCTCACACACACAGCAGTCACCCATTCTCTCTCACAGACACAGCAGTCACCCATTCTCTCTCACACACAGCAGTCACCCATTCTCTCTCTCACACAGCAGTCACCCATTCTCTCTCACACACACAGCAGTCACCCATTCTCTCTCTCACATACAGCAGTCACCCATTCTCTCTGTCACACAGCAGTCACCCATTGTCTCATACACAGCAGTTACCCATTCTCTCTCTCACACACAGCAGTCAGCCATTCTCTCACACACAGCAGTCACCCATTCTCTCTCACACACACAGCAGTCACCCATTCTCTCTCACAGACACAGCAGTCACCCATTCTCTCTCACACACAGCAGTCACCCATTCTCTTTCTCAAACAGCAGTCACCCATTCTCTCTCACACACACAGCAGTCACCCATTCTGTCTCTCACATACAGCAGTCACCCATTGTCTCTCACACAGCAGTCACCCATTCTCTCTCACACACACAGCAGTCACCCATTGTCTCACACACAGCAGTCACCCATTGTCTCACACACAGCAGTCACCCATTCTCTCTCACACACAGCAGTCACCCAATCTCTCTCTCACACAGCAGTCACCCATTGTCTCTCACACAGCAGTCACCCATTCTCTCTCACACACACAGCAGTCACCCATTCTCTCTCACAGACACAGCAGTCACCCTTTCTCTCTCACACACAGCAGTCACCCATTCTCTCTCTCACACAGCAGTCACCCATTCTCTCTCACACACACAGCAGTCACCCATTCTCTCTCTCACATACAGCAGTCACCCATTCTCTCTCACACACAGCAGTCACCCATTCTCTCTCTCATACACAGCAGTCACCCATTCTCTCTCACACACAGCAGTCACCCATTCCTCTCTCACATACAGCAGTCACCCATTCTCTCTCATACACAGCAGTCACCCATTCTCTCTCATACACAGCAGTCACCCATTCTCTATCTCACACAGCAGTCACCCATTCTCTCTCTCACACAGCAGTCACCCATTCTCTCTCACACACACAGCAGTCACCCATTGTCTCTCACAGACACAGCAGTCACCCATTGTCTCTCACACACAGCAGTCACCCATTCTCTCTCTCACACAGCAGTCACCCATTCTCTCTCACACACACAGCAGTCACCCATTCTCTCTCTCACATACAGCAGTCACCCATTCTCTCTGTCACACAGCAGTCACCCATTGTCTCACACACAGCAGTTACCCATTCTCTCTCTCACACACAGCAGTCAGCCATTCTCTCACACACAGCAGTCACCCATTCTCTCTCACACACACTGCAGTCACCCATTCTCTCTCACACACAGCAGTCACCCATTCTCTCCCTCACACAGCAGTCACCCATTCTCTCTCATACACATAGCAGTCATCCATTCTCTCTCATACACATAGCAGACACCCATTCTCTCTCACACACATCAGTCACCCATTCTCTCTCTCATACACTGCAGTCACCCATTCTCATACACAGCAGTCACCCATGCTCTCTCACACACAGCAGTCACCCATTTTCTCTCATACACACAGCAGTCACCCATTCTCTCTCACACACAGCAGTCACCCATTCTCTCTTATACACACAGCAGTCACCCATTCTCTGTCACACACAGCAGTCACCCATTCTCTGTCACACACAGCAGTCACCCATTCTCTCTCTCACACACAGCAGTCACCCATCCTCTCTCACACACAGCAGTCACCCATTCTCTCTCACACACACAGTAGTCACCCATTCTCTCTCACACACAGCAGTCACCTATTCTCTCTCACACACACAGCAGTCATCCATTCTCTCTCACACACAGCAGTCTCCTAATCTTTCTCACACACACACAGCAGTCACCCATTCTCTCTCATACACACAGCAGTCATCCATTCTCTCTCATACACACAGCCGTCACCCATTCTCTCTCACACACAGCAGTCACCCATTCTCTCTCTCACACACAGCAGTCACCCCTTCTCTCTCACACACAGCAGTCACCCATTCTCTCTCACACACACAGCAGTCACCCATTCTCTCTCACACACTGCAGTCACCTATTCTCTCCCTCTATCAACCCACAGTCACCCATTCTCACACACACAGCAGTCACCCATTCTCTCCCACACATAGCAGTCACCTATTCTCTCTCTCCCACACACAGCAGTCACCTATTCTCTCTCTCACACACACAGCAGTCACCCATTCTGTCTCACACACAGCAGTCACCCATTCTCTCTCACACTCAGCAGTCACTTATTCTCTCTCACACACACACAGCTGTCACCCATTATCTCTCGCACACGGCAGTCAGCCATTTTCTCTCTCACACAGCAGTCACCCATTCTCTCTCACTCACAGCAGTCACACATTCTCTCACACACACAGCAGTCACCCATTCTCTCTCACTCTCAGCAGTCACCCATTCTATCTCACACAGCAGTCACCCATTCTCTCTCACACACAGCAGTCACCCATTCTCTCATACACAGCAGTCACCCATTCTCTCTCTCATACACAGCAGTCACCCATTCTCTCTCACACACACAGCAGCCACCCATTCTCTCTCTCACACATTGTAGACACCCATTCTCTCTCTCTCACACAGCAGTCACCCATTGTCTCACATACAGAAGTCACCCATTCTCTCACACACACACAGCAGTCACCCATTCTCTCTCACACATAGCAGTCACCCATTCTCTCTCACACACACAGCAGTCACCCATTCTCTCTCACACATAGCAGTCACCCATTCTCTCTCACACACAGCAGTCACCCACTCTCTCACACACAGCAGTCACCCACTCTCTCACACACAGCAGTCACCCATTCTCTCTCACACACAGCAGTCACCCATTCTCTCTCTCACACAGCAGTCACCCATTGTCTCTCACACAGCAGTCACCCATTCTCTCTCACACACACAGCAGTCACCCATTCTCTCTCACAGACACAGCAGTCACCCTTTCTCTCTCACACACAGCAGTCACCCATTCTCTCTCTCACACAGCAGTCACCCATTCTCTCTCACACACACAGCAGTTACCCATTCTCTCTCTCACATACAGCAGTCACCCATTCTCTCTCACACACAGCAGTCACCCATTCTCTCTCTCATACACAGCAGTCACCCATTCTCTCTCACACACAGCAGTCACCCATTCCTCTCTCACATACAGCAGTCACCCATTCTCTCTCATACACAGCAGTCACCCATTCTCTATCTCACACAGCAGTCACCCATTCTCTCTCTCACACAGCAGTCACCCATTCTCTCTCACACAGCAGTCACCCATTCTCTCTCACACACAGCAGTCACCCATTCTCTCTCTCTCACACAGCAGTCACCCATTGTCTCACACACAGCAGTCAACCCTTCTCTCTCTCACACACAGCAGTCACCCATTCTCACTCACAAAAAGAAGTCACCCATTCTCTCTCACACACACAGCAGTCACCCATTCTCTCTCAAACACAGCAGTCACCCATTCTCTCTCTCACACAGCAGTCAGCCATTGTCTCACACACACAACAGTCACCCATTCTCTCTCTCACATACAGCAGTCACCCATTCTCTCTCATACACAGCACACCCATTCTCTCCCACACACAGCAGTCACCTATTCTCTCTCTCACACACACAGCAGTCACCCATTCTCTCTCACACACAGCAGTCACCCATTCTCTCTCACACTCAGCAGTCACTTATTCTCTCTCACACACACACAGCTGTCACCCATTCTCTCTCACACACGGCAGTCACCCATTCTCACACACACAGCAGTCACCCATTCTCTCTCACACACAGCAGTCACCCATTCTCTCTCACACACAGCAGTCACCCATTCTCTCTCACACACAAAGCAGTCACCCATTCTCTCTCACACACACAGCAGTCACCCATTCTCTCTCACACACAGCAGTCACCCATTCTCTCTCTCACACAGCAGTCACCCATTCTCTCTCACACACACAGCAGTCACCCATTCTCTCTCTCACATACAGCAGTCACCCATTCTCTCTGTCACACAGCAGTCACCCATTGTCTCACACACAGCAGTTACCCATTCTCTCTCTCACACACAGCAGTCAGCCATTCTCTCACACACAGCAGTCACCCATTCTCTCTCACACACACTGCAGTCACCCATTCTCTCTCACAGACACAGCAGTCACCCATTCTCTCTCACACACAGCAGTCACCCATTCTCTCCCTCACACAGCAGTCACCCAACCTCTCTCATACACATAGCAGTCACCCATTCTCTCTCACACACATCAGTCACCCATTCTCTCTCTCATACACTGCAGTCACCCATTCTCATACACAGCAGTCACCCATGCTCTCTCACACACAGCAGTCACCCATTCTCTCTCATACACACAGCAGTCACCCATTCTCTCTCACACACAGCAGTCACCCATTCTCTCTTATACACACAGCAGTCACCCATTCTCTCTCACACACAGCAGTCACCCATTCTCTGTCACACACAGCAGTCACCCATTCTCTCTCTCACACACAGCAGTCACCCATCCTCTCTCACACACAGCAGTCACCCATTCTCTCTCACACACACAGTAGTCACCCATTCTCTCTCACACACAGCAGTCACCTATTCTCTCTCACACACACACAGCAGTCATCCATTCTCTCTCACACACAGCAGTCTCCTATTCTTTCTCACACACACACAGCAGTCACCCATTCTCTGTCATACACACAGCAGTCACCCATTCTCTCTCACACTCAGCACACCCATTCTCTCCCACACACAGCAGTCACCTATTCTCTCTCTCACACACACAGCAGTCACCCATTCTCTCTCACACACAGCAGTCACCCATTCTCTCTCACACTCAGCAGTCACTTATTCTCTCTCACACACACACAGCTGTCACCCATTCTCTCTCACACACGGCAGTCACCCATTCTCACACACACAGCAGTCACCCATTCTCTCTCACACACAGCAGTCACCCATTCTCTCTCACACACAGCAGTCACCCATTCTCTCTCACACACAAAGCAGTCACCCATTCTCTCTCACACACACAGCAGTCACCCATTCTCTCTCACACACAGCAGTCACCCATTCTCTCTCTCACACACAGCAGTCACCCATTCTCTCTCTCACATACAGCAGTCACCCATTCTCTCTGTCACACAGCAGTCACCCATTGTCTCACACACAGCAGTTACCCATTCTCTCTCTCACACACAGCAGTCAGCCATTCTCTCACACACAGCAGTCACCCATTCTCTCTCACACACACTGCAGTCACCCATTCTCTCTCACAGACACAGCAGTCACCCATTCTCTCACACACAGCAGTCACCCATTCTCTCCCTCACACAGCAGTCACCCAACCTCTCTCATACACATAGCAGTCACCCATTCTCTCTCACACACATCAGTCACCCATTCTCTCTCTCATACACTGCAGTCACCCATTCTCATACACAGCAGTCACCCATGCTCTCTCACACACAGCAGTCACCCATTCTCTCTCATACACACAGCAGTCACCCATTCTCTCTCACACACAGCAGTCACCCATTCTCTCTTATACACACAGCAGTCACCCATTCTCTCTCACACACAGCAGTCACCCATTCTCTGTCACACACAGCAGTCACCCATTCTCTCTCTCACACACAGCAGTCACCCATCCTCTCTCACACACAGCAGTCACCCATTCTCTCTCACACACACAGTAGTCACCCATTCTCTCTCACACACAGCAGTCACCTATTCTCTCTCACACACACACAGCAGTCATCCATTCTCTCTCACACACAGCAGTCTCCTATTCTTTCTCACACACACACAGCAGTCACCCATTCTCTGTCATACACACAGCAGTCATCCATTCTCTCTCATACACACAGCAGTCATTCATTCTCTCTCATACACACAGCCATCACCCATTCTCTCTCACACACAGCAGTCACCCATTCTCTCTCTCACACACAGCAGTCACCCCTTCTCTCTCACACACAGCAGTCACCCATTCTTTCTCTTACACAGCAGTCATCCATTCTCTCTCACACACACAGCAGTCACCCATTCTCTCTCACACACAGCAGTCACCTATTCTCTCCCTCTATCAACCCACAGTCACCCATTCTCACACACACAGCAGTCACCCATTCTCTCAAACACAGCAGTCACCCATTCTCTCCCACACACAGCAGTCACCTATTCTCTCTCTCCCACACACAGCAGTCACCTATTCTCTCTCTCCCACACACAGCAGTCACCTATTCTCTCTCTCACACACACAGCAGTCACCCATTCTGTCTCACACTCAGCAGTCACTTATTCTCTCTCACACACACACAGCTGTCACCCATTCTCTCTCGCACACGGCAGTCACCCATTCTCTCTCTCACACGGCAGTCACCCATTCTCTCTCACTCACAGCAGTCACACATTCTCTCACACACACAGCAGTCACCCATTCTCTCTCACTCTCAGCAGTCACCCATTCTCTCTCACTCTCAGCAGTCACCCATTCTATCTCACACAGCAGTCACCCATTCTCTCTCTCACACAGCAGTCACCCATTCTCTCTCTCACACAGCAGTCACCCATTCTCTCTCACACACAGCAGTCACCCATTCTCTCATACACACAGCAGTCACCCATTCTCTCTCACACATAGCAGTCACCCATTCTCTCTCTCTCACACACACAGCAGTCACCCATTCTCACACACACAGCAGTCACCCATTCTCCCACACACAGCAGTCACCCATTCTCTCTCACACACAGCAGTCACCCATTCTCTCTCACACACAGCAGTCACCCATTCTCTCTCACACACAGCAGTCACCCATTCTCTCTTATACACACAGCAGTCTCCCATTCTCTCTCACACACAGCAGTCACCCATTCTCTCTCACACACAGCAGTCACCCATTCTTTCTCACACACAGCAGTCACCCATTCTTTCTCACACACAGCAGTCACCCATTCTTTCTCTCACACAGCAGTCAACCATTCTCTCTCTCACGCACAGCAGTCACCCATTCTCTCACGCACAGCAGTCACCCAATCTCTCAAACACAGCAGTCACCCATTCTCTCCCACACACAGCAGTCACCTATTCTCTCTCTCACATACACACAGCAGTCGCCCATTCTCTCTCACACACAGCAGTCACCTTTTCTCTCTCACACACACACAGCAGTCACCCATTCTCTCTCACACTCAGCAGTCACTTATTCTCTCTCACACACACACAGCTGTCACCCATTCTGTCTCACACACGGCAGTCACCCATTCTCTCTCACACACGGCAGTCACCCATTCTCTCCCTCACACGGCAGTCACCCTTTCTCTCTCACTCACAGCAGTCACCCATTCTCTCACACACACAGCAGTCACCCATTCTCTCTCACACTCAGCAGTCACCCATTCTATCTCACACAGCAGTCACCCATTCTCTCTCTCACACAGCAGTCACCCATTCTCTCTCTCACACAGCAGTCACCCATTCTCTCTCTCACACACAGCAGTTACCCATTCTCTCTCTCACATACAGCAGTCACCCATTGTCTCTCACACAGCAGTCACCCATTCTCTCTCTCACACACATCAGTCACCCATTGTCTCACACACAGCAGTCACCCATTGTCTCACACACAGCAGTCACCCATTGTCTCACACACAGCAGTCACCCATTCTCTCTCACACACAGCAGTCACCCATTGTCTCACACACAGCAGTCACCCATTGTCTCACACACAGCAGTCACCCATTCTCTCTCACACACAGCAGTCACCCATTCTCTCTCTCACACAGCAGTCACCCATTGTCTCTCACACAGCAGTCACCCATTCTCTCTCTCATACACAGCAGTCACCCATTCTCTCTCACACACAGCAGTCACCCATTCCTCTCTCACATACAGCAGTCACCCATTCTCTCTCATACACAGCAATCACCCATTCTCTCTCTCACACAGCAGTCACCCATTCTCTCTCACACACAGCAGTCACCCATTCTCTCTCACACACAGCAGTCACCCATTCTCTCTCTCTCACACAGCAGTCACCCATTCTCTCTCTCTCACACAGCAGTCACCCATTGTCTCACACACAGCAGTCACCCATTCTCACTCACAAACAGAAGTCACCCATTCTCTCTCACACACACAGCAGTCACCCATTCTCTCTCAAACACAGCAGTCACCCATTCTCTCTCTCATACAGCAGTCAGCCATTGTCTCACACACACAGCAGTCACCCATTCTCTCTCTCTCACATACAGCAGTCACCCATTCTCTCTCAGACACAGCACACCCATTCTCTCTCACACACAGCAGTCACCCATTCTCTATCATACACACAGCAGTCACCCATTCTTTCTCACACACAGCAGTCAACCATTCTCTCTCACACACAGCAGTCACACATTCTCTCTCATACATACAGCAGTCACCCATTCTCTCTCACACACAGCAGTCGCCCATTCTCTCTCACACACAGCAGTCACCTATTCTCTCTCACACACACAGCAGTCACCCATTCTCTCTCTCACACACAGCAGTCACCCATCGTCTCTCACACACAGCAGTCACCCATTCTCTCTCACACACACAGCAGTCACCCATTCTCTGTCACACACAGCAGTCACCCATTCTCTCTCACACACAACAGTCACCCATTCTCTCTCACAGCAGTCACCCCATCTCTCTCACACACAGCAGTTACCCATTCTCTCTCTCACACAGCAGTCACCCATTCTCTCTCACACACAGCAGTCACCCATTCTCTCTCTCACACAGCAGTCACCCATTCTCTCTCATACACATAGCAGGAACCCATTCTCTCTCATACACAGAGCAGTCACCCATTCTCTCTCACAAACAGCAGTCACCCATTCTCTCTTATACACACAGCAGTCACCCATTCTCAATCACACACAGCAGTCACCCATCCTCTCTCACACACAGCAGTCACTCATTCTCTCTCACACACACAGTAGTCACCCATTCTCTCTCACACACAGCAGTCACCTATTCTCTCTCACACACACACAGCAGTCATCCATTCTCTCTCACACACAGCAGTCTCCTATTCTTTCTCACACACACAGCAGTCACCCATTCTCTCTCATACACACAGCAGTCACCCATTCTCTCTCTCACACACAGCAGTCACCCATTCTCTCTCTCACACACAGCAGTCACCCCTTCTCTCTCACAGCAGTCACCCCTTCTCTCTCACACACAGCAGTCACCCATTCTTTCTCTCACACAGCAGTCATCCATTCTCTCTCACACACACAGCAGTCACCCATTCTCTCTCACACACAGCAGTCACCCATTCTCTCCCTCTATCAACCCACAGTCACCCATTCTCACACACACAGCAGTCACCCATTCTCTCAAACACAGCAGTCACCCATTCTCTCCCACACACAGCAGTCACCTATTCTCTCTCTCACACACACACAGCAGTCACCCATTCTCTCTCACACACAGCAGTCACCTTTTTTCTCTCACACACACAGCAGTCACCCATTCTCTCTCACACTCAGCAGTCACTTATTCTCTCTCACACACACACAGCTGTCACCCATTCTCTCTCACACACGGCAGTCACCCATTCTCTCTCACACACAACAGTCACCCATTCTCTCTCTCACACAGCAGTCACCCATTCTCTCTCACTCACAGCAGTCACACATTCTCTCACACACACAGCAGTCACCCATTCTCTCTCACACTCAGCAGTCACCCATTCTATCTCACACAGCAGTCACCCATTCTATCTCACACAGCAGTCACCCATTCTCTCTCTCACACAGCAATCACCCATTCTCTCTCACACAGCAGTCACCCATTCTCTCTCACACACAGCAGTCACCCATTCTCTCATACACACAGCAGTAACCCATTCTCTCTCACACATAGCAGTCACCCATTCTCTCTCTCACACACACACAGCAGTCACCCATTCTCTCTCACACACAGCAGTCACCCATTCTCTCTCACACAGCAGTCACCCATTCTCTCTCACACAGCAGTCACCCATTCTCTCTCTTACACAGCAGTCACCCATTCTTTCTCACACAGAGCAGTCACCCATTCTCTCACACACAGCAGTCACCTTTTCTCTCTCACACACAGCAGACACCTATTATCTCTCAAACAGCAGTCACCCATTCTCTCTCTCACACAAGTCACCCATTCTCTCTCTCACACAAGTCACCCATTCTCTCTCTCACACAGCAGTCACCCATTCTCTCATACACACAGCAGTCACCCATTCTCTCTCACACATAGCAGTCACCCATTCTCTCTCTCTCACACACACAGCAGTCACCCATTCTCTCTCACACACAGCAGTCACCCATTCTCTCTCTCACACAGCAGTCACCCATTCTCTCTCACACACAGCAGTCACCCATTCTCTCTCACACACAGCAGTCACCCATTCTCTCTCACACACAGCAGCAGTCACCCAGTCTCTCTCACACACAGCAGTCACCCATTGTCTCACACACAGCAGTCACCCATTCTCTCTCACACACACAGCAGCCACCCATTCTCTCTCACACACATAGCAGACACCCATTCTCTCTCTCTCACACAGCAGTCACCCATTGTCTCACATACAGCAGTCACCCATTCTCTCTCACACACACAGCAGTCACCCATTGTCTCACACACAGCAGTCACCCATTCTCTCTCACACACACAGCAGCCACCCATTCTCTCTCTCACACATAGCAGACACCCATTCTCTCTCTCTCACACAGCAGTCACCGATTGTCTCACATACAGCAGTCACCCATTCTCTCTCACACACACAGCAGTCACCCATTCTCTCTCACACACACAGCAGTCACCCATTCTCTCTCACACACAGCAGTCACCCATTCTCTCACACACACAGCAGTCACCCATTCTCTCTCACTCTCAGCAGTCACCCATTCTATCTCACACAGCAGTCACCCATTCTCTCTCACACACAGCAGTCACCCATTCTCTCATACACAGCAGTCACCCATTCTCTCTCTCATACACAGCAGTCACCCATTCTCTCTCACACACACAGCAGCCACCCATTCTCTCTCTCACACATTGTAGACACCCATTCTCTCTCTCTCACACAGCAGTCACCCATTGTCTCACATACAGAAGTCACCCATTCTCTCACACACACACAGCAGTCACCCATTCTCTCTCACACATAGCAGTCACCCATTCTCTCTCACACACACAGCAGTCACCCATTCTCTCTCACACATAGCAGTCACCCATTCTCTCTCACACACAGCAGTCACCCACTCTCTCACACACAGCAGTCACCCACTCTCTCACACACAGCAGTCACCCATTCTCTCTCACACACAGCAGTCACCCATTCTCTCTCTCACACAGCAGTCACCCATTGTCTCTCACACAGCAGTCACCCATTCTCTCTCACACACACAGCAGTCACCCATTCTCTCTCACAGACACAGCAGTCACCCTTTCTCTCTCACACACAGCAGTCACCCATTCTCTCTCTCACACAGCAGTCACCCATTCTCTCTCACACACACAGCAGTTACCCATTCTCTCTCTCACATACAGCAGTCACCCATTCTCTCTCACACACAGCAGTCACCCATTCTCTCTCTCATACACAGCAGTCACCCATTCTCTCTCACACACAGCAGTCACCCATTCCTCTCTCACATACAGCAGTCACCCATTCTCTCTCATACACAGCAGTCACCCATTCTCTATCTCACACAGCAGTCACCCATTCTCTCTCTCACACAGCAGTCACCCATTCTCTCTCACACAGCAGTCACCCATTCTCTCTCACACACAGCAGTCACCCATTCTCTCTCTCTCACACAGCAGTCACCCATTGTCTCACACACAGCAGTCAACCCTTCTCTCTCTCACACACAGCAGTCACCCATTCTCACTCACAAAAAGAAGTCACCCATTCTCTCTCACACACACAGCAGTCACCCATTCTCTCTCAAACACAGCAGTCACCCATTCTCTCTCTCACACAGCAGTCAGCCATTGTCTCACACACACAACAGTCACCCATTCTCTCTCTCACATACAGCAGTCACCCATTCTCTCTCATACACAGCACACCCATTCTCTCCCACACACAGCAGTCACCTATTCTCTCTCTCACACACACAGCAGTCACCCATTCTCTCTCACACACAGCAGTCACCCATTCTCTCTCACACTCAGCAGTCACTTATTCTCTCTCACACACACACAGCTGTCACCCATTCTCTCTCACACACGGCAGTCACCCATTCTCACACACACAGCAGTCACCCATTCTCTCTCACACACAGCAGTCACCCATTCTCTCTCACACACAGCAGTCACCCATTCTCTCTCACACACAAAGCAGTCACCCATTCTCTCTCACACACACAGCAGTCACCCATTCTCTCTCACACACAGCAGTCACCCATTCTCTCTCTCACACAGCAGTCACCCATTCTCTCTCACACACACAGCAGTCACCCATTCTCTCTCTCACATACAGCAGTCACCCATTCTCTCTGTCACACAGCAGTCACCCATTGTCTCACACACAGCAGTTACCCATTCTCTCTCTCACACACAGCAGTCAGCCATTCTCTCACACACAGCAGTCACCCATTCTCTCTCACACACACTGCAGTCACCCATTCTCTCTCACAGACACAGCAGTCACCCATTCTCTCTCACACACAGCAGTCACCCATTCTCTCCCTCACACAGCAGTCACCCAACCTCTCTCATACACATAGCAGTCACCCATTCTCTCTCACACACATCAGTCACCCATTCTCTCTCTCATACACTGCAGTCACCCATTCTCATACACAGCAGTCACCCATGCTCTCTCACACACAGCAGTCACCCATTCTCTCTCATACACACAGCAGTCACCCATTCTCTCTCACACACAGCAGTCACCCATTCTCTCTTATACACACAGCAGTCACCCATTCTCTCTCACACACAGCAGTCACCCATTCTCTGTCACACACAGCAGTCACCCATTCTCTCTCTCACACACAGCAGTCACCCATCCTCTCTCACACACAGCAGTCACCCATTCTCTCTCACACACACAGTAGTCACCCATTCTCTCTCACACACAGCAGTCACCTATTCTCTCTCACACACACACAGCAGTCATCCATTCTCTCTCACACACAGCAGTCTCCTATTCTTTCTCACACACACACAGCAGTCACCCATTCTCTGTCATACACACAGCAGTCACCCATTCTCTCTCACACTCAGCACACCCATTCTCTCCCACACACAGCAGTCACCTATTCTCTCTCTCACACACACAGCAGTCACCCATTCTCTCTCACACACAGCAGTCACCCATTCTCTCTCACACTCAGCAGTCACTTATTCTCTCTCACACACACACAGCTGTCACCCATTCTCTCTCACACACGGCAGTCACCCATTCTCACACACACAGCAGTCACCCATTCTCTCTCACACACAGCAGTCACCCATTCTCTCTCACACACAGCAGTCACCCATTCTCTCTCACACACAAAGCAGTCACCCATTTCTCTCTCACACACACAGCAGTCACCCATTCTCTCTCACACACAGCAGTCACCCATTCTCTCTCTCACACACAGCAGTCACCCATTCTCTCTCTCACATACAGCAGTCACCCATTCTCTCTGTCACACAGCAGTCACCCATTGTCTCACACACAGCAGTTACCCATTCTCTCTCTCACACAGCAGTCAGCCATTCTCTCACACACAGCAGTCACCCATTCTCTCTCACACACACTGCAGTCACCCATTCTCTCTCACAGACACAGCAGTCACCCATTCTCTCACACACAGCAGTCACCCATTCTCTCCCTCACACAGCAGTCACCCAACCTCTCTCATACACATAGCAGTCACCCATTCTCTCTCACACACATCAGTCACCCATTCTCTCTCTCATACACTGCAGTCACCCATTCTCATACACAGCAGTCGACCCATGCTCTCTCACACACAGCAGTCACCCATTCTCTCTCATACACACAGCAGTCACCCATTCTCTCTCTCTCACACAGCAGTCACCCATTGTCTCACACACAGCAGTCAACCCTTCTCTCTCTCACACACAGCAGTCACCCATTCTCACTCACAAAAAGAAGTCACCCATTCTCTCTCACACACACAGCAGTCACCCATTCTCTCTCAAACACAGCAGTCACCCATTCTCTCTCTCACACAGCAGTCAGCCATTGTCTCACACACACAACAGTCACCCATTCTCTCTCTCACATACAGCAGTCACCCATTCTCTCTCATACACAGCACACCCATTCTCTCCCACACACAGCAGTCACCTATTCTCTCTCTCACAACACACAGCAGTCACCCATTCTCTCTCACACACAGCAGTCACCCATTCTCTCTCACACTCAGCAGTCACTTATTCTCTCTCACACACACACAGCTGTCACCCATTCTCTCTCACACACGGCAGTCACCCATTCTCACACACACAGCAGTCACCCATTCTCTCTCACACACAGCAGTCACCCCATTCTCTCTCACACACAGCAGTCACCCATTCTCTCTCACACACAAAGCAGTCACCCATTCTCTCTCACACACACAGCAGTCACCCATTCTCTCTCACACACAGCAGTCACCCATTCTCTCTCTCACACAGCAGTCACCCATTCTCTCTCACACACACAGCAGTCACCCATTCTCTCTCTCACATACAGCAGTCACCCATTCTCTCTGTCACACAGCAGTCACCCATTGTCTCACACACAGCAGTTACCCATTCTCTCTCTCACACACAGCAGTCAGCCATTCTCTCACACACAGCAGTCACCCATTCTCTCTCACACACACTGCAGTCACCCATTCTCTCTCACAGACACAGCAGTCACCCATTCTCTCTCACACACAGCAGTCACCCATTCTCTCCCTCACACAGCAGTCACCCAACCTCTCTCATACACATAGCAGTCACCCATTCTCTCTCACACACATCAGTCACCCATTCTCTCTCTCATACACTGCAGTCACCCATTCTCATACACAGCAGTCACCCATGCTCTCTCACACACAGCAGTCACCCATTCTCTCTCATACACACAGCAGTCACCCATTCTCTCTCACACACAGCAGTCACCCATTCTCTCTTATACACACAGCAGTCACCCATTCTCTCTCACACACAGCAGTCACCCATTCTCTGTCACACACAGCAGTCACCCATTCTCTCTCTCACACACAGCAGTCACCCATCCTCTCTCACACACAGCAGTCACCCATTCTCTCTCACACACACAGTAGTCACCCATTCTCTCTCACACACAGCAGTCACCTATTCTCTCTCACACACACACAGCAGTCATCCATTCTCTCTCACACACAGCAGTCTCCTATTCTTTCTCACACACACACAGCAGTCACCCATTCTCTGTCATACACACAGCAGTCACCCATTCTCTCTCACACTCAGCACACCCATTCTCTCCCACACACAGCAGTCACCTATTCTCTCTCTCACACACACAGCAGTCACCCATTCTCTCTCACACACAGCAGTCACCCATTCTCTCTCACACTCAGCAGTCACTTATTCTCTCTCACACACACACAGCTGTCACCCATTCTCTCTCACACACGGCAGTCACCCATTCTCACACACACAGCAGTCACCCATTCTCTCTCACACACAGCAGTCACCCATTCTCTCTCACACACAGCAGTCACCCATTCTCTCTCACACACAAAGCAGTCACCCATTCTCTCTCACACACACAGCAGTCACCCATTCTCTCTCACACACAGCAGTCACCCATTCTCTCTCTCACACACAGCAGTCACCCATTCTCTCTCTCACATACAGCAGTCACCCATTCTCTCTGTCACACAGCAGTCACCCATTGTCTCACACACAGCAGTTACCCATTCTCTCTCTCACACACAGCAGTCAGCCATTCTCTCACACACAGCAGTCACCCATTCTCTCTCACACACACTGCAGTCACCCATTCTCTCTCACAGACACAGCAGTCACCCATTCTCTCACACACAGCAGTCACCCATTCTCTCCCTCACACAGCAGTCACCCAACCTCTCTCATACACATAGCAGTCACCCATTCTCTCTCACACACATCAGTCACCCATTCTCTCTCTCATACACTGCAGTCACCCATTCTCATACACAGCAGTCACCCATGCTCTCTCACACACAGCAGTCACCCATTCTCTCTCATACACACAGCAGTCACCCATTCTCTCTCACACACAGCAGTCACCCATTCTCTCTTATACACACAGCAGTCACCCATTCTCTCTCACACACAGCAGTCACCCATTCTCTGTCACACACAGCAGTCACCCATTCTCTCTCTCACACACAGCAGTCACCCATCCTCTCTCACACACAGCAGTCACCCATTCTCTCTCACACACACAGTAGTCACCCATTCTCTCTCACACACAGCAGTCACCTATTCTCTCTCACACACACACAGCAGTCATCCATTCTCTCTCACACACAGCAGTCTCCTATTCTTTCTCACACACACACAGCAGTCACCCATTTTCTGTCATACACACAGCAGTCATCCATTCTCTCTCATACACACAGCAGTCATTCATTCTCTCTCATACACACAGCCATCACCCATTCTCTCTCACACACAGCAGTCACCCATTCTCTCTCTCACACACAGCAGTCACCCCCTTCTCTCTCACACACAGCAGTCACCCATTCTTTCTCTTACACAGCAGTCATCCATTCTCTCTCACACACACAGCAGTCACCCATTCTCTCTCACACACAGCAGTCACCTATTCTCTCCCTCTATCAACCCACAGTCACCCATTCTCACACACACAGCAGTCACCCATTCTCTCAAACACAGCAGTCACCCATTCTCTCCCACACACAGCAGTCACCTATTCTCTCTCTCCCACACACAGCAGTCACCTATTCTCTCTCTCCCACACACAGCAGTCACCTATTCTCTCTCTCACACACACAGCAGTCACCCATTCTGTCTCACACTCAGCAGTCACTTATTCTCTCTCACACACACACAGCTGTCACCCATTCTCTCTCGCACACGGCAGTCACCCATTCTCTCTCTCACACGGCAGTCACCCATTCTCTCTCACTCACAGCAGTCACACATTCTCTCACACACACAGCAGTCACCCATTCTCTCTCACTCTCAGCAGTCACCCATTCTCTCTCACTCTCAGCAGTCACCCATTCTATCTCACACAGCAGTCACCCATTCTCTCTCTCACACAGCAGTCACCCATTCTCTCTCACACACAGCAGTCACCCATTCTCTCATACACACAGCAGTCACCCATTCTCTCTCACACATAGCAGTCACCCATTCTCTCTCTCTCACACACACAGCAGTCACCCATTCTCACACACACAGCAGTCACCCATTCTCCCACACACAGCAGTCACCCATTCTCTCTCACACACAGCAGTCACCCATTCTCTCTCACACACAGCAGTCACCCATTCTCTCTCACACACAGCAGTCACCCATTCTCTCTTATACACACAGCAGTCTCCCATTCTCTCTCACACACAGCAGTCACCCATTCTCTCTCACACACAGCAGTCACCCATTCTTTCTCACACACAGCAGTCACCCATTCTTTCTCACACACAGCAGTCACCCATTCTTTCTCTCACACAGCAGTCAACCATTCTCTCTCTCACGCACAGCAGTCACCCATTCTCTCACGCACAGCAGTCACCCAATCTCTCAAACACAGCAGTCACCCATTCTCTCCCACACACAGCAGTCACCTATTCTCTCTCTCACATACACACAGCAGTCGCCCATTCTCTCTCACACACAGCAGTCACCTTTTCTCTCTCACACACACACAGCAGTCACCCATTCTCTCTCACACTCAGCAGTCACTTATTCTCTCTCACACACACACAGCTGTCACCCATTCTGTCTCACACACGGCAGTCACCCATTCTCTCTCACACACGGCAGTCACCCATTCTCTCCCTCACACGGCAGTCACCCTTTCTCTCTCACTCACAGCAGTCACCCATTCTCTCACACACACAGCAGTCACCCATTCTCTCTCACACTCAGCAGTCACCCATTCTATCTCACACAGCAGTCACCCATTCTCTCTCTCACACAGCAGTCACCCATTCTCTCTCTCACACAGCAGTCACCCATTCTCTCTCTCACACACAGCAGTTACCCATTCTCTCTCTCACATACAGCAGTCACCCATTGTCTCTCACACAGCAGTCACCCATTCTCTCTCTCACACACATCAGTCACCCATTGTCTCACACACAGCAGTCACCCATTGTCTCACACACAGCAGTCACCCATTGTCTCACACACAGCAGTCACCCATTCTCTCTCACACACAGCAGTCACCCATTGTCTCACACACAGCAGTCACCCATTGTCTCACACACAGCAGTCACCCATTCTCTCTCACACACAGCAGTCACCCATTCTCTCTCTCACACAGCAGTCACCCATTGTCTCTCACACAGCAGTCACCCATTCTCTCTCTCATACACAGCAGTCACCCATTCTCTCTCACACACAGCAGTCACCCATTCCTCTCTCACATACAGCAGTCACCCATTCTCTCTCATACACAGCAATCACCCATTCTCTCTCTCACACAGCAGTCACCCATTCTCTCTCACACACAGCAGTCACCCATTCTCTCTCACACACAGCAGTCACCCATTCTCTCTCTCTCACACAGCAGTCACCCATTCTCTCTCTCTCACACAGCAGTCACCCATTGTCTCACACACAGCAGTCACCCATTCTCACTCACAAACAGAAGTCACCCATTCTCTCTCACACACACAGCAGTCACCCATTCTCTCTCAAACACAGCAGTCACCCATTCTCTCTCTCATACAGCAGTCAGCCATTGTCTCACACACACAGCAGTCACCCATTCTCTCTCTCTCACATACAGCAGTCACCCATTCTCTCTCAGACACAGCACACCCATTCTCTCTCACACACAGCAGTCACCCATTCTCTATCATACACACAGCAGTCACCCATTCTTTCTCACACACAGCAGTCAACCATTCTCTCTCACACACAGCAGTCACACATTCTCTCTCATACATACAGCAGTCACCCATTCTCTCTCACACACAGCAGTCGCCCATTCTCTCTCACACACAGCAGTCACCTATTCTCTCTCACACACACAGCAGTCACCCATTCTCTCTCTCACACACAGCAGTCACCCATCGTCTCTCACACACAGCAGTCACCCATTCTCTCTCACACACACAGCAGTCACCCATTCTCTGTCACACACAGCAGTCACCCATTCTCTCTCACACACAACAGTCACCCATTCTCTCTCACAGCAGTCACCCCATCTCTCTCACACACAGCAGTTACCCATTCTCTCTCTCACACAGCAGTCACCCATTCTCTCTCACACACAGCAGTCACCCATTCTCTCTCTCACACAGCAGTCACCCATTCTCTCTCATACACATAGCAGGAACCCATTCTCTCTCATACACAGAGCAGTCACCCATTCTCTCTCACAAACAGCAGTCACCCATTCTCTCTTATACACACAGCAGTCACCCATTCTCAATCACACACAGCAGTCACCCATCCTCTCTCACACACAGCAGTCACTCATTCTCTCTCACACACACAGTAGTCACCCATTCTCTCTCACACACAGCAGTCACCTATTCTCTCTCACACACACACAGCAGTCATCCATTCTCTCTCACACACAGCAGTCTCCTATTCTTTCTCACACACACAGCAGTCACCCATTCTCTCTCATACACACAGCAGTCACCCATTCTCTCTCTCACACACAGCAGTCACCCATTCTCTCTCTCACACACAGCAGTCACCCCTTCTCTCTCACAGCAGTCACCCCTTCTCTCTCACACACAGCAGTCACCCATTCTTTCTCTCACACAGCAGTCATCCATTCTCTCTCACACACACAGCAGTCACCCATTCTCTCTCACACACAGCAGTCACCCATTCTCTCCCTCTATCAACCCACAGTCACCCATTCTCACACACACAGCAGTCACCCATTCTCTCAAACACAGCAGTCACCCATTCTCTCCCACACACAGCAGTCACCTATTCTCTCTCTCACACACACACAGCAGTCACCCATTCTCTCTCACACACAGCAGTCACCTTTTTTCTCTCACACACACAGCAGTCACCCATTCTCTCTCACACTCAGCAGTCACTTATTCTCTCTCACACACACACAGCTGTCACCCATTCTCTCTCACACACGGCAGTCACCCATTCTCTCTCACACACAACAGTCACCCATTCTCTCTCTCACACAGCAGTCACCCATTCTCTCTCACTCACAGCAGTCACACATTCTCTCACACACACAGCAGTCACCCATTCTCTCTCACACTCAGCAGTCACCCATTCTATCTCACACAGCAGTCACCCATTCTATCTCACACAGCAGTCACCCATTCTCTCTCTCACACAGCAATCACCCATTCTCTCTCACACAGCAGTCACCCATTCTCTCTCACACACAGCAGTCACCCATTCTCTCATACACACAGCAGTAACCCATTCTCTCTCACACATAGCAGTCACCCATTCTCTCTCTCACACACACACAGCAGTCACCCATTCTCTCTCACACACAGCAGTCACCCATTCTCTCTCACACAGCAGTCACCCATTCTCTCTCACACAGCAGTCACCCATTCTCTCTCTTACACAGCAGTCACCCATTCTTTCTCACACAGAGCAGTCACCCATTCTCTCACACACAGCAGTCACCTTTTCTCTCTCACACACAGCAGACACCTATTATCTCTCAAACAGCAGTCACCCATTCTCTCTCTCACACAAGTCACCCATTCTCTCTCTCACACAAGTCACCCATTCTCTCTCTCACACAGCAGTCACCCATTCTCTCATACACACAGCAGTCACCCATTCTCTCTCACACATAGCAGTCACCCATTCTCTCTCTCTCACACACACAGCAGTCACCCATTCTCTCTCACACACAGCAGTCACCCATTCTCTCTCTCACACAGCAGTCACCCATTCTCTCTCACACACAGCAGTCACCCATTCTCTCTCACACACAGCAGTCACCCATTCTCTCTCACACACAGCAGCAGTCACCCAGTCTCTCTCACACACAGCAGTCACCCATTGTCTCACACACAGCAGTCACCCATTCTCTCTCACACACACAGCAGCCACCCATTCTCTCTCACACACATAGCAGACACCCATTCTCTCTCTCTCACACAGCAGTCACCCATTGTCTCACATACAGCAGTCACCCATTCTCTCTCACACACACAGCAGTCACCCATTGTCTCACACACAGCAGTCACCCATTCTCTCTCACACACACAGCAGCCACCCATTCTCTCTCTCACACATAGCAGACACCCATTCTCTCTCTCTCACACAGCAGTCACCGATTGTCTCACATACAGCAGTCACCCATTCTCTCTCACACACACAGCAGTCACCCATTCTCTCTCACACACACAGCAGTCACCCATTCTCTCTCACACACAGCAGTCACCCATTCTCTCTCACAAACAGCAGTCACCCACTCTCTCACACACAGCAGTCACCCATACTCTCTCACACACAGCAGTCACTCATTCTCTCTCTCATGCACAGCAGTCACCCATTCTCTCTCTCATGCACAGCAGTCACCCATTCTCTCTCTCATACACAGCAGTCACCCATTCTCTCTCACACAGCATTCACCCATTCTCTCTCTCACACAGCAGTCACCCATTCTCTCTCATACACACAGCAGTCACCCATTCTCTCTCTCTCACACAGCAGTCACCCATTCTCTCTCTCATACACAGCAGTCACCCATTCTCTCTCATACACAGCAGTCACCCATTCTCTCTCTCACACAGCAGTCACCCATTCTCTCTCATACACACAGCAGTAACCCGTTCTCTCTCACACACAGCAGTCACCCATTCTCTCTCATACACACAGCAGTCACCCATTGTTTCTCACACACAGCAGTCACCCATTCTCTCTCACACACAGCAGTCACCCATTCTCTCTCATACATACAGCAGTCACCCATTCTCTCTCACACACAGCAGTCACCCATTCTCTCACACACAGCAGTCACCCCTTCTCTCTCACACATAGCAGTCATCCATTCTTTCTCACACACAGCAGTCACCCATTCTTTCTCTCACACAGCAGTCATCCATTCTCTCTCACACACACTGCAGTCACCCATTCTCTCTCACACACAGCAGTCACCCATTCTCACTCACACACAGCAGTCACCCATTCTCTCTCTCACACAGCAGTCACCCATTCTCACACACACAGCAGTCACCCATTCTCCCACACACAGCAGTCACCCATTCTCTCTCACACACAGCAGTCACCCATTCTCTCTCACACACACAGCAGTCACCCATTCTCTCTGTCACACAGCAGTCACCCATTGTCTCACACACAGCAGTTACCCATTCTCTCTCTCACACACAGCAGTCAGCCATTCTCTCACACACAGCAGTCACCCATTCTCTCTCTCACACACAGCAGTCACCCATTGTCTCACACACAGCAGTCACCCATTGTCTCACACACAGCAGTCACCCATTGTCTCACACACAGCAGTCACCCATTCTCTCACACACAGCAGTCACCCATTCTCTCTCTCACACAGCAGTCACCCATTGTCTCTCACACAGCAGTCACCCATTCTCTCTCACACACAGCAGTCACCCATTCTCTCTCTCATACACAGCAGTCACCCATTCTCTCTCACACACAGCAGTCACCCATTCCTCTCTCACATACAGCAGTCACCCATTCTCTCTCATACACAGCAGTCACCCATTCTCTCTCTCATACAGCAGTCACCCATTCTCTCTCACACACAGCAGTCACCCTTTCTCTCTCATACATACAGCAGTCACCCATTCTCTCTCACACACAGCAGTCACCCATTCTCACACACAGCAGTCACCCATTCTCTCTCACACACACAGCAGTCACCCGTTCTCTCTCATACACAGCACACCCATTCTCTCACACACAGCAGTCACCCATTCTCTATCACACACACAGCAGTCACCCATTCTTTCTCACACACAGCAGTCACCCATTCTCTCTCACACAGAGCAGTCAACCATTCTCTCTCATACATACAGCAGTCACCCATTCTCTCTCACACACAGCAGTCACCCATTCTCTCTCACACACAGCAGTCACCCATTCTCTCTCACACACACAGCAGTCACCCATTCTCTCTCTCACACACAGCAGTCACCCATCCTCTCACACACAGCAGTCACCCATTCTCTCTCACACACACAGCAGTCACCCATTCTCTCTCACAGCAGTCACCCCATCTCTCTCACACACAGCAGTTAACCATTCTCTCTCTCACACACCAGTCACCCATTCTCTCTCACACACAGCAGTCACCCATTCTCTCTCTCACACAGCAGTCACCCATTCTCTCTCATACACATAGCAGTCATCCATTCTCTCTCACAAACATCAGTCACCCATTCTCTCTCTCATACACAGCAGTCACCCATTCTCATACACAGCAGTCACCCTTTCTCTCTCTCACACAGCAGTCACCCATTCTCTCTCATACACACAGCAGTCACCCATTCTCTCTCACACACAGCAGTCACCCATTCTCTTTCATACACACAGCAGTCACCCATTCTCTCTCACACACAGCAGTCACCCATTCTCTCTTATACACACAGCAGTCACCCATTCTCTCTCACACACAGCAGTCACCCATTCTCTCTCACACACAGCAGTCACCCATCCTCTCTCACACACAGCAGTCACCCATCCTCTCTCACACACACAGTAGTCACCCATTCTCTCTCACACACAGCAGTCACCTATTCTCTCTCACACACACACAGCAGTCATCCATTCTCTCACACACAGCAGTCACCTATTCTTTCTCACACACGCACAGCAGTCACCCATTCTCTCTCACACACAGCAGTCACCCATTCTCTCTCACACACAGCAGTCACCTATTATCTCTCACACAGCAGTCACCCATTCTCTCTCTCACACAACAGTCACCCATTCTCTCTCTCACACAGCAGTCACCCATTTTCTCTCACACACAGCTGTCACCCATTCTCTCTCATGCACAGCAGTCACCCATCCTCCCTCACACACAGCAGTCACCCATTCTCTCTCACACACAGCAGCAGTCACCCAGTCTCTCTCACACACAGCAGTCACCCATTGTCTCACACACAGCAGTCACCCATTCTCTCTCACACACACAGCAGCCACCCATTCTCTCTCTCACACATAGCAGACACCCATTCTCTCTCTCTCACACAGCAGTCACCCATTGTCTCACATACAGCAGTCACCCATTCTCTCTCACACACACAGCAGTCACCCATTGTCTCACACACAGCAGTCACCCATTCTCTCTCACACACACAGCAGCCACCCATTCTCTCTCTCACACATTGCAGACACCCATTCTCTCTCTCTCACACAGCAGTCACCCATTGTCTCACATGCAGAAGTCACCCATTCTCTCTCACACACACAGCAGTCACCCATTCTCTCTCACACATAGCAGTCACCCATTCTCTCTCACACACACAGAAGTCACCCATTCTCTCTCACACATAGCAGTCACCCATTCTCTCTCACACACAGCAGTCACCCACTCTCTCACACACAGCAGTCACCCATTCTCTCTCAAACACAGCAGTCACCCATTCTCTCTCTCATGCACAGCAGTCACCCATTCTCTCTCTCACACAGCAGCCACCCATTCTCTCTCATACACACAGCAGTAACCCGTTCTCTCTCACACACAGCAGTCACCCATTCTCTCTCATACACACAGCAGTCACCCTTTGTTTCTCACACACAGCAGTCACCCATTCTCTCTCACACACAGCAGTCACCCATTCTCTCTCATACATACAGCAGTCACCCATTCCATCTCACACACAGCAGTCACCCATTCTCTCACACACAGCAGTCACCCCTTCTCTCTCACACACAGCAGTCACCCATTCTTTCTCACACACAGCAGTCACCCATTCTTTCTCTCACACAGCAGTCATCCATTCTCTCTCACACACACTGCAGTCACCCATTCTCTCCCTCTATCAACCCACAGTCACCCATTCTCACACACACAGCAGTCACCCATTCTCTCAAACACACAGCAGTCACCTATTCTCTCTCTCACACACACACAGCAGTCACCCAATCTCTCTCACACACAGCAGTCACCTTTTTTCTCTCACACACACAGCAGTCACCCATTCTCTCTCACACTCAGCAGTCACTTATTCTCTCTCACACACACACAGCTGTCACCCATTCTCTCTCACATACGGCAGTCACCCATTCTCTCTCACACACGGCAGTCACCCATTCTCTCTCTCACACAGCAGTCACCCATTCTCTCTCACTCACAGCAGTCACCCATTCTCTCTCACACTCAGCAGTCACCCATTCTCTCTCACACTCAGCAGTCACCCATTCCATCTCACACAGCAGTCACCCATTCTCTCTCTCACACAGCAGTCACCCATTCTCTCTCTCACACAGCAGTCACCCATTCTCTCTCACACACAGCAGTCACCCAATCTCTCATACACACAACAGTCACCCATTCTCTCTCACACATAGCAGTCACCCATTCTCTCTCTCACACACACACAGCAGTCACCCATTCTCTCTCACACACAGCAGTCACCCATTCTCTCTCTTACACAGCAGTCACCCATTATCTCTCTTACACAGCAGTCACCCATTCTCTCTCACACAGAGCAGTCACCCATTCTCTCACACACAGCAGTCACCCTTTCTCTCTCACACACAGCAGTCACCTATTATCTCTCAAGCAGCAGTCACCCATTCTCTCTCTCACACAACAGTCACCCATTCTCTCTCTCACATAGCAGTCACCCATTCTCTCTCACACACAGCAGTCAACCATTCTCTCTCATACACAGCAGTCACCCATCCTCCCTCACACACAGCAGTCACCCATTGTCTCACACACAGCAGTCACCCATTCTCTCTCACACACACAGCAGCCACCCATTCTCTCTCACACACATAGCAGACACCCATTCTCTCTCTCTCACACAGCAGTCACCCATTGTCTCACATACAGCAGTCACCCATTCTCTCTCACACACACAGCAGTCACCCATTCTCTCTCACACATAGCAGTCACCCATTCTCTCTCACACACACAGCAGTCACCCATTCTCTCTTACACATAGCAGTCACCCATTCTCTCTCACACACAGCAGTCACCCACTCTCTCACACACAGCAGTCACCCATTCTCTCTCACACACAGCAGTCACCCATTCTCTCTCTCATGCACAGCAGTCACCCATTCTCTCTCTCATGCACAGCAGTCACCCATTCTCTCTCTCATACACAGCAGTCACCCATTCTCTCTCTCACACAGCAGTCACCCATTCTCTCTCTCACACAGCAGTCACCCATTCTCTCTCATACACACAGCAGTCTCCCATTCTCTCTCACACAGCAGTCACCCATTCTCTCTCTCATACACAGCAGTCACCCATTCTCTCTCATACACAGCAGTCACCCATTCTCTCTCTCACACAGCAGTCACCCATTCTCTCTCATACACACAGCAGTAACCCGTTCTCTCTCACACACAGCAGTCACCCATTCTCTCTCATACATACAGCAGTCACCCATTGTTTCTCACACACAGCAGTCACCAATTCTCTCTCACACACAGCAGTCACCCATTCTCTCTCATACATACAGCAGTCACCCATTCTCTCTCACACACAGCAGTCACCCATTATCTCACACACAGCAGTCACCCCTTCTCTCTCACACACAGCAGTCACCCATTCTTTCTCACACACAGCAGTCACCCATTCTTTCTCTCACACAGCAGTCATCCATTCTCTCTCACACACACTGCAGTCACCCATTCTCTCTCTCACACAGCAGTCACCCATTCTCACTCACACACAGCAGTCACCCATTCTCTCTCTCACACAGCAGTCACCCATTCTCCCACACACAGCAGTCACCCATTCTCCCACACACAGCAGTCACCCATTCTCTCTCACACACAGCAGTCACCCATTCTCTCTCACACACACAGCAGTCACCCATTCTCTCTGTCACACAGCAGTCACCCATTGTCTCACACACAGCAGTTACCCATTCTCTCTCTCACACACAGCAGTCAGCCATTCTCTAACACACAGTCACCCATTCTCTCTCACACACACAGCAGTCAACCATTCTCTCATACATACAGCAGTCACCCATTCTCTCTCACACACAGCAGTCACCCATTCTCTCTCACACACAGCAGTCACCCATTCTCTCTCACACACACAGCAGTCACCCATTCTCTCTCTCACACACAGCAGTCACCCATCCTCTCTCACACACAGCAGTCACCCATTCTCTCTCACACACACAGCAGTCACCCATTCTCTGTCACACACAGCAGTCACCCATTCTCTCTCACAGCAGTCACCCCATCTCTCTCACACACAGCAGTTAACCATTCTCTCTCTCACACACCAGTCACCCATTCTCTCTCACACATAGCAGTCACCCATTCTCTCTCACACACACAGAAGTCACCCATTCTCTCTCACACACAGCAGTCACCCATTCTCTCTCACACACACAGAAGTCACCCATTCTCTCTCACTCCCAGCAGTCACCCATTCTCTCTCACACACAGCAGCCACCCATTCTCTCTCATACACACAGCAGTCACACGTTCTCTCTCATACATACAGCAGTCACCCATTCCATCTCACACACAGCAGTCACCCATTCTCTCACACACAGCAGTCACCCCTTCTCTCTCACACACAGCAGTCACCCATTCTCTCTCTCACACAGCAGTCACCCATTCTCACACACACAGCAGTCACCCATTCTCCCACACACAGCAGTCACCCATTCTCTCTCACACACACAGCAGTCACGCATTCTCTCTGTCACACAGCAGTCACCCATTGTCTCACACACAGCAGTTACCCATTCTCTCTCTCTCACACACCGCAGTCAGCCATTCTCTAACACACAGTCACCCATTCTCTCTCACACACACAGCAGTCACCCATTCTCTCTCACAGACACAGCAGTCACCCATTCTCTCTCACACACAGCAGTCACCCATTCTCTCTCTCACACAGCAGTCACCCATTCTCTCTCACACACACAGCAGTCACCCATTCTCTCTCTCACATACAGCAGTCATCCATTCTCTCTCACACAGCAGTCACCCATTCTCTCTCTCACACACAGCAGTCACCCATTGTCTCACACACAGCAGTCACCCATTGTCTCACACACAGCAGTCACCCATTCTCTCACACACAGCAGTCACCCATTCTCTCTCTCACACAGCAGTCACCCATTGTCTCTCACACAGCAGTCATCCATTCTCTCTCACACACAGCAGTCACCCATTCTCTCTCTTATACACAGCAGTCACCCATTCTCTCTCACACACAGCAGTCACCCATTCCTCTCTCACATACAGCAGTCACCCATTCTCTCTCAAACACAGCAGTCACCCATTCTCTCTCTCATACAGCAGTCACCCATTCTCTCTCACACACAGCAGTCATCCATTCTCTCTCATACATACAGCAGTCACCCATTCTCTCTCACACACAGCAGTCACCCATTCTCACACACAGCAGTCACCCATTCTCTCTCACACACACAGCAGTCACCCATTCTCTCTCATACACAGCACACCCATTCTCTCACACACAGCAGTCACCCATTCTCTATCACACACACAGCAGTCACCCATTCTTTCTCACACACAGCAGTCACCCATTCTCTCTCACACACAGCAGTCAACCATTCGCTCATACATACAGCAGTCACCCATTCTCTCTCACACACAGCAGTCACCCATTCTTTCTCTCACACAGCAGTCATCCATTCTCTCTCACACACACTGCAGTCACCCATTCTCTCTCACACACAGCAGTCACCCATTCTCACTCACACACAGCAGTCACCCATTCTCTCTCTCACACAGCAGTCACCCATTCTCACACACACAGCAGTCACCCATTCTCTCTCACACACACAGCAGTCACCCATTCTCTCTGTCACACAGCAGTCACCCATTGTCTCACACACAGCAGTTACCCATTCTCTCTCTCACACACAGCAGTCAGCCATTCTCTAACACACAGTCATCCATTCTCTCTCACACACACAGCAGTCACCCAGTCTCTCTCACACACAGCAGTCAACTATTCTCTCAAACACAGCAGTCACCCATTCTCACAAACACACAGCAGTCACCTATTCTCTCTCTCACACACACTCAGCAGTCACCCATTCTCTCTCACACACAGCAGTCACCTTTTTTCTCTCACACACAGCAGTCACCCATCCTCTCTCACACACAGCAGTCACCCATTCTCTCTCACACACACACAGCAGTCACCCATTCTCTGTCACACACAGCAGTCACCCATTCTCTGTCACACACAGCAGTCACCCATTCTCTCTCACAGCAGTCACCCCATCTCTCTCACACACAGCAGTTAACCATTCTCTCTCTCACACACCAGTCACCCATTCTCTCTCACACATAGCAGTCACCCATTCTCTCTCACACACACAGAAGTCACCCATTCTCTCTCACACACAGCAGTCACCCATTCTCTCTCACACACAGCAGTCACCCACTCTCTCACACACAGCAGTCACCCATTCTCTCTCACACACAGCAGTCACCCATTCTCTCTCTCACACAGCAGCCACCCATTCTCTCTCATACACACAGCAGTAACCCGTTCTCTCTCATACATACAGCAGTCACCCATTCCATCTCACACACAGCAGTCACCCATTCTCTCACACACAGCAGTCACCCCTTCTCTCTCACACACAGCAGTCACCCATTCTCTCTCTCACACAGCAGTCACCCATTCTCACACACACAGCAGTCACCCATTCTCCCACACACAGCAGTCACCCATTCTCTCTCACACACAGCAGTCACCCATTCTCTCTCATACACAGCAGTCACCCATCCTCCCTCACACACAGCAGTCACCCATTCTCTCTCACACACAGCAGCAGTCACCCAGTCTCTCTCTCACACATAGCAGACACCCATTCTCTCTCTCTCACACAACAGTCACCCATTGTCTCACACACAGCAGTCACCCATTCTCTCTCACACACACAGCAGCCACCCATTCTCTCTCTCACACATAGCAGACACCCATTCTCTCTCTCTCACACAACAGTCACCCATTGTCTCACATACAGCAGTCACCCATTCTCTCTCACACACACAGCAGTCACCCATTCTCTCTCACACATAGCAGTCACCCTTTCTCTCTCACACACAGCAGTCACCCACTCTCTCACACACAGCAGTCACCCATTCTTTCTCTTACACAGCAGTCATCCATTCTCTCTCACACACACAGCAGTCACCCAGTCTCTCTCACACACAGCAGTCAACTATTCTCTCAAACACAGCAGTCACCCATTCTCACAAACACACAGCAGTCACCTATTCTCTCTCTCACACACACTCAGCAGTCACCCATTCTCTCTCACACACAGCAGTCACCTTTTTTCTCTCACACACAGCAGTCACCTATTATCTCTCACACAGCAGTCACCCATTCTCTCTCTTACACAGCAGTCACCCATTATCTCTCTTACACAGCAGTCACCCATTCTCTCTCACACACAGCAGTCACCCATTCTCTCACACACAGCAGTCACCCTTTCTCTCTCACACACAGCAGTCACCTATTATCTCTCACACAGCTGTCACCCATTCTCTCTCTCACACAGCAGTCACCCATTCTATCTCTCACACAACAGTCACCCATTCTCTCTCACACACAGCAGTCACCCATTCTCTCTCATACACAGCAGTCACCCATCCTCCCTCACACACAGCAGTCACCCATTCTCTCTCACACACAGCAGCAGTCACCCAGTCTCTCTCACACACAGCTGTCACCCATTGTCTCACACACAGCAGTCACCCATTCTCTCTCACACACACAGCAGCCACCCATTCTCTCTCTCACACATAGCAGACACCCATTCTCTCTCTCTCACACAACAGTCACCCATTGTCTCACATACAGCAGTCACCCATTCTCTCTCACACACACAGCAGTCACCCATTCTCTCTCACACATAGCAGTCACCCTTTCTCTCTCACACACAGCAGTCACCCACTCTCTCACACACAGCAGTCACCCATTCTTTCTCTTACACAGCAGTCATCCATTCTCTCTCACACACACAGCAGTCACCCAGTCTCTCTCACACACAGCAGTCAACTATTCTCTCAAACACAGCAGTCACCCATTCTCACACACACTCAGCAGTCACCCATTCTCTCTCACACACAGCAGTCACCTTTTTTCTCTCACACACAGCAGTCACCCATCCTCTCTCACACACAGCAGTCACCCATTCTCTCTCACACACACACAGCAGTCACCCATTCTCTGTCACACACAGCAGTCACCCATTCTCTGTCACACACAGCAGTCACCCATTCTCTCTCACAGCAGTCACCCCATCTCTCTCACACACAGCAGTTAACCATTCTCTCTCTCACACACCAGTCACCCATTCTCTCTCACACATAGCAGTCACCCATTCTCTCTCACACACACAGAAGTCACCCATTCTCTCTCACACACAGAAGTCACCCATTCTCTCTCACACACAGCAGTCACCCATTCTCTCTCACACACAGCAGTCACCCACTCTCTCACACACAGCAGTCACCCATTCTCTCTCACACACAGCAGTCACCCATTCTCTCTCTCACACAGCAGCCACCCATTCTCTCTCATACACACAGCAGTAACCCATTCTCTCTCATACATACAGCAGTCACCCATTCCATCTCACACACAGCAGTCACCCATTCTCTCACACACAGCAGTCACCCCTTCTCTCTCACACACAGCAGTCACCCATTCTCTCTCTCACACAGCAGTCACCCATTCTCACACACACAGCAGTCACCCATTCTCCCACACACAGCAGTCACCCATTCTCTCTCACACACAGCAGTCACCCATTCTCTCTCACACACACAGCAGTCACCCATTCTCTCTGTCACACAGCAGTCACCCATTGTCTAACACACAGCAGTTACCCATTCTCTCTCTCACACACAGCAGTCAGCCATTCTCTAACACACAGTCACCCATTCTCTCTCACACACACAGCAGTCACCCATTCTCACACACACAGCAGTCACCCATTCTCCCACACACAGCAGTCACCCATTGTCTAACACACAGCAGTTACCCATTCTCTCTCTCACACACAGCAGTCAGCCATTCTCTAACACACAGTCACCCATTCTCTCTCACACACACAGCAGTCACCCATTCTCTCTCACAGACACAGCAGTCACCCATTCTCTCTCACACACAGCAGTCACCCATTCTCTCTCTCACACAGCAGTCACCCATTCTCTCTCACACACACAGCAGTCACCCATTCTCTCTCTCACATACAGCAGTCATCCATTCTCTCTCACACAGCAGTCACCCATTCTCTCTCTCACACACAGCAGTCACCCATTGTCTCACACACAGCAGTCACCCATTGTCTCACACACAGCAGTCACCCATTCTCTCACACACAGCAGTCACCCATTCTCTCTCTCACACAGCAGTCACCCATTGTCTCTCACACAGCAGTCACCCATTCTCTCTCACACACAGCAGTCACCCATTCTCTCTCTCATACGCAGCAGTCACCCATTCTCTCTCACACACAGCAGTCACCCATTCCTCTCTCACATACAGCAGTCACCCATTCTCTCTCATACACAGCAGTCACCCATTCTCTCTCTCATACAGCAGTCACCCATTCTCTCTCTCACACAGCAGCCACCCATTCTCTCTCATACACACAGCAGTAACCCGTTCTCTCTCATACATACAGCAGTCACCCATTCCATCTCACACACAGCAGTCACCCATTCTCTCACACACAGCAGTCACCCCTTCTCTCTCACACACAGCAGTCACCCATTCTCTCTCTCACACAGCAGTCACCCATTCTCACACACACAGCAGTCACCCATTCTCCCACACACAGCAGTCACCCATTCTCTCTCACACACAGCAGTCACCCATTCTCTCTCACACACACAGCAGTCACCCATTCTCTCTGTCACACAGCAGTCACCCATTGTCTAACACACAGCAGTTACCCATTCTCTCTCTCACACACAGCAGTCAGCCATTCTCTAACACACAGTCACCCATTCTCTCTCACACACACAGCAGTCACCCATTCTCTCTCACAGACACAGCAGTCACCCATTCTCTCTCACACACAGCAGTCACCCATTCTCTCTCTCACACAGCAGTCACCCATTCTCTCTCACACACACAGCAGTCACCCATTCTCTCTCTCACATACAGCAGTCATCCATTCTCTCTCACACAGCAGTCACCCATACTCTCTCTCACACACAGCAGTCACCCATTGTCTCACACACAGCAGTCACCCATTGTCTCACACACAGCAGTCACCCATTCTCTCACACACAGCAGTCACCCATTCTCTCTCTCACACAGCAGTCACCCATTGTCTCTCACACAGCAGTCACCCATTCTCTCTCACACACAGCAGTCACCCATTCTCTCTCTCATACGCAGCAGTCACCCATTCTCTCTCACACACAGCAGTCACCCATTCCTCTCTCACATACAGCAGTCACCCATTCTCTCTCATACACAGCAGTCACCCATTCTCTCTCTCATACAGCAGTCACCCATTCTCTCTCACACACAGCAGTCACCCATTCTCTCTCATACATACAGCAGTCACCCATTCTCTCTCACACACAGCAGTCACCCATTCTCACACACAGCAGTCACCCATTCTCTCTCACACACACAGCAGTCACCCATTCTCTCTCACACACAGCAGTCACCTATTCTTTCATACACACGCACAGCAGTCACCCATTCTCTCTCACACACAGCAGTCACCCATTCTCTCTCATACACACAGCAGTCAGCCATTCTCTCTCATACACACAGCAGTCACCCATTCTCTCTCTCACACACAGCAGTCACCCATTCTCTCTCTCACACACAGCAGTCACCCATTCTCTCTCTCACACACAGCAGTCACCCATTCTCTCTCTCACACACAGCAGTCACCCCTTCTCTCTCACAGCAGTCACCCCTTCTCTCTCACACAGCAGTCATCCATTCTCTCTCACACACACAGCAGTCACCCATTCTCTCTCACACACAGCAGTCACCCATTCTCTCTCTCACCCAACAGTCACCCATTCTCACACACACAGCAGTCACCCCTTCTCTCCCACACAGCAGTCACCTATTCTCTCTCTCACACACACACAGCAGTCACCCATTCTCTCTCACACACAGCAGTCACCTTTTTTCTCTCACACACACAGCAGTCACCCATTCTCTCTCACACACAGCAGTCACACATTCTCTCTCTCACACAGCAGTCACCAATTCTCTGTCACTCAAAGCAGTCACCCATTCTCTCACACAGACAGCAGTCACCCATTCTCTCTCACACTCAGCAGTCACCCATTCTCTCTCACACTCAGCAGTCACCCATTCTATCTCACACAGCAGTCACCCATTCTCTCTCTCACACAGCAATCACCCATTCTCTCTCTCACACAGCAGTCACCCATTATCTCTCACACACAGCAGTCACCCATTCTCTCACACACACAGCAGTCACCCTTTCTCTCTCACACATAGCAGTCACCCATTCTCTCTCTCACACACACACAGCAGGCACCCATTCTCTCTCACACACAGCAGTCACCCATTTTCTCTCACACAGCAGTCACCCATTCTCTCTCTTACACAGCAGTCACCCATTCTCTCTCACACACAGCAGTCACCCCTTCTCTCTCACACAGCAGTCATCCATTCTCTCTCACACACACAGCAGTCACCCATTCTCTCTCACACACAGCAGTCACCCATTCTCTCTCTCACCCAACAGTCACCCATTCTCACACACACAGCAGTCACCCATTCTCTCCCACACACAGCAGTCACCCATTCTCTCTCTCACACAGCAGTCACCCATTCTCTCTCACACACAGCAGTCAACCATTCTCTCACACACACAGCAGTCACCCATTCTCTCTCACACATAGCAGTCACCCATTCTCTCTCTCACACACACACAGCAGTCACCCATTCTCTCTCACACACAGCAGTCACCCATTCTCTCTCTTACACAGCAGTCACCCATTCTCTCTCTTACACAGCAGTCACCCATTCTCTCTCACACACAGCAGTCACCCATTCTCTCACACACAGCAGTCACCCTTTCTCTCTCACACACAGCAGTCACCTATTATCTCTCACACAGCTGTCACCCATTCTCTCTCTCACACAGCAGTCACCCATTCTATCTCTCACACAACAGTCACCCATTCTCTCTCACACACAGCAGTCACCCATTCTCTCTCATACACAGCAGTCACCCATCCTCCCTCACACACAGAGGTCACCCATTCTCTCTCACACACAGCAGCAGTCACCCAGTCTCTCTCACACACAGCTGTCACCCATTGTCTCACAAACAGCAGTCACCCATTCTCTCTCACACACACAGCAGCCACCCATTCTCTCTCTCACACATAGCAGACACCCATTCTCTCTCTCTCACACAACAGTCACCCATTGTCTCACATACAGCAGTCACCCATTCTCTCTCACACACACAGCAGTCACCCATTCTCTCTCACACACAGCAGTCACCCATTCTCTCTCACACACAGCAGTCAACCATTCGCTCATACATACAGCAGTCACCCATTCTCTCTCACACACAGCAGTCACCCATTCTTTCTCTCACACAGCAGTCATCCATTCTCTCTCACACACACTGCAGTCACCCATTCTCTCTCACACACAGCAGTCACCCATTCTCACTCACACACAGCAGTCACCCATTCTCTCTCTCACACAGCAGTCACCCATTCTCACACACACAGCAGTCACCCATTCTCTCTCACACACACAGCAGTCACCCATTCTCTCTGTCACACAGCAGTCACCCATTGTCTCACACACAGCAGTTACCCATTCTCTCTCTCACACACAGCAGTCAGCCATTCTCTAACACACAGTCATCCATTCTCTCTCACACACACAGCAGTCACCCAGTCTCTCTCACACACAGCAGTCAACTATTCTCTCAAACACAGCAGTCACCCATTCTCACAAACACACAGCAGTCACCTATTCTCTCTCTCACACACACTCAGCAGTCACCCATTCTCTCTCACACACAGCAGTCACCTTTTTTCTCTCACACACAGCAGTCACCCATCCTCTCTCACACACAGCAGTCACCCATTCTCTCTCACACACACACAGCAGTCACCCATTCTCTGTCACACACAGCAGTCACCCATTCTCTGTCACACACAGCAGTCACCCATTCTCTCTCACAGCAGTCACCCCATCTCTCTCACACACAGCAGTTAACCATTCTCTCTCTCACACACCAGTCACCCATTCTCTCTCACACATAGCAGTCACCCATTCTCTCTCACACACACAGAAGTCACCCATTCTCTCTCACACACAGCAGTCACCCATTCTCTCTCACACACAGCAGTCACCCACTCTCTCACACACAGCAGTCACCCATTCTCTCTCACACACAGCAGTCACCCATTCTCTCTCTCACACAGCAGCCACCCATTCTCTCTCATACACACAGCAGTAACCCGTTCTCTCTCATACATACAGCAGTCACCCATTCCATCTCACACACAGCAGTCACCCATTCTCTCACACACAGCAGTCACCCCTTCTCTCTCACACACAGCAGTCACCCATTCTCTCTCTCACACAGCAGTCACCCATTCTCACACACACAGCAGTCACCCATTCTCCCACACACAGCAGTCACCCATTCTCTCTCACACACAGCAGTCACCCATTCTCTCTCATACACAGCAGTCACCCATCCTCCCTCACACACAGCAGTCACCCATTCTCTCTCACACACAGCAGCAGTCACCCAGTCTCTCTCTCACACATAGCAGACACCCATTCTCTCTCTCTCACACAACAGTCACCCATTGTCTCACACACAGCAGTCACCCATTCTCTCTCACACACACAGCAGCCACCCATTCTCTCTCTCACACATAGCAGACACCCATTCTCTCTCTCTCACACAACAGTCACCCATTGTCTCACATACAGCAGTCACCCATTCTCTCTCACACACACAGCAGTCACCCATTCTCTCTCACACATAGCAGTCACCCTTTCTCTCTCACACACAGCAGTCACCCACTCTCTCACACACAGCAGTCACCCATTCTTTCTCTTACACAGCAGTCATCCATTCTCTCTCACACACACAGCAGTCACCCAGTCTCTCTCACACACAGCAGTCAACTATTCTCTCAAACACAGCAGTCACCCATTCTCACAAACACACAGCAGTCACCTATTCTCTCTCTCACACACACTCAGCAGTCACCCATTCTCTCTCACACACAGCAGTCACCTTTTTTCTCTCACACACAGCAGTCACCTTTTATCTCTCACACAGCAGTCACCCATTCTCTCTCTTACACAGCAGTCACCCATTCTCTCTCTTACACAGCAGTCACCCATTCTCTCTCACACACAGCAGTCACCCATTCTCTCACACACAGCAGTCACCCTTTCTCTCTCACACACAGCAGTCACCTATTATCTCTCACACAGCTGTCACCCATTCTCTCTCTCACACAGCAGTCACCCATTCTATCTCTCACACAACAGTCACCCATTCTCTCTCACACACAGCAGTCACCCATTCTCTCTCATACACAGCAGTCACCCATCCTCCCTCACACACAGCAGTCACCCATTCTCTCTCACACACAGCAGCAGTCACCCAGTCTCTCTCACACACAGCTGTCACCCATTGTCTCACACACAGCAGTCACCCATTCTCTCTCACACACACAGCAGCCACCCATTCTCTCTCTCACACATAGCAGACACCCATTCTCTCTCTCTCACACAACAGTCACCCATTGTCTCACATACAGCAGTCACCCATTCTCTCTCACACACACAGCAGTCACCCATTCTCTCTCACACATAGCAGTCACCCTTTCTCTCTCACACACAGCAGTCACCCACTCTCTCACACACAGCAGTCACCCATTCTTTCTCTTACACAGCAGTCATCCATTCTCTCTCACACACACAGCAGTCACCCAGTCTCTCTCACACACAGCAGTCAACTATTCTCTCAAACACAGCAGTCACCCATTCTCACACACACTCAGCAGTCACCCATTCTCTCTCACACACAGCAGTCACCTTTTTTCTCTCACACACAGCAGTCACCCATCCTCTCTCACACACAGCAGTCACCCATTCTCTCTCACACACACACAGCAGTCACCCATTCTCTGTCACACACAGCAGTCACCCATTCTCTGTCACACACAGCAGTCACCCATTCTCTCTCACAGCAGTCACCCCATCTCTCTCACACACAGCAGTTAACCATTCTCTCTCTCACACACCAGTCACCCATTCTCTCTCACACATAGCAGTCACCCATTCTCTCTCACACACACAGAAGTCACCCATTCTCTCTCACACACAGAAGTCACCCATTCTCTCTCACACACAGCAGTCACCCATTCTCTCTCACACACAGCAGTCACCCACTCTCTCACACACAGCAGTCACCCATTCTCTCTCACACACAGCAGTCACCCATTCTCTCTCTCACACAGCAGCCACCCATTCTCTCTCATACACACAGCAGTAACCCATTCTCTCTCATACATACAGCAGTCACCCATTCCATCTCACACACAGCAGTCACCCATTCTCTCACACACAGCAGTCACCCCTTCTCTCTCACACACAGCAGTCACCCATTCTCTCTCTCACACAGCAGTCACCCATTCTCACACACACAGCAGTCACCCATTCTCCCACACACAGCAGTCACCCATTCTCTCTCACACACAGCAGTCACCCATTCTCTCTCACACACACAGCAGTCACCCATTCTCTCTGTCACACAGCAGTCACCCATTGTCTAACACACAGCAGTTACCCATTCTCTCTCTCACACACAGCAGTCAGCCATTCTCTAACACACAGTCACCCATTCTGTCTCACACACACAGCAGTCACCCATTCTCACACACACAGCAGTCACCCATTCTCCCACACACAGCAGTCACCCATTGTCTAACACACAGCAGTTACCCATTCTCTCTCTCACACACAGCAGTCAGCCATTCTCTAACACACAGTCACCCATTCTCTCTCACACACACAGCAGTCACCCATTCTCTCTCACAGACACAGCAGTCACCCATTCTCTCTCACACACAGCAGTCACCCATTCTCTCTCTCACACAGCAGTCACCCATTCTCTCTCACACACACAGCAGTCACCCATTCTCTCTCTCACATACAGCAGTCATCCATTCTCTCTCACACAGCAGTCACCCATTCTCTCTCTCACACACAGCAGTCACCCATTGTCTCACACACAGCAGTCACCCATTGTCTCACACACAGCAGTCACCCATTCTCTCACACACAGCAGTCACCCATTCTCTCTCTCACACAGCAGTCACCCATTGTCTCTCACACAGCAGTCACCCATTCTCTCTCACACACAGCAGTCACCCATTCTCTCTCTCATACGCAGCAGTCACCCATTCTCTCTCACACACAGCAGTCACCCATTCCTCTCTCACATACAGCAGTCACCCATTCTCTCTCATACACAGCAGTCACCCATTCTCTCTCTCATACAGCAGTCACCCATTCTCTCTCTCACACAGCAGCCACCCATTCTCTCTCATACACACAGCAGTTACCCGTTCTCTCTCATACATACAGCAGTCACCCATTCCATCTCACACACAGCAGTCACCCATTCTCTCACACACAGCAGTCACCCCTTCTCTCTCACACACAGCAGTCACCCATTCTCTCTCTCACACAGCAGTCACCCATTCTCACACACACAGCAGTCACCCATTCTCCCACACACAGCAGTCACCCATTCTCTCTCACACACAGCAGTCACCCATTCTCTCTCACACACACAGCAGTCACCCATTCTCTCTGTCACACAGCAGTCACCCATTGTCTAACACACAGCAGTTACCCATTCTCTCTCTCACACACAGCAGTCAGCCATTCTCTAACACACAGTCACCCATTCTCTCTCACACACACAGCAGTCACCCATTCTCTCTCACAGACACAGCAGTCACCCATTCTCTCTCACACACAGCAGTCACCCATTCTCTCTCTCACACAGCAGTCACCCATTCTCTCTCACACACACAGCAGTCACCCATTCTCTCTCTCACATACAGCAGTCATCCATTCTCTCTCACACAGCAGTCACCCATACTCTCTCTCACACACAGCAGTCACCCATTGTCTCACACACAGCAGTCACCCATTGTCTCACACACAGCAGTCACCCATTCTCTCACACACAGCAGTCACCCATTCTCTCTCTCACACAGCAGTCACCCATTGTCTCTCACACAGCAGTCACCCATTCTCTCTCACACACAGCAGTCACCCATTCTCTCTCTCATACGCAGCAGTCACCCATTCTCTCTCACACACAGCAGTCACCCATTCCTCTCTCACATACAGCAGTCACCCATTCTCTCTCATACACAGCAGTCACCCATTCTCTCTCTCATACAGCAGTCACCCATTCTCTCTCACACACAGCAGTCACCCATTCTCTCTCATACATACAGCAGTCACCCATTCTCTCTCACACACAGCAGTCACCCATTCTCACACACAGCAGTCACCCATTCTCTCTCACACACACAGCAGTCACCCATTCTCTCTCACACACAGCAGTCACCTATTCTTTCATACACACGCACAGCAGTCACCCATTCTCTCTCACACACAGCAGTCACCCATTCTCTCTCATACACACAGCAGTCAGCCATTCTCTCTCATACACACAGCAGTCACCCATTCTCTCTCTCACACACAGCAGTCACCCATTCTCTCTCTCACACACAGCAGTCACCCATTCTCTCTCTCACACACAGCAGTCACCCATTCTCTCTCTCACACACAGCAGTCACCCCTTCTCTCTCACAGCAGTCACCCCTTCTCTCTCACACAGCAGTCATCCATTCTCTCTCACACACACAGCAGTCACCCATTCTCTCTCACACACAGCAGTCACCCATTCTCTCTCTCACCCAACAGTCACCCATTCTCACACACACAGCAGTCACCCCTTCTCTCCCACACAGCAGTCACCTATTCTCTCTCTCACACACACACAGCAGTCACCCATTCTCTCTCACACACAGCAGTCACCTTTTTTCTCTCACACACACAGCAGTCACCCATTCTCTCTCACACACAGCAGTCACACATTCTCTCTCTCACACAGCAGTCACCAATTCTCTGTCACTCAAAGCAGTCACCCATTCTCTCACACAGACAGCAGTCACCCATTCTCTCTCACACTCAGCAGTCACCCATTCTCTCTCACACTCAGCAGTCACCCATTCTATCTCACACAGCAGTCACCCATTCTCTCTCTCACACAGCAATCACCCATTCTCTCTCTCACACAGCAGTCACCCATTATCTCTCACACACAGCAGTCACCCATTCTCTCACACACACAGCAGTCACCCTTTCTCTCTCACACATAGCAGTCACCCATTCTCTCTCTCACACACACACAGCAGGCACCCATTCTCTCTCACACACAGCAGTCACCCATTTTCTCTCACACAGCAGTCACCCATTCTCTCTCTTACACAGCAGTCACCCATTCTCTCTCACACACAGCAGTCACCCCTTCTCTCTCACACAGCAGTCATCCATTCTCTCTCACACACACAGCAGTCACCCATTCTCTCTCACACACAGCAGTCACCCATTCTCTCTCTCACCCAACAGTCACCCATTCTCACACACACAGCAGTCACCCATTCTCTCCCACACACAGCAGTCACCCATTCTCTCTCTCACACAGCAGTCACCCATTCTCTCTCACACACAGCAGTCAACCATTCTCTCACACACACAGCAGTCACCCATTCTCTCTCACACATAGCAGTCACCCATTCTCTCTCTCACACACACACAGCAGTCACCCATTCTCTCTCACACACAGCAGTCACCCATTCTCTCTCTTACACAGCAGTCACCCATTCTCTCTCTTACACAGCAGTCACCCATTCTCTCTCACACACAGCAGTCACCCATTCTCTCACACACAGCAGTCACCCTTTCTCTCTCACACACAGCAGTCACCTATTATCTCTCACACAGCTGTCACCCATTCTCTCTCTCACACAGCAGTCACCCATTCTATCTCTCACACAACAGTCACCCATTCTCTCTCACACACAGCAGTCACCCATTCTCTCTCATACACAGCAGTCACCCATCCTCCCTCACACACAGAGGTCACCCATTCTCTCTCACACACAGCAGCAGTCACCCAGTCTCTCTCACACACAGCTGTCACCCATTGTCTCACACACAGCAGTCACCCATTCTCTCTCACACACACAGCAGCCACCCATTCTCTCTCTCACACATAGCAGACACCCATTCTCTCTCTCTCACACAACAGTCACCCATTGTCTCACATACAGCAGTCACCCATTCTCTCTCACACACACAGCAGTCACCCATTCTCTCTCACACATAGCAATCACCCTTTCTCTCTCACACACAGCAGTCACCCACTCTCTCACACACAGCAGTCACCCATTCTTTCTCTTACACAGCAGTCATCCATTCTCTCTCACACACACAGCAGTCACCCAGTCTCTCTCACACACAGCAGTCAACTATTCTCTCAAACACAGCAGTCACCCATTCTCACAAACACACAGCAGTCACCTATTCTCTCTCTCACACACACTCAGCAGTCACCCATTCTCTCTCACACACAGCAGTCACCTTTTTTCTCTCACACACACAGCAGTCACCCATTCTCTCTCACACTCAGCAGTCAATTATTCTCTCTCGCACACACACAGCTGTCACCCATTCTCTCTCACACACGGCAGTCACCCATTCTCTCTCACACACGGCAGTCACCCATTCTCTCTCTCACACAGCAGTCACCCATTCTCTCTCACTCACAGCAGTCACACATTCTCTCACACACACAGCAGTCACCCATTCTCTCTCACACTCAGCAGTCACCCATTCTATCTCACACAGCAGTCACCCATTCTCTCTCTCACACAGCAGTCACCCATTATCTCTCTCACACAGCAGTCACCCATTCTCTCTCACACACAGCAGTCACCCATTCTCTCATACACACAGCAGTCACCCATTCTCTCACACACAGCAGTCACCCCTTCTCTCTCACACACAGCAGTCACCCATTCTTTCTCACACACAGCAGTCACCCATTCTTTCTCTCACACAGCAGTCATCCATTCTCTCTCACACACACTGCAGTCACCCATTCTCTCCCTCTATCAACCCACAGTCACCCATTCTCACACACACAGCAGTCACCCATTCTCTCAAACACACAGCAGTCACCTATTCTCTCTCTCACACACACACAGCAGTCACCCAATCTCTCTCACACACAGCAGTCACCTTTTTTCTCTCACACACACAGCAGTCACCCATTCTCTCTCACACTCAGCAGTCACTTATTCTCTCTCACACACACACAGCTGTCACCCATTCTCTCTCACATACGGCAGTCACCCATTCTCTCTCACACACGGCAGTCACCCATTCTCTCTCTCACACAGCAGTCACCCATTCTCTCTCACTCACAGCAGTCACCCATTCTCTCTCACACTCAGCAGTCACCCATTCTCTCTCACACTCAGCAGTCACCCATTCTATCTCACACAGCAGTCACCCATTCTCTCTCTCACACAGCAGTCACCCATTCTCTCTCTCACACAGCAGTCACCCATTCTCTCTCACACACAGCAGTCACCCAATCTCTCATACACACAACAGTCACCCATTCTCTCTCACACATAGCAGTCACCCATTCTCTCTCTCACACACACACAGCAGTCACCCATTCTCTCTCACACACAGCAGTCACCCATTCTCTCTCTTACACAGCAGTCACCCATTCTCTCTCTTACACAGCAGTCACCCATTCTCTCTCACACAGAGCAGTCACCCATTCTCTCACACACAGCAGTCACCCTTTCTCTCTCACACACAGCAGTCACCTATTATCTCTCAAGCAGCAGTCACCCATTCTCTCTCTCACACAACAGTCACCCATTCTCTCTCTCACATAGCAGTCACCCATTCTCTCTCACACACAGCAGTCAACCATTCTCTCTCATACACAGCAGTCACCCATCCTCCCTCACACACAGCAGTCACCCATTGTCTCACACACAGCAGTCACCCATTCTCTCTCACACACACAGCAGCCACCCATTCTCTCTCACACACATAGCAGACACCCATTCTCTCTCTCTCACACAGCAGTCACCCATTGTCTCACATACAGCAGTCACCCATTCTCTCTCACACACACAGCAGTCACCCATTCTCTCTCACACATAGCAGTCACCCATTCTCTCTCACACACACAGCAGTCACCCATTCTCTCTTACACATAGCAGTCACCCATTCTCTCTCACACACAGCAGTCACCCACTCTCTCACACACAGCAGTCACCCATTCTCTCTCACACACAGCAGTCACCCATTCTCTCTCTCATGCACAGCAGTCACCCATTCTCTCTCTCATGCACAGCAGTCACCCATTCTCTCTCTCATACACAGCAGTCACCCATTCTCTCTCTCACACAGCAGTCACCCATTCTCTCTCTCACACAGCAGTCACCCATTCTCTCTCATACACACAGCAGTCTCCCATTCTCTCTCACACAGCAGTCACCCATTCTCTCTCTCATACACAGCAGTCACCCATTCTCTCTCATACACAGCAGTCACCCATTCTCTCTCTCACACAGCAGTCACCCATTCTCTCTCATACAGACAGCAGTAACCCGTTCTCTCTCACACACAGCAGTCACCCATTCTTTCTCATACATACAGCAGTCACCCATTGTTTCTCACACACAGCAGTCACCAATTCTCTCTCACACACAGCAGTCACCCATTCTCTCTCATACATACAGCAGTCACCCATTCTCTCTCACACACAGCAGTCACCCATTCTCTCACACACAGCAGTCACCCCTTCTCTCTCACACACAGCAGTCACCCATTCTTTCTCACACACAGCAGTCACCCATTCTTTCTCTCACACAGCAGTCATCCATTCTCTCTCACACACACTGCAGTCACCCATTCTCTCTCTCACACAGCAGTCACCCATTCTCACTCACACACAGCAGTCACCCATTCTCTCTCTCACACAGCAGTCACCCATTCTCACACACACAGCTGTCACCCATTCTCCCACACACAGCAGTCACCCATTCTCTCTCACACACAGCAGTCACCCATTCTCTCTCACACACACAGCAGTCACCCATTCTCTCTGTCACACAGCAGTCACCCATTGTCTCACACACAGCAGTTACCCATTCTCTCTCTCACACACAGCAGTCAGCCATTCTCTAACACACAGTCACCCATTCTCTCTCACACACACAGCAGTCAACCATTCTCTCATACATACAGCAGTCACCCATTCTCTCTCACACACAGCAGTCACCCATTCTCTCTCACACACAGCAGTCACCCATTCTCTCTCACACACACAGCAGTCACCCATTCTCTCTCTCACACACAGCAGTCACCCATCCTCTCTCACACACAGCAGTCACCCATTCTCTCTCACACACACAGCAGTCACCCATTCTCTGTCACACACAGCAGTCACCCATTCTCTCTCACAGCAGTCACCCCATCTCTCTCACACACAGCAGTTAACCATTCTCTCTCTCACACACCAGTCACCCATTCTCTCTCACACATAGCAGTCACCCATTCTCTCTCACACACACAGAAGTCACCCATTCTCTCTCACACACAGCAGTCACCCATTCTCTCTCACACACACAGAAGTCACCCATTCTCTCTCACTCCCAGCAGTCACCCATTCTCTCTCACACACAGCAGCCACCCATTCTCTCTCATACACACAGCAGTCACACGTTCTCTCTCATACATACAGCAGTCACCCATTCCATCTCACACACAGCAGTCACCCATTCTCTCACACACAGCAGTCACCCCTTCTCTCTCACACACAGCAGTCACCCATTCTCTCTCTCACACAGCAGTCACCCATTCTCACACACACAGCAGTCACCCATTCTCCCACACACAGCAGTCACCCATTCTCTCTCACACACACAGCAGTCACGCATTCTCTCTGTCACACAGCAGTCACCCATTGTCTCACACACAGCAGTTACCCATTCTCTCTCTCACACACAGCAGTCAGCCATTCTCTAACACACAGTCACCCATTCTCTCTCACACACACAGCAGTCACCCATTCTCTCTCACAGACACAGCAGTCACCCATTCTCTCTCACACACAGCAGTCACCCATTCTCTCTCTCACACAGCAGTCACCCATTCTCTCTCACACACACAGCAGTCACCCATTCTCTCTCTCACATACAGCAGTCATCCATTCTCTCTCACACAGCAGTCACCCATTCTCTCTCTCACACACAGCAGTCACCCATTGTCTCACACACAGCAGTCACCCATTGTCTCACACACAGCAGTCACCCATTGTCTCACACACAGCAGTCACCCATTCTCTCTCTCACACAGCAGTCACCCATTGTCTCTCACACAGCAGTCACCCATTCTCTCTCACACACAGCAGTCACCCATTCTCTCTCTTATACACAGCAGTCACCCATTCTCTCTCACACACAGCAGTCACCCATTCCTCTCTCACATACAGCAGTCACCCATTCTCTCTCAAACACAGCAGTCACCCATTCTCTCTCTCATACAGCAGTCACCCATTCTCTCTCACACACAGCAGTCACCCATTCTCTCTCATACATACAGCAGTCACCCATTCTCTCTCACACACAGCAGTCACCCATTCTCACACACAGCAGTCACCCATTCTCTCTCACACACACAGCAGTCACCCATTCTCTCTCATACACAGCACACCCATTCTCTCACACACAGCAGTCACCCATTCTCTATCACACACACAGCAGTCACCCATTCTTTCTCACACACAGCAGTCACCCATTCTCTCTCACACACAGCAGTCAACCATTCTCTCATACATACAGCAGTCACCCATTCTCTCTCACACACAGCAGTCACCCATTCTCTCTCACACACAGCAGTCACCCATTCTTTCTCTCACACAGCAGTCATCCATTCTCTCTCACACACACTGCAGTCACCCATTCTCTCTCACACACAGCAGTCACCCATTCTCACTCACACACAGCAGTCACCCATTCTCTCTCTCACACAGCAGTCACCCATTCTCACACACACAGCAGTCACCCATTCTCTCTCACACACACAGCAGTCACCCATTCTCTCTGTCACACAGCAGTCACCCATTGTCTCACACACAGCAGTTACCCATTCTCTCTCTCACACACAGCAGTCAGCCATTCTCTAACACACAGTCATCCATTCTCTCTCACACACACAGCAGTCACCCAGTCTCTCTCACACACAGCAGTCAACTATTCTCTCAAACACAGCAGTCACCCATTCTCACAAACACACAGCAGTCACCTATTCTCTCTCTCACACACACTCAGCAGTCACCCATTCTCTCTCACACACAGCAGTCACCTTTTTTCTCTCACACACAGCAGTCACCCATCCTCTCTCACACACAGCAGTCACCCATTCTCTCTCACACACACACAGCAGTCACCCATTCTCTGTCACACACAGCAGTCACCCATTCTCTGTCACACACAGCAGTCACCCATTCTCTCTCACAGCAGTCACCCCATCTCTCTCACACACAGCAGTTAACCATTCTCTCTCTCACACACCAGTCACCCATTCTCTCTCACACATAGCAGTCACCCATTCTCTCTCACACACACAGAAGTCACCCATTCTCTCTCACACACAGCAGTCACCCATTCTCTCTCACACACAGCAGTCACCCACTCTCTCACACACAGCAGTCACCCATTCTCTCTCACACACAGCAGTCACCCATTCTCTCTCTCACACAGCAGCCACCCATTCTCTCTCATACACACAGCAGTAACCCGTTCTCTCTCATACATACAGCAGTCACCCATTCCATCTCACACACAGCAGTCACCCATTCTCTTACACGCAGCAGTCACCCCTTCTCTCTCACACACAGCAGTCACCCATTCTCTCTCTCACACAGCAGTCACCCATTCTCACACACACAGCAGTCACCCATTCTCCCACACACAGCAGTCACCCATTCTCTCTCACACACAGCAGTCACCCATTCTCTCTCATACACAGCAGTCACCCATCCTCCCTCACACACAGCAGTCACCCATTCTCTCTCACACACAGCAGCAGTCACCCAGTCTCTCTCACACACAGCTGTCACCCATTGTCTCACACACAGCAGTCACCCATTCTCTCTCACACACACAGCAGCCACCCATTCTCTCTCTCACAAATAGCAGACACCCATTCTCTCTCTCTCACACAACAGTCACCCATTGTCTCACATACAGCAGTCACCCATTCTCTCTCACACACACAGCAGTCACCCATTCTCTCTCACACATAGCAGTCACCCTTTCTCTCTCACACACAGCAGTCACCCACTCTCTCACACACAGCAGTCACCCATTCTTTCTCTTACACAGCAGTCATCCATTCTCTCTCACACACACAGCAGTCACCCAGTCTCTCTCACACACAGCAGTCAACTATTCTCTCAAACACAGCAGTCACCCATTCTCACAAACACACAGCAGTCACCTATTCTCTCTCTCACACACACTCAGCAGTCACCCATTCTCTCTCACACACAGCAGTCACCTTTTTTCTCTCACACACAGCAGTCACCTATTATCTCTCACACAGCAGTCACCCATTCTCTCTCTTACACAGCAGTCACCCATTCTCTCTCTTACACAGCAGTCACCCATTCTCTCTCACACACAGCAGTCACCCATTCTCTCACACACAGCAGTCACCCTTTCTCTCTCACACACAGCAGTCACCTATTATCTCTCACACAGCTGTCACCCATTCTCTCTCTCACACAGCAGTCACCCATTCTATCTCTCACACAACAGTCACCCATTCTCTCTCACACACAGCAGTCACCCATTCTCTCTCATACACAGCAGTCACCCATCCTCCCTCACACACAGCAGTCACCCATTCTCTCTCACACACAGCAGCAGTCACCCAGTCTCTCTCACACACAGCTGTCACCCATTGTCTCACACACAGCAGTCACCCATTCTCTCTCACACACACAGCAGCCACCCATTCTCTCTCTCACACATAGCAGACACCCATTCTCTCTCTCTCACACAACAGTCACCCATTGTCTCACATACAGCAGTCACCCATTCTCTCTCACACACACAGCAGTCACCCATTCTCTCTCACACATAGCAGTCACCCTTTCTCTCTCACACACAGCAGTCACCCACTCTCTCACACACAGCAGTCACCCATTCTTTCTCTTACACAGCAGTCATCCATTCTCTCTCACACACACAGCAGTCACCCAGTCTCTCTCACACACAGCAGTCAACTATTCTCTCAAACACAGCAGTCACCCATTCTCACAAACACACAGCAGTCACCTATTCTCTCTCTCACACACACTCAGCAGTCACCCATTCTCTCTCACACACAGCAGTCACTTTTTTTCTCTCACACACAGCAGTCACCCATCCTCTCTCACACACAGCAGTCACCCATTCTCTCTCACACACACACAGCAGTCACCCATTCTCTGTCACACACAGCAGTCACCCATTCTCTGTCACACACAGCAGTCACCCATTCTCTCTCACAGCAGTCACCCCATCTCTCTCACACACAGCAGTTAACCATTCTCTCTCTCACACACCAGTCACCCATTCTCTCTCACACATAGCAGTCACCCATTCTCTCTCACACACACAGAAGTCACCCATTCTCTCTCACACACAGAAGTCACCCATTCTCTCTCACACACAGCAGTCACCCATTCTCTCTCACACACAGCAGTCACCCACTCTCTCACACACAGCAGTCACCCATTCTCTCTCACACACAGCAGTCACCCATTCTCTCTCTCACACAGCAGCCACCCATTCTCTCTCATACACACAGCAGTAACCCGTTCTCTCTCATACATACAGCAGTCACCCATTCCATCTCACACACAGCAGACACCCATTCTCTCACACACAGCAGTCACCCCTTCTCTCTCACACACAGCAGTCACCCATTCTCTCTCTCACACAGCAGTCACCCATTCTCACACACACAGCAGTCACCCATTCTCCCACACACAGCAGTCACCCATTCTCTCTCACACACAGCAGTCACCCATTCTCTCTCACACACACAGCAGTCACCCATTCTCTCTGTCACACAGCAGTCACCCATTGTCTAACACACAGCAGTTACCCATTCTCTCTCTCACACACAGCAGTCAGCCATTCTCTAACACACAGTCACCCATTCTCTCTCACACACACAGCAGTCACCCATTCTCACACACACAGCAGTCACCCATTCTCCCACACACAGCAGTCACCCATTGTCTAACACACAGCAGTTATCCATTCTCTCTCTCACACACAGCTGTCAGCCATTCTCTAACACACAGTCACCCATTCTCTCTCACACACACAGCAGTCACCCATTCTCTCTCACAGACACAGCAGTCACCCATTCTCTCTCACACACAGCAGTCACCCATTCTCTCTCTCACACAGCAGTCACCCATTCTCTCTCACACACACAGCAGTCACCCATTCTCTCTCTCACATACAGCAGTCATCCATTCTCTCTCACACAGCAGTCACCCATTCTCTCTCTCACACACAGCAGTCACCCATTGTCTCACACACAGCAGTCACCCATTGTCTCACACACAGCAGTCACCCATTCTCTCACACACAGCAGTCACCCATTCTCTCTCTCACACAGCAGTCACCCATTGTCTCTCACACAGCAGTCACCCATTCTCTCTCACACACAGCAGTCACCCATTCTCTCTCTCATACGCAGCAGTCACCCATTCTCTCTCACACACAGCAGTCACCCATTCCTCTCTCACATACAGCAGTCACCCATTCTCTCTCATACACAGCAGTCACCCATTCTCTCTCTCATACAGCAGTCACCCATTCTCTCTCTCACACAGCAGCCACCCATTCTCTCTCATACACACAGCAGTAACCCGTTCTCTCTCATACATACAGCAGTCACCCATTCCATCTCACACACAGCAGTCACCCATTCTCTCTCACACACAGCAGTCACCCCTTCTCTCTCACACACAGCAGTCACCCATTCTCTCTCTCACACAGCAGTCACCCATTCTCACACACACAGCAGTCACCCATTCTCCCACACACAGCAGTCACCCATTCTCTCTCACACACAGCAGTCACCCATTCTCTCTCACACACACAGCAGTCACCCATTCTCTCTGTCACACAGCAGTCACCCATTGTCTAACACACAGCAGTTACCCATTCTCTCTCTCACACACAGCAGTCAGCCATTCTCTAACACACAGTCACCCATTCTCTCTCACACACACAGCAGTCACCCATTCTCTCTCACAGACACAGCAGTCACCCATTCTCTCTCACACACAGCAGTCACCCATTCTCTCTCTCACACAGCAGTCACCCATTCTCTCTCACACACACAGCAGTCACCCATTCTCTCTCACACACACAGCAGTCACCCATTCTCTCTCTCACATACAGCAGTCATCCATTCTCTCTCACACACACAGCAGTCACCCATTGTCTCACACACAGCAGTCACCCATTGTCTCACACACAGCAGTCACCCATTCTCTCACACACAGCAGTCACCCATTCTCTCTCTCACACAGCAGTCACCCATTGTCTCTCACACAGCAGTCACCCATTCTCTCTCACACACAGCAGTCACCCATTCTCTCTCTCATACGCAGCAGTCACCCATTCTCTCTCACACACAGCAGTCACCCATTCCTCTCTCACATACAGCAGTCACCCATTCTCTCTCATACACAGCAGTCACCCATTCTCTCTCTCATACAGCAGTCACCCATTCTCTCTCTCATACAGCAGTCACCCATTCTCTCTCACACACAGCAGTCACCCATTCTCACACACAGCAGTCACCCATTCTCTCTCACACACACAGCAGTCACCCATTCTCTCTCACACACAGCAGTCACCTATTCTTTCATACACACGCACAGCAGTCACCCATTCTCTCTCACACACAGCAGTCACCCATTCTCTCTCATACACACAGCAGTCAGCCATTCTCTCTCATACACACAGCAGTCACCCATTCTCTCTCTCACACACAGCAGTCACCCATTCTCTCTCTCACACACAGCAGTCACCCATTCTCTCTCTCACACACAGCAGTCACCCATTCTCTCTCTCACACACAGCAGTCACCCCTTCTCTCTCACAGCAGTCACCCCTTCTCTCTCACACAGCAGTCATCCATTCTCTCTCACACACACAGCAGTCACCCATTCTCTCTCACACACAGCAGTCACCCATTCTCTCTCTCACCCAACAGTCACCCATTCTCACACACACAGCAGTCACCCCTTCTCTCCCACACAGCAGTCACCTATTCTCTCTCTCACACACACACCAGTCACCCATTCTCTCTCACACACAGCAGTCACCTTTTTTCTCTCACACACACAGCAGTCACCCATTCTCTCTCACACACAGCAGTCACACATTCTCTCTCTCACACAGCAGTCACCCATTCTCTGTCACTCAAAGCAGTCACCCATTCTCTCACACAGACAGCAGTCACCCATTCTCTCTCACACTCAGCAGTCACCCATTCTCTCTCACACTCAGCAGTCACCCATTCTATCTCACACAGCAGTCACCCATTCTCTCTCTCACACAGCAATCACCCATTCTCTCTCTCACACAGCAGTCACCCATTATCTCTCACACACAGCATTCACCCATTCTCTCACACACACAGCAGTCACCCTTTCTCTCTCACACATAGCAGTCACCCATTCTCTCTCTCACACACACACAGCAGGCACCCATTCTCTCTCACACACAGCAGTCACCCATTTTCTCTCACACAGCAGTCACCCATTCTCTCTCTTACACAGCAGTCACCCATTCTCTCTCACACACAGCAGTCACCCCTTCTCTCTCACACAGCAGTCATCCATTCTCTCTCACACACACAGCAGTCACCCATTCTCTCTCACACACAGCAGTCACCCATTCTCTCTCTCACCCAACAGTCACCCATTCTCACACACACAGCAGTCACCCATTCTCTCCCACACACAGCAGTCACCCATTCTCTCTCTCACACAGCAGTCACCCATTCTCTCTCACACACAGCAGTCAACCATTCTCTCACACACACAGCAGTCACCCATTCTCTCTCACACATAGCAGTCACCCATTCTCTCTCTCACACACACACAGCAGTCACCCATTCTCTCTCACACACAGCAGTCACCCATTCTCTCTCTTACACAGCAGTCACCCATTCTCTCTCTTACACAGCAGTCACCCATTCTCTCTCACACACAGCAGTCACCCATTCTCTCACACACAGCAGTCACCCTTTCTCTCTCACACACAGCAGTCACCTATTATCTCTCACACAGCTGTCACCCATTCTCTCTCTCACACAGCAGTCACCCATTCTATCTCTCACACAACAGTCACCCATTCTCTCTCACACACAGCAGTCACCCATTCTCTCTCATACACAGCAGTCACCCATCCTCCCTCACACACAGAAGTCACCCATTCTCTCTCACACACAGCAGCAGTCACCCAGTCTCTCTCACACACAGCTGTCACCCATTGTCTCACACACAGCAGTCACCCATTCTCTCTCACACACACAGCAGCCACCCATTCTCTCTCTCACACATAGCAGACACCCATTCTCTCTCTCTCACACAACAGTCACCCATTGTCTCACATACAGCAGTCACCCATTCTCTCTCACACACACAGCAGTCACCCATTCTCTCTCACACATAGCAGTCACCCTTTCTCTCTCACACACAGCAGTCACCCACTCTCTCACACACAGCAGTCACCCATTCTTTCTCTTACACAGCAGTCATCCATTCTCTCTCACACACACAGCAGTCACCCAGTCTCTCTCACACACAGCAGTCAACTATTCTCTCAAACACAGCAGTCACCCATTCTCACAAACACACAGCAGTCACCTATTCTCTCTCTCACACACACTCAGCAGTCACCCATTCTCTCTCACACACAGCAGTCACCTTTTTTCTCTCACACACAGCAGTCACCCATTCTCTCTCTCATACAGCAGTCACCCATTCTCTCTCACACACAGCAGTCACCCATTCTCACACACAGCAGTCACCCATTCTCTCTCACACACACAGCAGTCACCCATTCTCTCTCACACACAGCAGTCACCTATTCTTTCATACACACGCACAGCAGTCACCCATTCTCTCTCACACACAGCAGTCACCCATTCTCTCTCATACACACAGCAGTCAGCCATTCTCTCTCATACACACAGCAGTCACCCATTCTCTCTCTCACACACAGCAGTCACCCATTCTCTCTCTCACACACAGCAGTCACCCATTCTCTCTCTCACACACAGCAGTCACCCATTCTCTCTCTCACACACAGCAGTCACCCCTTCTCTCTCACAGCAGTCACCCCTTCTCTCTCACACAGCAGTCATCCATTCTCTCTCACACACACAGCAGTCACCCATTCTCTCTCACACACAGCAGTCACCCATTCTCTCTCTCACCCAACAGTCACCCATTCTCACACACACAGCAGTCACCCCTTCTCTCCCACACAGCAGTCACCTATTCTCTCTCTCACACACACACCAGTCACCCATTCTCTCTCACACACAGCAGTCACCTTTTTTCTCTCACACACACAGCAGTCACCCATTCTCTCTCACACACAGCAGTCACACATTCTCTCTCTCACACAGCAGTCACCCATTCTCTGTCACTCAAAGCAGTCACCCATTCTCTCACACAGACAGCAGTCACCCATTCTCTCTCACACTCAGCAGTCACCCATTCTCTCTCACACTCAGCAGTCACCCATTCTATCTCACACAGCAGTCACCCATTCTCTCTCTCACACAGCAATCACCCATTCTCTCTCTCACACAGCAGTCACCCATTATCTCTCACACACAGCAGTCACCCATTCTCTCACACACACAGCAGTCACCCTTTCTCTCTCACACATAGCAGTCACCCATTCTCTCTCTCACACACACACAGCAGGCACCCATTCTCTCTCACACACAGCAGTCACCCATTTTCTCTCACACAGCAGTCACCCATTCTCTCTCTTACACAGCAGTCACCCATTCTCTCTCACACACAGCAGTCACCCCTTCTCTCTCACACAGCAGTCATCCATTCTCTCTCACACACACAGCAGTCACCCATTCTCTCTCACACACAGCAGTCACCCATTCTCTCTCTCACCCAACAGTCACCCATTCTCACACACACAGCAGTCACCCATTCTCTCCCACACACAGCAGTCACCCATTCTCTCTCTCACACAGCAGTCACCCATTCTCTCTCACACACAGCAGTCAACCATTCTCTCACACACACAGCAGTCACCCATTCTCTCTCACACATAGCAGTCACCCATTCTCTCTCTCACACACACACAGCAGTCACCCATTCTCTCTCACACACAGCAGTCACCCATTCTCTCTCTTACACAGCAGTCACCCATTCTCTCTCTTACACAGCAGTCACCCATTCTCTCTCACACACAGCAGTCACCCATTCTCTCACACACAGCAGTCACCCTTTCTCTCTCACACACAGCAGTCACCTATTATCTCTCACACAGCTGTCACCCATTCTCTCTCTCACACAGCAGTCACCCATTCTATCTCTCACACAACAGTCACCCATTCTCTCTCACACACAGCAGTCACCCATTCTCTCTCATACACAGCAGTCACCCATCCTCCCTCACACACAGAAGTCACCCATTCTCTCTCACACACAGCAGCAGTCACCCAGTCTCTCTCACACACAGCTGTCACCCATTGTCTCACACACAGCAGTCACCCATTCTCTCTCACACACACAGCAGCCACCCATTCTCTCTCTCACACATAGCAGACACCCATTCTCTCTCTCTCACACAACAGTCACCCATTGTCTCACATACAGCAGTCACCCATTCTCTCTCACACACACAGCAGTCACCCATTCTCTCTCACACATAGCAGTCACCCTTTCTCTCTCACACACAGCAGTCACCCACTCTCTCACACACAGCAGTCACCCATTCTTTCTCTTACACAGCAGTCATCCATTCTCTCTCACACACACAGCAGTCACCCAGTCTCTCTCACACACAGCAGTCAACTATTCTCTCAAACACAGCAGTCACCCATTCTCACAAACACACAGCAGTCACCTATTCTCTCTCTCACACACACTCAGCAGTCACCCATTCTCTCTCACACACAGCAGTCACCTTTTTTCTCTCACACACACAGCAGTCACCCATTCTCTCTCACACTCAGCAGTCAATTATTCTCTCTCGCACACACACAGCTGTCACCCATTCTCTCTCACACACGGCAGTCACCCATTCTCTCTCTCACCCAGCAGTCACCCATTCTCTCTCACTCACAGCAGTCACACATTCTCTCACACACACAGCAGTCACCCATTCTCTCTCACACTCAGCAGTCACCCATTCTATCTCACACAGCAGTCACCCATTCTCTCTCTCACACAGCAGTCACCCATTATCTCTCTCACACAGCAGTCACCCATTCTCTCTCACACACAGCAGTCACCCATTCTCTCATACACACAGCAGTACCCCATTCTCTCTCACACATAGCAGTCACCCATTCTCTCTCTCACACACACACACAGCAGTCACCCATTCTCTCTCACACACAGCAGTCACCCATTCTCTCTCACACAGCAGTCACCCATTCTTTCTCTTACACAGCAGTCACCCATTCTCTCTCACACAGAGCAGTCACCCATTCTCTCACACACAGCAGTCACCCATTCTCTCTCACACAGAGCAGTCACCCATTCTCTCACACACAGCAGTCACCTATTATCTCTCAAACAGCAGTCACCCATTCTCTCTCTCACACAACAGTCACCCATTCTCTCTCTCACACAGCAGTCACCCATTCTCTCTCACACACAGCAGTCACCCATTCTCTCTCATACACATAGCAGTCACCCATTCTCTCTCACAAACATCAGTCACCCATTCTCTCTCTCATACACAGCAGTCACCCATTCTCATACACAGCAGTCACCCTTTCTCTCTCTCACACAGCAGTCACCCATTCTCTCTCATACACACAGCAGTCACCCATTCTCTCTCACACACAGCAGTCACCCATTCTCTTTTATACACACAGCAGTCACCCATTCTCTCTCACACACATCAGTCACCCATTCTCTCTCACACACAGCAGTCACCCATCCTCTCTCACACACAGCAGTCACCCATTCTCTCTCACACACACAGTAGTCACCCATTCTCTCTCACACACAGCAGTCACCTATTCTCTCTCACACACACACAGCAGTCATCCATTCTCTCACACACAGCAGTCACCTATTCTTTCTCACCTACGCACAGCAGTCACCCATTCTCTCTCACACACAGCAGTCACCCATTCTCTCTCATACACACAGCAGTCAGCCATTCTCTCTCATACACACAGCAGTCACCCATTCTCTCTCTCACACACAGCAGTCACCCATTCTATCTCTCACACACAGCAGTCACCCATTCTCTCTCTCACACACAGCAGTCACCCCTTCTCTCTCACAGCAGTCACCCCTTCTCTCTCACACAGCAGTCATCCATTCTCTTTCACACACACAGCAGTCACCCATTCTCTCTCACACACAGCAGTCACCCATTCTCTCTCTCACCCAACAGTCACCCATTCTCACACACACAGCAGTCACCCATTCTCTCCCACACAGCAGTCACCTATTCTCTCTCTCACACACACACAGCAGTCACCCATTCTTTCTCACACACAGCAGTCACCTTTTTTCTCTCACACACACAGCAGTCACCCATTCTCTCTCACACACAGAAGTCACACATTCTCTCTCTCACACAGCAGTCACCCATTCTCTGTCACTCAAAGCAGTCACCCATTCTCTCACACAGACAGCAGTCACCCATTCTCTCTCACACTCAGCAGTCACCCATTCTCTCTCACACTCAGCAGTCACCCATTCTATCTCACACAGCAGTCACCCATTCTCTCTCTCACACAGCAGTCACCCATTCTCTCTCTCACACAGCAGTCACCCATTCTCTCTCACACACAGCAGTCACCCATTCTCTCACACACACAGCAGTCACCCTTTCTCTCTCACACATAGCAGTCACCCTTTCTCTCTCTCACACACACACAGCAGGCACCCATTCTCTCTCACACACAGCAGTCACCCATTCTCTCTCTCACCCAACAGTCACCCATTCTCACACACACAGCAGTAACCATTCTCTCCCACACACAGCAGTCACCCATTCTCTCTCTCACACAGCAGTCACCCATTCTCTCACACACACAGCAGTCACCCATTCTCTCACACACACAGCAGTCACCCATTCTCTCTCACACATAGCAGTCACCCTTTCTCTCTCTCACGCACACACAGCAGTCACCCATTCTCTCTCACACACAGCAGTCACCCATTCTCTCTCTTACACAGCAGTCACCCATTCTCTCTCTTACACAGCAGTCACCCATTCTCTCTCACACACATCAGTCACCCATTCTCTCACACACAGCAGTCACCCATTGTCTCTCACACAGCAGTCACCCATTCTCTCTCACACACAGCAGTCACCCATTCTCTCTCTCATACACAGCAGTCACCCATTCTCTCTCACACACAGCAGTCACCCATTCCTCTCTCACATACAGCAGTCACCCATTCTCTCTCATACACAGCAGTCACCCATTCTCTCTCTCATACAGCAGTCACCCATTCTCTCTCACACACAGCAGTCACCCTTTCTCTCTCATACATACAGCAGTCACCCATTCTCTCTCACACACAGCAGTCACCCATTCTCAAACACAGCAGTCACCCATTCTCTCTCACACACACAGCAGTCACCCATTCTCTCTCATACACAGCACACCCATTCTCTCACACACAGCAGTCACCCATTCTCTATCACACACACAGCAGTCACCCATTCTTTCTCACACACAGCAGTCACCCATTCTCTCTCACACAGAGCAGTCAACCATTCTCTCTCATACATACAGCAGTCACCCATTCTCTCTCACACACAGCAGTCACCCATTCTCTCTCACACACAGCAGTCACCCATTCTCTCTCACACACACAGCAGTCACCCATTCTCTCTCTCACACACAGCAGTCACCCATCCTCTCTCACACACAGCAGTCACCCATTCTCTCTCACACACACAGCAGTCACCCATTCTCTGTCACACACAGCAGTCACCCATTCTCTCTCACACACAGCAGTTAACCATTCTCTCTCTCACACACCAGTCACCCATTCTCTCTCACACACAACAGTCACCCATTCTCTCTCTCACACAGCAGTCACCCATTCTCTCTCATACACATAGCAGTCATCCATTCTCTCTCACAAACATCAGTCACCCATTCTCTCTCTCATACACAGCAGTCACCCATTCTCATACACAGCAGTCACCCTTTCTCTCTCTCACACAGCAGTCACCCATTCTCTCTCATACACACAGCAGTCACCCATTCTCTCTCACACACAGCAGTCACCCATTCTCTTTCATACACACAGCAGTCACCCATTCTCTCTCACACACAGCAGTCACCCATTCTCTCTTATACACACAGCAGTCACCCATTCTCTCTCATGCACAGCAGTCACCCATCCTCCCTCACACACAGCAGTCACCCATTCTCTCTCACACACAGCAGCAGTCACCCAGTCTCTCTCACACACAGCAGTCACCCATTGTCTCACACACAGCAGTCACCCATTCTCTCTCACACACACAGCAGCCACCCATTCTCTCTCTCACACATAGCAGACACCCATTCTCTCTCTCTCACACAGCAGTCACCCATTGTCTCACATACAGCAGTCACCCATTCTCTCTCACACACACAGCAGTCACCCATTGTCTCACACACAGCAGTCACCCATTCTCTCTCACACACACAGCAGCCACCCATTCTCTCTCTCACACATTGCAGACACCCATTCTCTCTCTCTCACACAGCAGTCACCCATTGTCTCACATGCAGAAGTCACCCATTCTCTCTCTCACACACAGCAGTCATCCATTCTCTCTCACACATAGCAGTCACCCATTCTCTCTCACACACACAGAAGTCACCCATTCTCTCTCACACATAGCAGTCACCCACTCTCTCACACACAGCAGTCACCCATTCTCTCTCACACACAGCAATCATCCACTCTCTCACACACAGCAGTCACCCATTCTCTCTCACATACAGCAGTCACCCATTCTCTCTCTCATGCACAGCAGTCACCCATTCTCTCTCTCACACAGCAGCCACCCATTCTCTCTCATACACACAGCAGTAACCCGTTCTCTCTCACACACAGCAGTCACCCATTCTCTCTCATACACACAGCAGTCACCCTTTGTTTCTCACACACAGCAGTCACCCATTCTCTCTCACACACAGCAGTCACCCATTCTCTCTCAAACATACAGCAGTCACCCATTCCATCTCACACACAGCAGTCACCCATTCTCTCACACACAGCAGTCACCCCTTCTCTCTCACACACAGCAGTCACCCTTTCTTTTTCACACACAGCAGTCACCCATTCTTTCTCTCACACAGCAGTCATCCATTCTCTATCACACACACTGCAGTCACCCATTCTCTCCCTCTATCAACCCACAGTCACCCATTCTCACACACACAGCAGTCACCCATTCTCTCAAACACACAGCAGTCACCTATTCTCTCTCTCACACACACACAGCAGTCACCCAATCTCTCTCACACACAGCAGTCACCTTTTTTCTCTCACACACACAGCAGTCACCAATTCTCTCTCACACTCAGCAGTCACTTATTCTCTCTCACACACACACACCTGTCACCCATTCTCTCTCACATACGGCAGTCACCCATTCTCTCTCACACACGGCAGTCACCCATTCTCTCTCTCACACAGCAGTCACCCATTCTCTCTCACTCACAGCAGTCACCCATTCTCTCTCACACTCAGCAGTCACCCATTCTCTCTCACACTCAGCAGTCACCCATTCTATCTCACACAGCAGTCACCCATTCTCTCTCTCACACAGCAGTCACCCATTCTCTCTCTCACACAGCAGTCACCCATTCTCTCTCACACACAGCAGTCACCCAATCTCTCATACACACAACAGTCACCCATTCTCTCTCACACATAGCAGTCACCCATTCTCTCTTTCACACACACACAGCAGTCACCCATTCTCTCTCACACACAGCAGTCACCCATTCTCTCTCTTACACAGCAGTCACCCATTCTCTCTCTTACACAGCAGTCACCCATTCTCTCTCACACAGAGCAGTCACCCATTCTCTCACACACAGCAGTCACCCTTTCTCTCTCACACACAGCAGTCACCTATTATCTCTCAAGCAGCAGTCACCCATTCTCTCTCTCACACAACAGTCACCCATTCTCTCTCTCACATAGCAGTCACCCATTCTCTCTCACACACAGCAGTCAACCATTCTCTCTCATACACAGCAGTCACCCATCCTCCCTCACACACAGCAGTCACCCATTGTCTCACACACAGCAGTCACCCATTCTCTCTCTCACACAGCAGTCACCCATTCTCTCTCTCACACAGCAGTCACCCATTCTCTCTCTCACACAGCAGTCACCCATTCTCTCTCACACACAGCAGTCACCCATTCTCTCACACACACAGCAGTCACCCTTTCTCTCTCACACATAGCAGTCACCCATTCTCTCTCTCACACACACACAGCAGGCACCCATTCTCTCTCACACACAGCAGTCACCCATTCTCTCTCTCACCCAACAGTCACCCATTCTCACACACACAGCAGTAACCATTCTCTCCCACACACAGCAGTCACCCATTCTCTCTCTCACACAGCAGTCACCCATTCTCTCACACACACAGCAGTCACCCATTCTCTCACACACACAGCAGTCACCCATTCTCTCTCACACATAGCAGTCACCCATTCTCTCTCTCACGCACACACAGCAGTCACCCATTCTCTCTCACACACAGCAGTCACCCATTCTCTCTCTTACACAGCAGTCACCCATTCTCTCTCTTACACAGCAGTCACCCATTCTCTCTCACACACATCAGTCACCCATTCTCTCACACACAGCAGTCACCCATTGTCTCTCACACAGCAGTCACCCATTCTCTCTCACACACAGCAGTCACCCATTCTCTCTCTCATACACAGCAGTCACCCATTCTCTCTCACACACAGCAGTCACCCATTCCTCTCTCACATACAGCAGTCACCCATTCTCTCTCATACACAGCAGTCACCCATTCTCTCTCTCATACAGCAGTCACCCATTCTCTCTCACACACAGCAGTCACCCTTTCTCTCTCATACATACAGCAGTCACCCATTCTCTCTCACACACAGCAGTCACCCATTTTCAAACACAGCAGTCACCCATTCTCTCTCACACACACAGCAGTCACCCATTCTCTCTCATACACAGCACACCCATTCTCTCACACACAGCAGTCACCCATTCTCTATCACACACACAGCAGTCACCCATTCTTTCTCACACACAGCAGTCACCCATTCTCTCTCACACAGAGCAGTCAACCATTCTCTCTCATACATACAGCAGTCACCCATTCTCTCTCACACACAGCAGTCACCCATTCTCTCTCACACACAGCAGTCACCCATTCTCTCTCACACACACAGCAGTCACCCATTCTCTCTCTCACACACAGCAGTCACCCATCCTCTCTCACACACAGCAGTCACCCATTCTCTCTCACACACACAGCAGTCACCCATTCTCTGTCACACACAGCAGTCACCCATTCTCTCTCACAGCAGTCACCCCATCTCTCTCACACACAGCAGTTAACCATTCTCTCTCTCACACACCAGTCACCCATTCTCTCTCACACACAACAGTCACCCATTCTCTCTCTCACACAGCAGTCACCCATTCTCTCTCATACACATAGCAGTCATCCATTCTCTCTCACAAACATCAGTCACCCATTCTCTCTCTCATACACAGCAGTCACCCATTCTCATACACAGCAGTCACCCTCTCTCTCTCTCACACAGCAGTCACCCATTCTCTCTCATACACACAGCAGTCACCCATTCTCTCTCACACACAGCAGTCACCCATTCTCTTTCATACACACAGCAGTCACCCATTCTCTCTCACACACAGCAGTCACCCATTCTCTCTTATACACACAGCAGTCACCCATTCTCTCTCATGCACAGCAGTCACCCATCCTCCCTCACACACAGCAGTCACCCATTCTCTCTCACACACAGCAGCAGTCACCCAGTCTCTCTCACACACAGCAGTCACCCATTGTCTCACACACAGCAGTCACCCATTCTCTCTCACACACACAGCAGCCACCCATTCTCTCTCTCACACATAGCAGACACCCATTCTCTCTCTCTCACACAGCAGTCACCCATTGTCTCACATACAGCAGTCACCCATTCTCTCTCACACACACAGCAGTCACCCATTGTCTCACACACAGCAGTCACCCATTCTCTCTCACACACACAGCAGCCACCCATTCTCTCTCTCACACATTGCAGACACCCATTCTCTCTCTCTCACACAGCAGTCACCCATTGTCTCACATGCAGAAGTCACCCATTCTCTCTCTCACACACAGCAGTCACCCATTCTCTCTCACACATAGCAGTCACCCATTCTCTCTCACACACACAGAAGTCACCCATTCTCTCTCACACATAGCAGTCACCCACTCTCTCACACACAGCAGTCACCCATTCTCTCTCACACACAGCAGTCACCCACTCTCTCACACACAGCAGTCACCCATTCTCTCTCACATACAGCAGTCACCCATTCTCTCTCTCATGCACAGCAGTCACCCATTCTCTCTCTCACACAGCAGCCACCCATTCTCTCTCATACACACAGCAGTAACCCGTTCTCTCTCACACACAGCAGTCACCCATTCTCTCTCATACACACAGCAGTCACCCTTTGTTTCTCACACACAGCAGTCACCCATTCTCTCTCACACACAGCAGTCACCCATTCTCTCTCATACATACAGCAGTCACCCATTCCATCTCACACACAGCAGTCACCCATTCTCTCACACACAGCAGTCACCCCTTCTCTCTCACACACAGCAGTCACCCTTTCTTTTTCACACACAGCAGTCACCCATTCTTTCTCTCACACAGCAGTCATCCATTCTCTATCACACACACTGCAGTCACCCATTCTCTCCCTCTATCAACCCACAGTCACCCATTCTCACACACACAGCAGTCACCCATTCTCTCAAACACACAGCAGTCACCTATTCTCTCTCTCACACACACACAGCAGTCACCCAATCTCTCTCACACACAGCAGTCACCTTTTTTCTCTCACACACACAGCAGTCACCAATTCTCTCTCACACTCAGCAGTCACTTATTCTCTCTCACACACACACACCTGTCACCCATTCTCTCTCACATACGGCAGTCACCCATTCTCTCTCACACACGGCAGTCACCCATTCTCTCTCTCACACAGCAGTCACCCATTCTCTCTCACTCACAGCAGTCACCCATTCTCTCTCACACTCAGCAGTCACCCATTCTCTCTCACACTCAGCAGTCACCCATTCTATCTCACACAGCAGTCACCCATTCTCTCTCTCACACAGCAGTCACCCATTCTCTCTCTCACACAGCAGTCACCCATTCTCTCTCACACACAGCAGTCACCCAATCTCTCATACACACAACAGTCACCCATTCTCTCTCACACATAGCAGTCACCCATTCTCTCTTTCACACACACACAGCAGTCACCCATTCTCTCTCACACACAGCAGTCACCCATTCTCTCTCTTACACAGCAGTCACCCATTCTCTCTCTTACACAGCAGTCACCCATTCTCTCTCACACAGAGCAGTCACCCATTCTCTCACACACAGCAGTCACCCTTTCTCTCTCACACACAGCAGTCACCTATTATCTCTCAAGCAGCAGTCACCCATTCTCTCTCTCACACAACAGTCACCCATTCTCTCTCTCACATAGCAGTCACCCATTCTCTCTCACACACAGCAGTCAACCATTCTCTCTCATACACAGCAGTCACCCATCCTCCCTCACACACAGCAGTCACCCATTGTCTCACACACAGCAGTCACCCATTCTCTCTCACACACACAGCAGCCACCCATTCTCTCTCACACACATAGCAGACACCCATTCTCTCTCTCTCACACAGCAGTCACTCATTGTCTCACATAGAGCAGTCACCCATTCTCTCTCACACACACAGCAGTCACCCATTCTCTCTCACACATAGCAGTCACCCATTCTCTCTCACACACACAGCAGTCACCCATTCTCTCTTACACATAGCAGTCACCCATTCTCTCTCACACACAGCAGTCACCCACTCTCTCACACACAGCAGTCACCCATTCTCTCTCACACACAGCAGTCACCCATTCTCTCTCTCATGCACAGCAGTCACCCATTCTCTCTCTCATGCACAGCAGTCACCCATTCTCTCTCTCATACACAGCAGTCACCCATTCTCTCTCTCACACAGCAGTCACCCATTCTCTCTCTCACACAGCAGTCACCCATTCTCTCTCATACACACAGCAGTCTCCCATTCTCTCTCACACAGCAGTCACCCATTCTCTCTCTCATACACAGCAGTCACCCATTCTCTCTCATACACAGCAGTCACCCATTCTCTCTCTCACACAGCAGTCACCCATTCTCTCGCATACACACAGCAGTAACCCGTTCTCTCTCACACACAGCAGTCACCCATTCTCTCTCATACACACAGCAGTCACCCATTGTTTCTCACACACAGCAGTCACCCATTCTCTCTCACACACAGCAGTCACCCATTCTCTCTCATACATACAGCAGTCATCCATTCTCTCTCACACACAGCAGTCACCCATTCTCTCACACACAGCAGTCACCACTTCTCTCTCACACACAGCAGTCACCCATTCTTTCTCACACACAGCAGTCACCCATTCTTTCTCTCACACAGCAGTCATCCATTCTCTCTCACACACACTGCAGTCACCCATTCTCTCTCACACACAGCAGTCACCCATTCTCACTCACACACAGCAGTCACCCATTCTCTCTCTCACACAGCAGTCACCCATTCTCACACACACAGCAGTCACCCATTCTCCCACACACAGCAGTCACCCATTCTCTCTCACACACAGCAGTCACCCATTCTCTCTCACACACACAGCAGTCACCCATTCTCTCTTTCACACAGCAGTCACCCATTGTCTCACACACAGCAGTTACCCATTCTCTCTCTCACACACAGCAGTCAGCCATTCTCTAACACACAGTCACCCATTCTCTCTCACACACACAGCAGTCAACCATTCTCTCATACATACAGCAGTCACCCATTCTCTCTCACACACAGCAGTCACCCATTCTCTCTCACACACAGCAGTCACCCATTCTCTCTCACACACACAGCAGTCACCCATTCTCTCTCTCACACACAGCAGTCACCCATCCTCTCTCACACAGAGCAGTCACCCATTCTCTTTCACACACACAGCAGTCACCCATTCTCTGTCACACACAGCAGTCACCCATTCTCTCTCACAGCAGTCACCCCATCTCTCTCACACACAGCAGTTAACCATTCTCTCTCTCACACACCAGTCACCCATTCTCTCTCACACATAGCAGTCACCCATTCTCTCTCACACACACAGAAGTCACCCATTCTCTCTCACACACAGCAGTCACCCATTCTCTCTCACACACAGCAGTCACCCACTCTCTCACACACAGCAGTCACCCATTCTCTCTCACTCACAGCAGTCACCCATTCTCTCTCTCACACAGCAGCCACCCATTCTCTCTCATACACACAGCAGTCACCCGTTCTCTCTCATACATACAGCAGTCACCCATTCCATCTCACACACAGCAGTCACCCATTCTCTCACACACAGCAGTCACCCCTTCTCTCTCACACACAGCAGTCACCCATTCTCTCTCTCACACAGCAGTCACCCATTCTCACACACACAGCAGTCACCCATTCTCCCACACACAGCAGTCACCCATTCTCTCTCACACACACAGCAGTCACCCATTCTCTCTGTCACACAGCAGTCACCCATTGTCTCACACACAGCAGTTACCCATTCTCTCTCTCACACACAGCAGTCAGCCATTCTCTAACACACAGTCACCCATTCTCTCTCACACACACAGCAGTCACCCATTCTCTCTCTCACATACAGCAGTCATCCATTCTCTCACACAGCAGTCACCCAATCTCTCTCTCACACACAGCAGTCACCCATTGTCTCACACACAGCAGTCACCCATTGTCTCACACACAGCAGTCACCCATTCTCTCACACACAGCAGTCACCCATTCTCTCTCTCACACAGCAGTCACCCATTCTCTCTCACACACAGCAGTCACCCATTCTCTCTCTTATACACAGCAGTCACCCATTCTCTCTCACACACAGCAGTCACCCATTCCTCTCTCACATACAGCAGTCACCCATTCTCTCTCATACACAGCAGTCACCCATTCTCTCTCTCATACAGCAGTCACCCATTCTCTCTCACACACAGCGGTCACCCATTCTCTCTCATACATACAGCAGTCACCCATTCTCTCTCACACACAGCAGTCACCCATTCTCACACACAGCAGTCACCCATTCTCTCTCACACACACAGCAGTCACCCATTCTCTCTCATACACAGCACACCCATTCTCTCACACACAGCAGTCACCCATTCTCTATCACACACACAGCAGTCACCAATTCTTTCTCACACACAGCAGTCACCTATTCTCTCTCACACACAGCAGTCAACCATTCTCTCATACATACAGCAGTCACCCATTCTCTCTCACACACAGCAGTCACCCATTCTCTCTCACACACAGCAGTCACCCATTCTTTCTCTCACACAGCAGTCATCCATTCTCTCTCACACACACTGCAGTCACCCATTCTCTCTCACACACAGCAGTCACCCATTCTCACTCACACACAGCAGTCACCCATTCTCTCTCTCACACAGTAGTCACCCATTCTCACACACACAGCAGTCACCCATTCTCCCACACACAGCAGTCACCCATTCTCTCTCACACACAGCAGTCACCCATTCTCTCTCACACACACAGCAGTCACCCATTCCCTCTGTCACACAGCAGTCACCCATTGTCTCACACACAGCAGTTACCCATTCTCTCTCTCACACACAGCAGTCAGCCATTCTCTCATACATACAGCAGTCACCCATTCTCTCTCACACACAGCAGTCACCCATTCTCTCTCACACACACAGCAGTCACCCATTCTCTCTCTCACACACAGCAGTCACCCATCCTCTCTCACACACAGCAGTCACCCATCCTCTCTCACACACACAGCAGTCACCCATTCTCTGTCACACACAGCAGTCACCCATTCTCTGTCACACACAGCAGTCACCCATTCTCTCTCACAGCAGTCACCCCATCTCTCTCACACACAGCAGTTAACCATTCTCTCTCTCACACACCAGTCACCCATTCTCTCTCACACATACCAGTCACCCATTCTCTCTCACACATAGCAGTCACCCATTCTCTCTCACACACACAGAAGTCACCCATTCTCTCTCACACACAGCAGTCACCAATTCTCTCTCACACACAGCAGTCACCCACTCTCTCACACACAGCAGTCACCCATTCTCTCTCACACACAGCAGTCACCCATTCTCTCTCTCACACAGCAGCCACCCATTCTCTCATACACACAGCAGTAACCCGTTCTCTCTCATACATACAGCAGTCACCCATTCCATCTCACACACAGCAGTCACCCATTCTCTCACACACAGCAGTCACCCATTCTCCCACACACAGCAGTCACCCATTCTCTCTCACACACAGCAGTCACCCATTCTCTCTCACACACACAGCAGTCACCCATTCTCTCTGTCACACAGCAGTCACCCATTGTCTCACACACAGCAGTTACCCATTCTCTCTCTCACACACAGCAGTCAGCCATTCTCTAACCCACAGTCACCCATTCTCTCTCACACACACAGCAGTCACCCATTCTCTCTCACAGACACAGCAGTCACCCATTCTCTCTCACACACAGCAGTCACCCATTCTCTCTCTCACACAGCAGTCACCCATTCTCTCTCACACACACAGCAGTCACCCATTCTCTCTCACACACACAGCAGTCACCCATTTTCTCTCTCACATACAGCAGTCATCCATTCTCTCTCACACAGCAGTCACCCATTCTCTCTCTCACACACAGCAGTCACCCATTCTCTCACACACAGCAGTCACCCATTCTCTCACACACAGCAGTCACCCATTCTCTCTCTCACACAGCAGTCACCCATTGTCTCTCACACAGCAGTCACCCATTCTCTCTCACACACAGCAGTCACCCATTCTCTCTCTCATACGCAGCAGTCACCCATTCTCTCTCACACACAGCAGTCACCCATTCCTCTCTCACATACAGCAGTCACCCATTCTCTCTCATACACAGCAGTCACCCATTCTCTCTCTCATACAGCAGTCACCCATTCTCTCTCACACACAGCAGTCACCCATTCTCTCTCATATATACAGCAGTCACCCATTCTCTCTCACACACAGCAGTCACCCATTCTCACACACAGCAGTCACCCATTCTCTCTCACACACACAGCAGTCACCCATTCTCTCTCATACACAGCACACCCATTCTCTCACACACAGCAGTCACCCATTCTCTATCACACACACAGCAGTCTCCCATTCTTTCTCACACACAGCAGTCACCCATTCTCTCATACATACAGCAGTCACCCATTCTCTCTCACACACAGCAGTCACCCATTCTCTCTCACACACAGCAGTCACCCATTCTCTCTCACACACAGCAGTCACCCATTCTCTCTCACACACAGCAGTCACCCATTCTCTCTCACACACACAGCAGTCACCCATTCTCTCTCTCACACACAGCAGTCACCCATCCTCTCTCACACACAGCAGTCACCCATTCTCTCTCACACACACAGCAGTCACCCATTCTCTGTCACACACAGCAGTCACCCATTCTCTCTCACAGCAGTCACCCCATCTCTCTCACACACAGCAGTTAACCATTCTCTCTCTCACACACCAGTCACCCATTCTCTCTCACACACAACAGTCACCCATTCTCTCTCTCACACAGCAGTCACCCATTCTCTCTCATACACATAGCAGTCATCCATTCTCTCTCACAAACATCAGTCACCCATTCTCTCTCTCATACACAGCAGTCACCCATTCTCATACACAGCAGTCACCCTCTCTCTCTCTCACACAGCAGTCACCCATTCTCTCTCATACACACAGCAGTCACCCATTCTCTCTCACACACAGCAGTCACCCATTCTCTTTCATACACACAGCAGTCACCCATTCTCTCTCACACACAGCAGTCACCCATTCTCTCTTATACACACAGCAGTCACCCATTCTCTCTCATGCACAGCAGTCACCCATCCTCCCTCACACACAGCAGTCACCCATTCTCTCTCACACACAGCAGCAGTCACCCAGTCTCTCTCACACACAGCAGTCACCCATTGTCTCACACACAGCAGTCACCCATTCTCTCTCACACACACAGCAGCCACCCATTCTCTCTCTCACACATAGCAGACACCCATTCTCTCTCTCTCACACAGCAGTCACCCATTGTCTCACATACAGCAGTCACCCATTCTCTCTCACACACACAGCAGTCACCCATTGTCTCACACACAGCAGTCACCCATTCTCTCTCACACACACAGCAGCCACCCATTCTCTCTCTCACACATTGCAGACACCCATTCTCTCTCTCTCACACAGCAGTCACCCATTGTCTCACATGCAGAAGTCACCCATTCTCTCTCTCACACACAGCAGTCACCCATTCTCTCTCACACATAGCAGTCACCCATTCTCTCTCACACACACAGAAGTCACCCATTCTCTCTCACACATAGCAGTCACCCACTCTCTCACACACAGCAGTCACCCATTCTCTCTCACACACAGCAGTCACCCACTCTCTCACACACAGCAGTCACCCATTCTCTCTCACATACAGCAGTCACCCATTCTCTCTCTCATGCACAGCAGTCACCCATTCTCTCTCTCACACAGCAGCCACCCATTCTCTCTCATACACACAGCAGTAACCCGTTCTCTCTCACACACAGCAGTCACCCATTCTCTCTCATACACACAGCAGTCACCCTTTGTTTCTCACACACAGCAGTCACCCATTCTCTCTCACACACAGCAGTCACCCATTCTCTCTCATACATACAGCAGTCACCCATTCCATCTCACACACAGCAGTCACCCATTCTCTCACACACAGCAGTCACCCCTTCTCTCTCACACACAGCAGTCACCCTTTCTTTTTCACACACAGCAGTCACCCATTCTTTCTCTCACACAGCAGTCATCCATTCTCTATCACACACACTGCAGTCACCCATTCTCTCCCTCTATCAACCCACAGTCACCCATTCTCACACACACAGCAGTCACCCATTCTCTCAAACACACAGCAGTCACCTATTCTCTCTCTCACACACACACAGCAGTCACCCAATCTCTCTCACACACAGCAGTCACCTTTTTTCTCTCACACACACAGCAGTCACCAATTCTCTCTCACACTCAGCAGTCACTTATTCTCTCTCACACACACACACCTGTCACCCATTCTCTCTCACATACGGCAGTCACCCATTCTCTCTCACACACGGCAGTCACCCATTCTCTCTCTCACACAGCAGTCACCCATTCTCTCTCACTCACAGCAGTCACCCATTCTCTCTCACACTCAGCAGTCACCCATTCTCTCTCACACTCAGCAGTCACCCATTCTCTCTCACACAGCAGTCACCCATTCTCTCTCTCACACAGCAGTCACCCATTCTCTCTCTCACACAGCAGTCACCCATTCTCTCTCACACACAGCAGTCACCCAATCTCTCATACACACAACAGTCACCCATTCTCTCTCACACATAGCAGTCACCCATTCTCTCTTTCACACACACACAGCAGTCACCCATTCTCTCTCACACACAGCAGTCACCCATTCTCTCTCTTACACAGCAGTCACCCATTCTCTCTCTTACACAGCAGTCACCCATTCTCTCTCACACAGAGCAGTCACCCATTCTCTCACACACAGCAGTCACCCTTTCTCTCTCACACACAGCAGTCACCTATTATCTCTCAAGCAGCAGTCACCCATTCTCTCTCTCACACAACAGTCACCCATTCTCTCTCTCACATAGCAGTCACCCATTCTCTCTCACACACAGCAGTCAACCATTCTCTCTCATACACAGCAGTCACCCATCCTCCCTCACACACAGCAGTCACCCATTGTCTCACACACAGCAGTCACCCATTCTCTCTCACACACACAGCAGCCACCCATTCTCTCTCACACACATAGCAGACACCCATTCTCTCTCTCTCACACAGCAGTCACTCATTGTCTCACATAGAGCAGTCACCCATTCTCTCTCACACACACAGCAGTCACCCATTCTCTCTCACACATAGCAGTCACCCATTCTCTCTCACACACACAGCAGTCACCCATTCTCTCTTACACATAGCAGTCACCCATTCTCTCTCACACACAGCAGTCACCCACTCTCTCACACACAGCAGTCACCCATTCTCTCTCACACACAGCAGTCACCCATTCTCTCTCTCATGCACAGCAGTCACCCATTCTCTCTCTCATGCACAGCAGTCACCCATTCTCTCTCTCATACACAGCAGTCACCCATTCTCTCTCTCACACAGCAGTCACCCATTCTCTCTCTCACACATAGCAGTCACCCATTCTCTCTCATACACACAGCAGTCTCCCATTCTCTCTCACACAGCAGTCACCCATTCTCTCTCTCATACACAGCAGTCACCCATTCTCTCTCATACACAGCAGTCACCCATTCTCTCTCTCACACAGCAGTCACCCATTCTCTCGCATACACACAGCAGTAACCCGTTCTCTCTCACACACAGCAGTCACCCATTCTCTCTCATACACACAGCAGTCACCCATTGTTTCTCACACACAGCAGTCACCCATTCTCTCTCACACACAGCAGTCACCCATTCTCTCTCATACATACAGCAGTCATCCATTCTCTCTCACACACAGCAGTCACCCATTCTCTCACACACAGCAGTCACCACTTCTCTCTCACACACAGCAGTCACCCATTCTTTCTCACACACAGCAGTCACCCATTCTTTCTCTCACACAGCAGTCATCCATTCTCTCTCACACACACTGCAGTCACCCATTCTCTCTCACACACAGCAGTCACCCATTCTCACTCACACACAGCAGTCACCCATTCTCTCTCTCACACAGCAGTCACCCATTCTCACACACACAGCAGTCACCCATTCTCCCACACACAGCAGTCACCCATTCTCTCTCACACACAGCAGTCACCCATTCTCTCTCACACACACAGCAGTCACCCATTCTCTCTTTCACACAGCAGTCACCCATTGTCTCACACACAGCAGTTACCCATTCTCTCTCTCACACACAGCAGTCAGCCATTCTCTAACACACAGTCACCCATTCTCTCTCACACACACAGCAGTCAACCATTCTCTCATACATACAGCAGTCACCCATTCTCTCTCACACACAGCAGTCACCCATTCTCTCTCACACACAGCAGTCACCCATTCTCTCTCACACACACAGCAGTCACCCATTCTCTCTCTCACACACAGCAGTCACCCATCCTCTCTCACACACAGCAGTCACCCATTCTCTTTCACACACACAGCAGTCACCCATTCTCTGTCACACACAGCAGTCACCCATTCTCTGTCACACACAGCAGTCACCCATTCTCTCTCACAGCAGTCACCCCATCTCTCTCACACACAGCAGTTAACCATTCTCTCTCTCACACACCAGTCACCCATTCTCTCTCACACATAGCAGTCACCCATTCTCTCTCACACACACAGAAGTCACCCATTCTCTCTCACACACAGCAGTCACCCATTCTCTCTCACACACAGCAGTCACCCACTCTCTCACACACAGCAGTCACCCATTCTCTCTCACTCACAGCAGTCACCCATTCTCTCTCTCACACAGCAGCCACCCATTCTCTCTCATACACACAGCAGTCACCCGTTCTCTCTCATACATACAGCAGTCACCCATTCCATCTCACACACAGCAGTCACCCATTCTCTCACACACAGCAGTCACCCCTTCTCTCTCACACACAGCAGTCACCCATTCTCTCTCTCACACAGCAGTCACCCATTCTCACACACACAGCAGTCACCCATTCTCCCACACACAGCAGTCACCCATTCTCTCTCACACACACAGCAGTCACCCATTCTCTCTGTCACACAGCAGTCACCCATTGTCTCACACACAGCAGTTACCCATTCTCTCTCTCACACACAGCAGTCAGCCATTCTCTAACACACAGTCACCCATTCTCTCTCACACACACAGCAGTCACCCATTCTCTCTCTCACATACAGCAGTCATCCATTCTCTCACACAGCAGTCACCCAATCTCTCTCTCACACACAGCAGTCACCCATTGTCTCACACACAGCAGTCACCCATTGTCTCACACACAGCAGTCACCCATTCTCTCACACACAGCAGTCACCCATTCTCTCTCTCACACAGCAGTCACCCATTCTCTCTCACACACAGCAGTCACCCATTCTCTCTCTTATACACAGCAGTCACCCATTCTCTCTCACACACAGCAGTCACCCATTCCTCTCTCACATACAGCAGTCACCCATTCTCTCTCATACACAGCAGTCACCCATTCTCTCTCTCATACAGCAGTCACCCATTCTCTCTCACACACAGCGGTCACCCATTCTCTCTCATACATACAGCAGTCACCCATTCTCTCTCACACACAGCAGTCACCCATTCTCACACACAGCAGTCACCCATTCTCTCTCACACACACAGCAGTCACCCATTCTCTCTCATACACAGCACACCCATTCTCTCACACACAGCAGTCACCCATTCTCTATCACACACACAGCAGTCACCAATTCTTTCTCACACACAGCAGTCACCTATTCTCTCTCACACACAGCAGTCAACCATTCTCTCATACATACAGCAGTCACCCATTCTCTCTCACACACAGCAGTCACCCATTCTCTCTCACACACAGCAGTCACCCATTCTTTCTCTCACACAGCAGTCATCCATTCTCTCTCACACACACTGCAGTCACCCATTCTCTCTCACACACAGCAGTCACCCATTCTCACTCACACACAGCAGTCACCCATTCTCTCTCTCACACAGTAGTCACCCATTCTCACACACACAGCAGTCACCCATTCTCCCACACACAGCAGTCACCCATTCTCTCTCACACACAGCAGTCACCCATTCTCTCTCACACACACAGCAGTCACCCATTCCCTCTGTCACACAGCAGTCACCCATTGTCTCACACACAGCAGTTACCCATTCTCTCTCTCACACACAGCAGTCAGCCATTCTCTCATACATACAGCAGTCACCCATTCTCTCTCACACACAGCAGTCACCCATTCTCTCTCACACACACAGCAGTCACCCATTCTCTCTCTCACACACAGCAGTCACCCATCCTCTCTCACACACAGCAGTCACCCATCCTCTCTCACACACACAGCAGTCACCCATTCTCTGTCACACACAGCAGTCACCCATTCTCTGTCACACACAGCATTCACCCATTCTCTCTCACAGCAGTCACCCCATCTCTCTCACACACAGCAGTTAACCATTCTCTCTCTCACACACCAGTCACCCATTCTCTCTCACACATAGCAGTCACCCATTCTCTCTCACACACACAGAAGTCACCCATTCTCTCTCACACACAGCAGTCACCAATTCTCTCTCACACACAGCAGTCACCCACTCTCTCACACACAGCAGTCACCCATTCTCTCTCACACACAGCAGTCACCCATTCTCTCTCTCACACAGCAGCCACCCATTCTCTCATACACACAGCAGTAACCCGTTCTCTCTCATACATACAGCAGTCACCCATTCCATCTCACACACAGCAGTCACCCATTCTCTCACACACAGCAGTCACCCATTCTCCCACACACAGCAGTCACCCATTCTCTCTCACACACAGCAGTCACCCATTCTCTCTCACACACACAGCAGTCACCCATTCTCTCTGTCACACAGCAGTCACCCATTGTCTCACACACAGCAGTTACCCATTCTCTCTCTCACACACAGCAGTCAGCCATTCTCTAACCCACAGTCACCCATTCTCTCTCACACACACAGCAGTCACCCATTCTCTCTCACAGACACAGCAGTCACCCATTCTCTCTCACACACAGCAGTCACCCATTCTCTCTCTCACACAGCAGTCACCCATTCTCTCTCACACACACAGCAGTCACCCATTCTCTCTCACACACACAGCAGTCACCCATTTTCTCTCTCACATACAGCAGTCATCCATTCTCTCTCACACAGCAGTCACCCATTCTCTCTCTCACACACAGCAGTCACCCATTCTCTCACACACAGCAGTCACCCATTCTCTCACACACAGCAGTCACCCATTCTCTCTCTCACACAGCAGTCACCCATTGTCTCTCACACAGCAGTCACCCATTCTCTCTCACACACAGCAGTCACCCATTCTCTCTCTCATACGCAGCAGTCACCCATTCTCTCTCACACACAGCAGTCACCCATTCCTCTCTCACATACAGCAGTCACCCATTCTCTCTCATACACAGCAGTCACCCATTCTCTCTCTCATACAGCAGTCACCCATTCTCTCTCACACACAGCAGTCACCCATTCTCTCTCATATATACAGCAGTCACCCATTCTCTCTCACACACAGCAGTCACCCATTCTCACACACAGCAGTCACCCATTCTCTCTCACACACACAGCAGTCACCCATTCTCTCTCATACACAGCACACCCATTCTCTCACACACAGCAGTCACCCATTCTCTATCACACACACAGCAGTCTCCCATTCTTTCTCACACACAGCAGTCACCCATTCTCTCATACATACAGCAGTCACCCATTCTCTCTCACACACAGCAGTCACCCATTCTCTCTCACACACAGCAGTCACCCATTCTCTCTCACACACAGCAGTCACCCATTCTCTCTCACACACAGCAGTCACCCATTCTCTCTCACACACACAGCAGTCACCCATTCTCTCTCTCACACACAGCAGTCACCCATCCTCTCTCACACACAGCAGTCACCCATTCTCTCTCACACACACAGCAGTCACCCATTCTCTGTCACACACAGCAGTCACCCATTCTCTCTCACAGCAGTCACCCCATCTCTCTCACACACAGCAGTTAACCATTCTCTCTCTCACACACCAGTCACCCATTCTCTCTCACACATAGCAGTCACCCATTCTCTCTCACACACACAGAAGTCACCCATTCTCTCTCACACACACAGAAGTCACCCATTCTCTCTCACACACAGCAGTCACCCATTCTCTCTCACACACAGCAGTCACCCACTCTCTCACACACAGCAGTCACCCATTCTCTCTCACACACAGCAGTCACCCATTCTCTCTCTCATGCACAGCAGTCACCCATTCTCTCTCATACACACAGCAGTAAACCGTTCTCTCTCATACATACAGCAGTCACCCATTCTCTCTCACACACAGCAGTCACCCATTCTCTCACACACAGCAGTCACCCCTTCTCTCTCACACACAGCAGTCACCCCTTCTCTCTCACACACAGAAGTCACCCATTCTTTCTCACACACAGCAGTCACCCATTCTTTCTCTCACACAGCAGTCATCCATTCTCTCTCACACACACTGCTGTCACCCATTCTCTCCCTCTATCAACCCACAGTCACCCATTCTCACACACACAGCAGTCACCCATTCTCTCAAACACACAGCAGTCACCTTTTTTCTCTCACACACACAGCAGTCACCCATTCTCTCTCACACTCAGCAGTCACTTATTCTCTCTCACACACACACAGCTGTCACCCATTCTCTCTCACATACGGCAGTCACCCATTCTCTCTCACACACGGCAGTCACCCATTCTCTCTCTCACACAGCAGTCACCCATTCTCTCTCACTCACAGCAGTCACACATTCTCTCACACACACAGCAGTCACCCATTCTCTCACACACAGCAGTCACCCATTCTCCCACACACAGCAGTCCCCCATTCTCTCTCACACACAGCAGTCACCCATTCTCTCTCACACACACAGCAGTCACCCATTCTCTCTGTCACACAGCAGTCACCCATTGTCTCACACACAGCAGTTACCCATTCTCTCTCTCACACACAGCAGTCAGCCATTCTCTAACACACAGTCACCCATTCTCTCTCACACACACAGCAGTCACCCATTCTCTCTCACAGACACAGCAGTCACCCATTCTCTCTCACACACAGCAGTCACCCATTCTCTCTCTCACACAGCAGTCACCCATTCTCTCTCACACACACAGCAGTCACCCATTCTCTCTCACACACACAGCAGTCACCCATTCTCTCTCTCACATACAGCAGTCATCCATTCTCTCTCACACAGCAGTCACCCATTCTCTCTCTCACACACAGCAGTCACCCATTCTCTCACACACAGCAGTCACCCATTCTCTCACACACAGCAGTCACCCATTCTCTCTCTCACACAGCAGTCACCCATTGTCTCTCACACAGCAGTCACCCATTCTCTCTCACACACAGCAGTCACCCATTCTCTCTCTCATACGCAGCAGTCACCCATTCTCTCTCACACACAGCAGTCACCCATTCCTCTCTCACATACAGCAGTCACCCATTCTCTCTCATACACAGCAGTCACCCATTCTCTCTCTCATACAGCAGTCACCCATTCTCTCTCACACACAGAAGTCACCCATTCTCTCTCACACACACAGAAGTCACCCATTCTCTCTCACACACAGCAGTCACCCATTCTCTCTCACACACAGCAGTCACCCACTCTCTCACACACAGCAGTCACCCATTCTCTCTCACACACAGCAGTCACCCATTCTCTCTCTCATGCACAGCAGTCACCCATTCTCTCTCATACACACAGCAGTAACCCGTTCTCTCTCATACATACAGCAGTCACCCATTCTCTCTCACACACAGCAGTCACCCATTCTCTCACACACAGCAGTCACCCCTTCTCTCTCACACACAGCAGTCACCCCTTCTCTCTCACACACAGCAGTCACCCATTCTTTCTCACACACAGCAGTCACCCATTCTTTCTCTCACACAGCAGTCATCCATTCTCTCTCACACACACTGCTGTCACCCATTCTCTCCCTCTATCAACCCACAGTCACCCATTCTCACACACACAGCAGTCACCCATTCTCTCAAACACACAGCAGTCACCTTTTTTCTCTCACACACACAGCAGTCACCCATTCTCTCTCACACTCAGCAGTCACTTATTCTCTCTCACACACACACAGCTGTCACCCATTCTCTCTCACATACGGCAGTCACCCATTCTCTCTCACACACGGCAGTCACCCATTCTCTCTCTCACACAGCAGTCACCCATTCTCTCTCACTCACAGCAGTCACACATTCTCTCACACACACAGCAGTCACCCATTCTCTCACACACAGCAGTCACCCATTCTCCCACACACAGCAGTCCCCCATTCTCTCTCACACACAGCAGTCACCCATTCTCTCTCACACACACAGCAGTCACCCATTCTCTCTGTCACACAGCAGTCACCCATTGTCTCACACACAGCAGTTACCCATTCTCTCTCTCACACACAGCAGTCAGCCATTCTCTAACACACAGTCACCCATTCTCTCTCACACACACAGCAGTCACCCATTCTCTCTCACAGACACAGCAGTCACCCATTCTCTCTCACACACAGCAGTCACCCATTCTCTCTCTCACACAGCAGTCACCCATTCTCTCTCACACACACAGCAGTCACCCATTCTCTCTCACACACACAGCAGTCACCCATTCTCTCTCTCACATACAGCAGTCATCCATTCTCTCTCACACAGCAGTCACCCATTCTCTCTCTCACACACAGCAGTCACCCATTCTCTCACACACAGCAGTCACCCATTCTCTCACACACAGCAGTCACCCATTCTCTCTCTCACACAGCAGTCACCCATTGTCTCTCACACAGCAGTCACCCATTCTCTCTCACACACAGCAGTCACCCATTCTCTCTCTCATACGCAGCAGTCACCCATTCTCTCTCACACACAGCAGTCACCCATTCCTCTCTCACATACAGCAGTCACCCATTCTCTCTCATACACAGCAGTCACCCATTCTCTCTCTCATACAGCAGTCACCCATTCTCTCTCACACACAGAAGTCACCCATTCTCTCTCACACACACAGAAGTCACCCATTCTCTCTCACACACAGCAGTCACCCATTCTCTCTCACACACAGCAGTCACCCACTCTCTCACACACAGCAGTCACCCATTCTCTCTCACACACAGCAGTCACCCATTCTCTCTCTCATGCACAGCAGTCACCCATTCTCTCTCATACACACAGCAGTAACCCGTTCTCTCTCATACATACAGCAGTCACCCATTCTCTCTCACACACAGCAGTCACCCATTCTCTCACACACAGCAGTCACCCCTTCTCTCTCACACACAGCAGTCACCCCTTCTCTCTCACACACAGCAGTCACCCATTCTTTCTCACACACAGCAGTCACCCATTCTTTCTCTCACACAGCAGTCATCCATTCTCTCTCACACACACTGCTGTCACCCATTCTCTCCCTCTATCAACCCACAGTCACCCATTCTCACACACACAGCAGTCACCCATTCTCTCAAACACACAGCAGTCACCTTTTTTCTCTCACACACACAGCAGTCACCCATTCTCTCTCACACTCAGCAGTCACTTATTCTCTCTCACACACACACAGCTGTCACCCATTCTCTCTCACATACGGCAGTCACCCATTCTCTCTCACACACGGCAGTCACCCATTCTCTCTCTCACACAGCAGTCACCCATTCTCTCTCACTCACAGCAGTCACACATTCTCTCACACACACAGCAGTCACCCATTCTCTCACACACAGCAGTCACCCATTCTCCCACACACAGCAGTCCCCCATTCTCTCTCACACACAGCAGTCACCCATTCTCTCTCACACACACAGCAGTCACCCATTCTCTCTGTCACACAGCAGTCACCCATTGTCTCACACACAGCAGTTACCCATTCTCTCTCTCACACACAGCAGTCAGCCATTCTCTAACACACAGTCACCCATTCTCTCTCACACACACAGCAGTCACCCATTCTCTCTCACAGACACAGCAGTCACCCATTCTCTCTCACACACAGCAGTCACCCATTCTCTCTCTCACACAGCAGTCACCCATTCTCTCTCACACACACAGCAGTCACCCATTCTCTCTCACACACACAGCAGTCACCCATTCTCTCTCTCACATACAGCAGTCATCCATTCTCTCTCACACAGCAGTCACCCATTCTCTCTCTCACACACAGCAGTCACCCATTCTCTCACACACAGCAGTCACCCATTCTCTCACACACAGCAGTCACCCATTCTCTCTCTCACACAGCAGTCACCCATTGTCTCTCACACAGCAGTCACCCATTCTCTCTCACACACAGCAGTCACCCATTCTCTCTCTCATACGCAGCAGTCACCCATTCTCTCTCACACACAGCAGTCACCCATTCCTCTCTCACATACAGCAGTCACCCATTCTCTCTCATACACAGCAGTCACCCATTCTCTCTCTCATACAGCAGTCACCCATTCTCTCTCACACACAGCAGTCACCCATTCTCTCTCATACATACAGCAGTCACCCATTCTCTCTCACACACAGCAGTCACCCATTCTCACACACAGCAGTCACCCATTCTCTCTCACACACACAGCAGTCACCCATTCTCTCTCATACACAGCACACCCATTCTCTCACACACAGCAGTCACCCATTCTCTATCACACACACAGCAGTCACCCATTCTTTCTCACACACAGCAGTCACCCATTCTCTCATACATACAGCAGTCACCCATTCTCTCTCACACACAGCAGTCACCCATTCTCTCTCACACACAGCAGTCACCCATTCTCTCTCACACACAGCAGTCACCCATTCTCTCTCACACACAGCAGTCACCCATTCTCTCTCACACACACAGCAGTCACCCATTCTCTCTCTCACACACAGCAGTCACCCATCCTCTCTCACACACAGCAGTCACCCATTCTCTCTCACACACACAGCAGTCACCCATTCTCTGTCACACACAGCAGTCACCCATTCTCTCTCACAGCAGTCACCCCATCTCTCTCACACACAGCAGTTAACCATTCTCTCTCTCACACACCAGTCACCCATTCTCTCTCACACATAGCAGTCACCCATTCTCTCTCACACACACAGAAGTCACCCATTCTCTCTCACACACAGCAGTCACCCATTCTCTCTCACACACAGCAGTCACCCACTCTCTCACACACAGCAGTCACCCATTCTCTCTCACACACAGCAGTCACCCATTCTCTCTCTCATGCACAGCAGTCACCCATTCTCTCTCATACACACAGCAGTAACCCGTTCTCTCTCATACATACAGCAGTCACCCATTCTCTCTCACACACAGCAGTCACCCATTCTCTCACACACAGCAGTCACCCCTTCTCTCTCACACACAGCAGTCACCCCTTCTCTCTCACACACAGCAGTCACCCATTCTTTCTCACACACAGCAGTCACCCATTCTTTCTCTCACACAGCAGTCATCCATTCTCTCTCACACACACTGCTGTCACCCATTCTCTCCCTCTATCAACCCACAGTCACCCATTCTCACACACACAGCAGTCACCCATTCTCTCAAACACACAGCAGTCACCTATTCTCTCTCTCACACACACACAGCAGTCACCCATTCTCTCTCACACACAGCAGTCACCTTTTTTCTCTCACACACACAGCAGTCACCCATTCTCTCTCACACTCAGCAGTCACTTATTCTCTCTCACACACACACAGCTGTCACCCATTCTCTCTCACATACGGCAGTCACCCATTCTCTCTCTCACACAGCAGTCACCCATTCTCTCTCACTCACAGCAGTCACACATTCTCTCACACACACAGCAGTCACCCATTCTCTCTCACACTCAGCAGTCACCCATTCTATCTCACACAGCAGTCACCCATTCTCTCTCTCACACAGGAGTCACCCATTCTATCTCTCACACAGCAGTCACCCATTCTCTCTCACACACAGCAGTCACCCATTCTCTCATACACACAACAGTCACCCATTCTCTCTCACACATAGCAGTCAGCCATTCTCTCTCTCACACACACACAGCAGTCACCCATTCTCTCTCACACACAGCAGTCACCCATTCTCTCTCTTACACAGCAGTCACCCATTCTCTCTCTTACACAGCAGTCACCCATTCTCTCTCACACAGAGCAGTCACCCATTCTCTCACACACAGCAGTCACCCTTTCTCTCTCACACACAGCAGTCACCTATTATCTCTCAAGCAGCAGTCACCCATTCTCTCTCTCACACAACAGTCACTCATTCTCTCTCTCACATAGCAGTCACCCATTCTCTCTCACACACTGCAGTCACCCATTCTCTCTCACACACAGCAGTCACCCATTCTCTCTCACACACAGCAGCAGTCACCCAGTCTCTCTCACACACAGCAGTCACCCATTGTCTCACACACAGCAGTCAACCATTCTCTCTCACACACACAGCAGCCACCCATTCTCTCTCACACACATAGCAGACACCCATTCTCTCTCTCTCACACAGCAGTCACCCATTGTCTCACATACAGCAGTCACCCATTCTCTCTCACACATAGCAGTCACCCATTCTCTCTCACACACACAGCAGTCACCCATTCTCTCTTACACATAGCAGTCACCCATTCTCTCTCACACACAGCAGTCACCCACTCTCTCACACACAGGAGTCACCCATTCTATCTCACACACAGCAGTCACCCATTCTCTCTCTCATGCACAGCAGTCACCCATTATCTCTCTCATGCAAAGCAGTCACCTATTCTCTCTCTCATACACAGCAGTCACCCATTCTCTCTCTCACACAGCATTCACCCATTCTCTCTCTCACACAGCAGTCACCCATTCTCTCTCATACACACAGCAGTCTCCCATTCTCTCTCACACAGCAGTCACCCATTCTCTCTCTCATACAAAGCAGTCACCCATTATCTCTCATAAACAGCAGTCACCCATTCTCTCTCTCACACAGCAGTCACCCATTCTCTCTCATACACACAGCAGTAACCCATTCTCTCTCACACACAGCAGTCACCCATTCTCTCTCATACACACAGCAGTCACCCATTGTTTCTCACACACAGCAGTCACCCATTCTCTCTCACACACAGCAGTCACCCATTCTCTCTCATACATACAGCAGTCACCCATTCTCTCTCACACACAGCAGTCACCCCTTCTCTCTCACACACAGCAGTCACCCATTCTTTCTCACACACAGCAGTCACCCATTCTTTCTCTCACACAGCAGTCATCCATTCTCTCTCACACACACTGCAGTCACCCATTCTCTCTCACACACAGCAGTCACCCATTCTCACTCACACACAGCAGTCACCCATTCTCTCTCTCACACAGCAGTCACCCATTCTCACACACACAGCAGTCACCCATTCTCCCACACACAGCAGTCACCCATTCTCTCTCACACACAGCAGTCACCCATTCTCTCTCACACACAGCAGTCACCCATTCTCTCTCACACACACAGCAGTCACCCATTCTCTCTGTCACACACAGCAGTCAGCCATTCTCTCACACACAGCAGTCACCCATTCTCTCTCACACACACAGCAGTCACCCATTCTCTCTCACACACACAGCAGTCACCCATTCTCTCTCACAGACACAGCAGTCACCCATTCTCTCTCACACACAGCAGTCACCCATTCTCTCTCTCACACAGCAGTCACCCATTCTCTCTCACACACACAGCAGTCACCCATTCTCTCACATACAGCAGTCATCCATTCTCTCTCACACAGCAGTCACCCATTCTCTCTCTCACACACAGCAGTCACCCATTGTCTCACACACAGCAGTCACCCATTGTCTCACACACAGCAGTCACGCATTGTCTCACACACAGCAGTCACCCATTCTCTCACACACAGCAGTCACCCATTCTCTCTCTCACACAGCAGTCACCCATTGTCTCTCACACAGCAGTCACCCATTCTCTCTCACACACAGCAGTCACCCATTCTCTCTCTCATACACAGCAGTCACCCATTCTCATATACAGCAGTCACCCTTTCACTCTCTCACACAGCAGTCACCCATTCTCTCTCATACACACAGCAGTCACCCATTCTCTCTCACACACAGCAGTCACCCATTCTCTTTCATACACACAGCAGTCACCCATTCTCTCTCACACACAGCAGTCACCCATTCCTCTCTCACATACAGCAGTCACCCATTCTCTCTCACACACAGCAGTCACCCATTCTCTCTCATACATACAGCAGTCACCCATTCTCTCACACACACACACAGCAGTCACCCATTCTCACACACAGCAGTCACCCATTCTCTCTCACACACACAGCAGTCACCCATTCTCTCTCATACACAGCACACCCATTCTCTCACACACAGCAGTCACCCATTCTCTATCACACACACAGCAGTCACCCATTCTTTCTCACACACAGCAGTCACCCATTCTCTCTCACACACAGCAGTCAACCATTCTCTCATACATACAGCAGTCACCCATTCTCTCTCACACACAGCAGTCACCCATTCTCTCTCACACACAGCAGTCACCCATTCTCTCTCACACACACAGCAGTCACCCATTCTCTCTCTCACACACAGCAGTCACCCATCCTCTCTCACACACAGCAGTCACCCATTCTCTCTCACACACACAGCAGTCACCCATTCTCTGTCACACACAGCAGTCACCCATTCTCTGTCACACACAGCAGTCACCCATTCTCTCTCACAGCAGTCACCCCATCTCTCTCATACACAGCAGTTAACCATTCTCTCTCTCACACACCAGTCACCCATTATCTCTCACACACAGCAGTCACCCATTCTCTCTCTCACACACCAGTCACCCATTATCTCTCACAAACATCAGTCACCCATTCTCTCTCTCATACACAGCAGTCACCCATTCTCATATACAGCAGTCACCCTTTCACTCTCTCACACAGCAGTCACCCATTCTCTCTCATACACACAGCAGTCACCCATTCTCTCTCACACACAGCAGTTAACCATTCTCTCTCTCACACACCAGTCACCCATTCTCTCTCACACATAGCAGTCACCCATTCTCTCTCACACACACAGAAGTCACCCATTCTCTCTCACACACAGCAGTCACCCATTCTCTCTCACACACAGCAGTCACCCACTCTCTCACACACAGCAGTCACCCATTCTCTCTCACACACAGCAGTCACCCATTCTCTCTCTCATGCACAGCAGTCACCCATTCTCTCTCATACACACAGCAGTAACCCGTTCTCTCTCATACATACAGCAGTCACCCATTCTCTCTCACACACAGCAGTCACCCATTCTCTCACACACAGCAGTCACCCCTTCTCTCTCACACACAGCAGTCACCCCTTCTCTCTCACACACAGCAGTCACCCATTCTTTCTCACACACAGCAGTCACCCATTCTTTCTCTCACACAGCAGTCATCCATTCTCTCTCACACACACTGCTGTCACCCATTCTCTCCCTCTATCAACCCACAGTCACCCATTCTCACACACAGCAGTCACCCATTCTCTCAAACACACAGCAGTCACCTATTCTCTCTCTCACACACACACAGCAGTCACCCATTCTCTCTCACACACAGCAGTCACCTTTTTTCTCTCACACACACAGCAGTCACCCATTCTCTCTCACACTCAGCAGTCACTTATTCTCTCTCACACACACACAGCTGTCACCCATTCTCTCTCACATACGGCAGTCACCCATTCTCTCTCACACACGGCAGTCACCAATTCTCTCTCTCACACAGCAGTCACCCATTCTCTCTCACTCACGGCAGTCACACATTCTCTCACACACACAGCAGTCACCCATTCTCTCACACACAGCAGTCACCCATTCTCCCACACACAGCAGTCACCCATTCTCTCTCACACACAGCAGTCACCCATTCTCTCTCACACACACAGCAGTCACCCATTCTCTCTGTCACACAGCAGTCACCCATTGTCTCACACACAGCAGTTACCCATTCTCTCTCTCACACACAGCAGTCAGCCATTCTCTAACACACAGTCACCCATTCTCTCTCACACACACAGCAGTCACCCATTCTCTCTCACAGACACAGCAGTCACCCATTCTCTCTCACACACAGCAGTCACCCATTCTCTCTCTCACACAGCAGTCACCCATTCTCTCTCACACACACAGCAGTCACCCATTCTCTCTCACACACACAGCAGTCACCCATTCTCTCTCTCACATACAGCAGTCATCCATTCTCTCTCACACAGCAGTCACCCATTCTCTCTCTCACACACAGCAGTCACCCATTCTCTCACACACAGCAGTCACCCATTCTCTCACACACAGCAGTCACCCATTCTCTCTCTCACACAGCAGTCACCCATTGTCTCTCACACAGCAGTCACCCATTCTCTCTCACACACAGCAGTCACCCATTCTCTCTCTCCTACGCAGCAGTCACCCATTCTCTCTCACACACAGCAGTCACCCATTCCTCTCTCACATACAGCAGTCACCCATTCTCTCTCATACACAGCAGTCACCCATTCTCTCTCTCATACAGCAGTCACCCATTCTCTCTCACACACAGCAGTCACCCATTCTCTCTCATACATACAGCAGTCACCCATTCTCTCTCACACACAGCAGTCACCCATTCTCACACACAGCAGTCACCCATTCTCTCTCACACACACAGCAGTCACCCATTCTCTCTCATACACAGCACACCCATTCTCTCACACACAGCAGTCACCCATTCTCTATCACACACACAGCAGTCACCCATTCTTTCTCACACACAGCAGTCACCCATTCTCTCATACATACAGCAGTCACCCATTCTCTCTCACACACAGCAGTCACCCATTCTCTCTCACACACAGCAGTCACCCATTCTCTCTCACACACAGCAGTCACCCATTCTCTCTCACACACAGCAGTCACCCATTCTCTCTCACACACACAGCAGTCACCCATTCTCTCTCTCACACACAGCAGTCACCCATCCTCTCTCACACACAGCAGTCACCCATTCTCTCTCACACACACAGCAGTCACCCATTCTCTGTCACACACAGCAGTCACCCATTCTCTCTCACAGCAGTCACCCCATCTCTCTCACACACAGCAGTTAACCATTCTCTCTCTCACACACCAGTCACCCATTCTCTCTCACACATAGCAGTCACCCATTCTCTCTCACACACACAGAAGTCACCCATTCTCTCTCACACACAGCAGTCACCCATTCTCTCTCACACACAGCAGTCACCCACTCTCTCACACACAGCAGTCACCCATTCTCTCTCACACACAGCAGTCACCCATTCTCTCTCTCATGCACAGCAGTCACCCATTCTCTCTCATACACACAGCAGTAACCCATTCTCTCTCACACACAGCAGTCACCCATTCTCTCACACACAGCAGTCATACCTTCTCTCTCACACACAGCAGTCACCCCTTCTCTCTCACACACAGCAGTCACCCATTCTTTCTCACACACAGCAGTCACCCATTCTTTCTCTCACACAGCAGTCATCCATTCTCTCTCACACACACTGCTGTCACCCATTCTCTCCCTCTATCAACCCACAGTCACCCATTCTCACACACACAGCAGTCACCCATTCTCTCAAACACACAGCAGTCACCTATTCTCTCTCTCACACACACACAGCAGTCACCCATTCTCTCTCACACACAGCAGTCACCTTTTTTCTCTCACACACACAGCAGTCACCCATTCTCTCTCTCACTCAGCAGTCACTTATTCTCTCTCACACACACACAGCTGTCACCCATTCTCTCTCACATACGGCAGTCACCCATTCTCTCTCACACACGGCAGTCACCCATTCTCTCTCTCACACAGCAGTCACCCATTCTCTCTCACTCACAGCAGTCACACATTCTCTCACACACACAGCAGTCACCCATTCTCTCTCACACTCAGCAGTCACCCATTCTATCTCACACAGCAGTCACCCATTCTCTCTCTCACAAGAGGAGTCACCCATTCTATCTCTCACACAGCAGTCACCCATTCTCTCTCACACACAGCAGTCACCCATTCTCTCATACACACAACAGTCACCCATTCTCTCTCACACATAGCAGTCAGCCATTCTCTCTCTCACACACACACAGCAGTCACCCATTCTCTCTCACACACAGCAGTCACCCATTCTCTCTCTTACACAGCAGTCACCCATTCTCTCTCTTACACAGCAGTCACCCATTCTCTCTCACACAGAGCAGTCACCCATTCTCTCACACACAGCAGTCACCCTTTCTCTCTCACACACAGCAGTCACCTATTATCTCTCAAGCAGCAGTCACCCATTCTCTCTCTCACACAACAGTCACTCATTCTCTCTCTCACATAGCAGTCACCCATTCTCTCTCACACACAGCAGTCACCCATTCTCTCTCACACACAGCAGTCACCCATTCTCTCTCACACACAGCAGCAGTCACCCAGTCTCTCTCACACACAGCAGTCACCCATTGTCTCACACACAGCAGTCAACCATTCTCTCTCACACACACAGCAGCCACCCATTCTCTCTCACACACATAGCAGACACCCATTCTCTCTCTCTCACACAGCAGTCACCCATTGTCTCACATACAGCAGTCACCCATTCTCTCTCACACATAGCAGTCACCCATTCTCTCTCACACACACAGCAGTCACCCATTCTCTCTTACACATAGCAGTCACCCATTCTCTCTCACACACAGCAGTCACCCACTCTCTCACACACAGCAGTCACCCATTCTATCTCACACACAGCAGTCACCCATTCTCTCTCTCATGCACAGCAGTCACCCATTCTCTCTCTCATGCACAGCAGTCACCTATTCTCTCTCTCATACACAGCAGTCACCCATTCTCTCTCTCACACAGCATTCACCCATTCTCTCTCTCACACAGCAGTCACCCATTCTCTCTCATACACACAGCAGTCTCCCATTCTCTCTCACACAGCAGTCACCCATTCTCTCTCTCATACACAGCAGTCACCCATTCTCTCTCATACACAGCAGTCACCCATTCTCTCTCTCACACAGCAGTCACCCATTCTCTCTCATACACACAGCAGTAACCCATTCTCTCTCACACACAGCAGTCACCCATTCTCTCTCATACACACAGCAGTCACCCATTGTTTCTCACACACAGCAGTCACCCATTCTCTCTCACACACAGCAGTCACCCATTCTCTCTCATACATACAGCAGTCACCCATTCTCTCTCACACACAGCAGTCACCCCTTCTCTCTCACACACAGCAGTCACCCATTCTTTCTCACACACAGCAGTCACCCATTCTTTCTCTCACACAGCAGTCATCCATTCTCTCTCACACACACTGCAGTCACCCATTCTCTCTCACACACAGCAGTCACCCATTCTCTCTCACACACAGCAGTCACCCATTCTCACTCACACACAGCAGTCACCCATTCTCTCTCTCACACAGCAGTCACCCATTCTCACACACACAGCAGTCACCCATTCTCCCACACACAGCAGTCACCCATTCTCTCTCACACACAGCAGTCACCCATTCTCTCTCACACACAGCAGTCACCCATTCTCTCTCACACACACAGCAGTCACCCATTCTCTCTGTCACACACAGCAGTCAGCCATTCTCTCACACACAGCAGTCACCCATTCTCTCTCACACACACAGCAGTCACCCATTCTCTCTCACACACACAGCAGTCACCCATTCTCTCTCACAGACACAGCAGTCACCCATTCTCTCTCACACACAGCAGTCACCCATTCTCTCTCTCACACAGCAGTCACCCATTCTCTCTCACACACACAGCAGTCACCCATTCTCTCACATACAGCAGTCATCCATTCTCTCTCACACAGCAGTCACCCATTCTCTCTCTCACACACAGCAGTCACCCATTGTCTCACACACAGCAGTCACCCATTGTCTCACACACAGCAGTCACGCATTGTCTCACACACAGCAGTCACCCATTCTCTCACACACAGCAGTCACCCATTCTCTCTCTCACACAGCAGTCACCCATTGTCTCTCACACAGCAGTCACCCATTCTCTCTCACACACAGCAGTCACCCATTCTCTCTCTCATACACAGCAGTCACCCATTCTCATATACAGCAGTCACCCTTTCACTCTCTCACACAGCAGTCACCCATTCTCTCTCATACACACAGCAGTCACCCATTCTCTCTCACACACAGCAGTCACCCATTCTCTTTCATACACACAGCAGTCACCCATTCTCTCTCACACACAGCAGTCACCCATTCCTCTCTCACATACAGCAGTCACCCATTCTCTCTCACACACAGCAGTCACCCATTCTCTCTCATACATACAGCAGTCACCCATTCTCTCACACACACACACAGCAGTCACCCATTCTCACACACAGCAGTCACCCATTCTCTCTCACACACACAGCAGTCACCCATTCTCTCTCATACACAGCACACCCATTCTCTCACACACAGCAGTCACCCATTCTCTATCACACACACAGCAGTCACCCATTCTTTCTCACACACAGCAGTCACCCATTCTCTCTCACACACAGCAGTCAACCATTCTCTCATACATACAGCAGTCACCCATTCTCTCTCACACACAGCAGTCACCCATTCTCTCTCACACACAGCAGTCACCCATTCTCTCTCACACACACAGCAGTCACCCATTCTCTCTCTCACACACAGCAGTCACCCATCCTCTCTCACACACAGCAGTCACCCATTCTCTCTCACACACACAGCAGTCACCCATTCTCTGTCACACACAGCAGTCACCCATTCTCTGTCACACACAGCAGTCACCCATTCTCTCTCACAGCAGTCACCCCATCTCTCTCACACACAGCAGTTAACCATTCTCTCTCTCACACACCAGTCACCCATTATCTCTCACACACAGCAGTCACCCATTCTCTCTCTCACACACCAGTCACCCATTATCTCTCACAAACATCAGTCACCCATTCTCTCTCTCATACACAGCAGTCACCCATTCTCATATACAGCAGTCACCCTTTCACTCTCTCACACAGCAGTCACCCATTCTCTCTCATACACACAGCAGTCACCCATTCTCTCTCACACACAGCAGTCACCCATTCTCTTTCATACACACAGCAGTCACCCATTCTCTCTCACACACAGCAGTCACCCTTTATCTCTTATACACACAGCAGTCACCCATTCTCTCTCACACACAGCAGTCACCCATTCTCTCTCACACACAGCATTCACCCATCCTCTCTCACACACAGCAGTCACCCATTCTCTCTCACACACACAGTAGTCACCCATTCTCTCTCACACACAGCAGTCACCTATTCTCTCTCACACACACACAGCAGTCATCCATTCTCTCACACACAGCAGTCACCTATTCTTTCTCACACAGGCACAGCAGTCACCCATTCTCTCTCACACACAGCAGTCACCTATTATATCTCACACAGCAGTCACCCATTCTCTCTCTCACACAACATTCACCCATTCTCTCTCTCACACAGCAGTCACCCTTTCTCTCTCACACACAGCAGTCACCCATTCTCTCTCATACACAGCAGTCACCCATCCTCCCTCACACACAGCAGTCACCCATTCTCTCTCACACACAGCAGCAGTCACCCAGTCTCTCTCACACACAGCAGTCACCCATTGTCTCACACACAGCAGTCACCCATTCTCTCTCACACACACAGCAGCCACCCATTCTCTCTCTCACACATAGCAGACACCCATTCTCTCTCTCTCACACAGCAGTCACCCATTGTCTCACATACAGCAGTCACCCATTCTCTCTCACACACACAGCAGTCACCCATTGTCTCACACACAGCAGTCACCCATTCTCTCTCACACACACAGCAGCCACCCATTCTCTCTCTCACACATTGCTGACACCCATTCTCTCTCTCTCACACAGCAGTCACCCATTGTCTCACATACAGAAGTCACCCATTCTCTCTCACACACACAGCAGTCACCCATTCTCTCTCACACATAGCAGTCACCCATTCTCTCTCACACACACAGAAGTCACCCATTCTCTCTCACACACATAGCAGACACCCATTCTCTCTCTCTCACACAGCAGTCACCCATTGTCTCACATACAGCAGTCACCCATTCTCTCTCACACACACAGCAGTCACCCATTGTCTCACACACAGCAGTCACCCATTCTCTCTCACACACACAGCAGCCACCCATTCTCTCTCTCACACATAGCAGACACCCATTCTCTCTCTCTCACACAGCAGTCACCCATTGTCTCACAAACAGCAGTCACCCCATTCTCTCTCACACACACAGCAGTCACCCATTCTCTCTCACACATAGCAGTCAGCCATTCTCTCTCACACACAGCAGTCACCCACTCTCTCACACACAGCAGTCACCCATTCTCTCTCACACACAGCAGTCACCCATTCTCTCTCTCATGCACAGCCGTCACCCATTCTCTCTCTCATACACAGCAGTCACCCATTCTCTCTCTCACACAGCAGTCACCCATTCTCACACACACAGCAGTCACCCATTCTCCCACACACAGCAGTCACCCATTCTCTCTCACACACAGCAGTCACCCATTCTCTCTCACACACACGCACAGCAGTCACCCATTGTCTCACACACAGCAGTTACCCATTCTCTCTCTCTCACACAGCAGTCAGCCATTCTCTCACACACAGCAGTCACCCATTCTCTCTCACACACACAGCAGTCACCCATTCTCTCTCAGAGACACAGCAGTCACCCATTCTCTCTCACACACAGCAGTCACCCATTCTCTCTCACACACAGCAGTCACCCATTCTCTCTCTCACACAGCAGTCACCCATTCTCTCTCACACACACAGCAGTCACCCATTCTCTCTCTCACATACAGCAGTGATCCATTCTCTGTCACACAGCAGTCACCCATTCTCTCTCTCACACACAGCAGTCACCCATTATCTCACACACAGCAGTCACCCATTGTCTCACACACAGCAGTCACCCATTGTCTCTCACACAGCAGTCACCCTTTCTCTCTCACACACAGCAGTCACCCATTCTCTCTCTCATACACAGCAGTCACCCATTCTCTCTCATACACAGCAGTGACCCATTCTCTCTCTCATACAGCAGTCACCCATTCTCTCTCTCTCTCACACACAGCAGTCACCCATTCTCTCTCACACACAGCAGTCACCCATTCTCTCTCTCACACAGCAGTCACCCATTGTCTCACACACAGCAGTCACCCATTCTCTCTCTCACACACAGCAGTCACCCATTCTCACTCACAAACAGCATTCACCCATTCTCTCTCACACACACAGCAGTCACCCATTCTCTCTCAAACACGGCAGTCACCCATTCTCTCTCTCACACAGCAGTCAGCCATTGTCTCACACACACAGCACACCCATTCTCTCACACACAGCAGTCACCCATTCTCTATCACACACACAGCAGTCACCCATTCTTTCTCACACACAGCAGTCACCCATTCTCTCTCATACATACAGCAGTCACCCATTCTCTCTCACACACAGCAGTCACCCATTCTCTCTCACACACAGCAGTCACCCATTCTCTCTCACACACACAGCAGTCACCCATTCTCTCTCTCACACACAGCAGTCACCCATCCTCTCTCACACACAGCAGTCTCCCATTCTCTCTCACACACACAGCAGTCACCCATTCTCTGTCACACACAGCAGTCACCCATTCTCTGTCACACACAGCTGTCACCCATTCTCTCTCACAGCAGTCACCCCATCTCTCTCACACACAGCAGTTAACCATTCTCTCTCTCACACACCAGTCACCCATTCTCTCTCACACACAGCAGTCACCCATTCTCTCTCTCACACAGCAGTCACCCATTCTCTCTCATACACATAGCAGTCACCCATTCTCTCTCACAAACATCAGTCACCCATTCTCTCTCTCATACACAGCAGTCACCCATTCTCATACACAGCAGTCACCCTTTCTCTCTCTCACACAGCAGTCACCCATTCTCTCTCATACACACAGCAGTCAACCATTCTCTCTCACACACAGCAGTCACCCATTCTCTTTCATACACACAGCAGTCACCCATTCTCTCTCACACACAGCAGTCACCCATTCTCTCTCACACACAGCAGTCACCCATTCTCTCTCACACACACAGTAGTCACCCATTCTCTCTCACACACAGCAGTCACCCATTCTCTCTCACACACACACAGCAGTCATCCATTCTCTCACACACAGCAGTCACCTATTCTTTCTCACACACGCACAGCAGTCACCCATTCTCTCTCACACACAGCAGTCACCCCTTCTCTCTCACACACAGCAGTCACCCATTCTTTCTCTCACACAGCAGTCATCCATTCTCTCTCACACACACAGCAGTCACCCAGTCTCTCTCACACACAGCAGTCAACCATTCTCTCAAACACAGCAGTCACCCATTCTCACAAACACAGCAGTCACCCATTCTCTCAAACACACAGCAGTCACCTATTCTCTCTCTCACACACACTCAGCAGTCACCCATTCTCTCTCACACACAGCAGTCACCTTTTTTCTCTCACACACACAGCAGTCACCCATTCTCTCTCACACTCAGCAGTCAATTATTCTCTCTCACACACACACAGCAGTCACCTATTCTATCTCACACAGCAGTCACCCATTCTCTCTCTCACACAGCAGTCACCCATTATCTCTCTCACACAGCAGTCACCCATTCTCTCTCACACACAGCAGTCACCCATTCTCTCATACACACAGCAGTCACCCATTCTCTCTCACACATAGCAGTCACCCATTCTCTCTCTCACACACACACACAGCAGTCACCCATTCTCTCTCACACACAGCAGTCACCCATTCTCTCTCACACAGCAGTCACCCATTCTCTCTCTTACACAGCAGTCACCCATTCTCTCTCTCACACAGCAGTCACCCATTCTCTCTCACACAGAGCAGTCACCCATTCTCTCACTCACAGCAGTCACCTATTATCTCTCAAACAGCAGTCACCCATTCTCTCTCTCACGCAGCAGTCACCCATTCTCTCTCTCACACAGCAGTCACCCATTCTCTCTCACACACAGCAGTCACCCATTCTCTCTCTCACACAGCAGTCACCCATTCTCTCTCAAACACATAGCAGTCACCCATTCTCTCTCACAAACATCAGTCACCCATTCTCTCTCTCATACACAGCAGTCACCCATTCTCATACACAGCAGTCACCCATTCTCATACACAGCAGTCACCCTTTCTCTCTCTCACACAGCAGTCACCCATTCTCTCTCATACACACAGCAGTCACCCATTCTCTCTCACACACAGCAGTCACCCATTCTCTTTTATACACACAGCAGTCACCCATTCTCTCTCACACACAGCAGTCACCCATTCTCTCTCACACACAGCAGTCACCCATTCTCTCTCACACACAGCAGTCACCCATCCTCTCTCACACACAGCAGTCACCCATTCTCTCTCACACACACAGTAGTCACCCATTCTCTCTCACACACAGCAGTCACCTATTCTCTCTCACACACACACAGCAGTCATCCATTCTCTCACACACAGCAGTCACCTATTCTTTCTCACACACGCACAGCAGTCACCCATTCTCTCTCACACACAGCAGTCACCCATTCTCTCTCATACACACAGCAGTCAGCCATTCTCTCTCATACACACAGCAGTCACCCATTCTCTCTCTCACACACAGCAGTCACCCATTCTCTCTCTCACACACAGCAGTCACCCATTCTCTCTCTCACACACAGCAGTCACCCCTTCTCTCTCACAGCAGTCACCCCTTCTCTCTCAGACAGCAGTCATCCATTCTCTTTCACACACACAGCAGTCACCCATTCTCTCTCACACACAGCAGTCACCCATTCTCTCTCTCACCCAACAGTCACCCATTCTCACACACACAGCAGTCACCCATTCTCTCCCACACAGCAGTCACCTATTCTCTCTCTCACACACACACAGCAGTCACCCATTCTTTCTCACACACAGCAGTCACCTTTTTTCTCTCACACACACAGCAGTCACCCATTCTCTCTCACACACAGCAGTCACACATTCTCTCTCTCACACAGCAGTCACCCATTCTCTGTCACTCAAAGCAGTCACCCATTCTCTCACTCAGACAGCAGTCACCCATTCTCTCTCACACTTAGCAGTCACCCATTCTCTCTCACACTCAGCAGTCACCCATTCTATCTCACACAGCAGTCACCCATTCTCTCTCTCACACAGCAGTCACCCATTCTCTCTCACACACAGCAGTCACCCATTCTCTCACACACACAGCAGTCACCCTTTCTCTCTCACACATAGCAGTCACCCATTCTCTCTCTCACACACACACAGCAGGCACCCATTCTCTCTCACACACAGCAGTCACCCATTCTCTCTCACACAGCAGTCACCCATTCTCTCTCTTACACAGCAGTCACCCATTCTCTCTCACACACAGCAGTCACCCCTTCTCTCTCACACAGCAGTCATCCATTCTCTCTCACACACACAGCAGTCACCCATTCTCTCTCACACACAGCAGTCACCCATTCTCTCTCTCACCCAACAGTCACCCATTCTCACACACACAGCAGTAACCATTCTCTCCCACACACAGCAGTCACCCATTCTCTCTCTCACACAGCAGTCACCCATTCTCTCTCTTACACAGCAGTCACCCATTCTCTCTCTTACACAGCAGTCACCCATTCTCTCTCACACACATCAGTCACCCATTCTCTCACACACAGCAGTCACCCTTTCTCTCACACACACAGCAGTCACCCATTGTCTCTCACACAGCAGTCACACATTCTCTCTCACACACAGCAGTCACCCATTCTCTCTCTCATACACAGCAGTCACCCATTCTCTCTCACACACAGCAGTCACCCATTCCTCTCTCACATACAGCAGTCACCCATTCTCTCTCATACACAGCAGTCACCCATTCTCTCTCTCATACAGCAGTCACCAATTCTCTCTCACACACAGCAGTCACCCTTTCTCTCTCATACATACAGCAGTCACCCATTCTCTCTCACACACAGCAGTCACCCATTCTCTCTCATACACATAGCAGTCACCCATTCTCTCTCACAAACATCAGTCACCCATTCTCTCTCTCATACACAGCAGTCACCCATTCTCATACACAGCAGTCACCCTTTCTCTCTCTCACACAGCAGTCACCCATTCTCTCTCATACACACAGCAGTCAACCATTCTCTCTCACACACAGCAGTCACCCATTCTCTTTCATACACACAGCAGTCACCCATTCTCTCTCACACACAGCAGTCACCCATTCTCTCTCACACACAGCAGTCACCCATTCTCTCTCACACACACAGTAGTCACCCATTCTCTCTCACACACAGCAGTCACCCATTCTCTCTCACACACACACAGCAGTCATCCATTCTCTCACACACAGCAGTCACCTATTCTTTCTCACACACGCACAGCAGTCACCCATTCTCTCTCACACACAGCAGTCACCCCTTCTCTCTCACACACAGCAGTCACCCATTCTTTCTCTCACACAGCAGTCATCCATTCTCTCTCACACACACAGCAGTCACCCAGTCTCTCTCACACACAGCAGTCAACCATTCTCTCAAACACAGCAGTCACCCATTCTCACAAACACAGCAGTCACCCATTCTCTCAAACACACAGCAGTCACATATTCTCTCTCTCACACACACTCAGCAGTCACCCATTCTCTCTCACACACAGCAGTCACCTTTTTTCTCTCACACACACAGCAGTCACCCATTCTCTCTCACACTCAGCAGTCAATTATTCTCTCTCACACACACACAGCAGTCACCTATTCTATCTCACACAGCAGTCACCCATTCTCTCTCTCACACAGCAGTCACCCATTCTCTCTCTCACACAGCAGTCACCCATTCTCTCTCACACACAGCAGTCACCCATTCTCTCATACACACAGCAGTCACCCATTCTCTCTCACACATAGCAGTCACCCATTCTCTCTCTCACACACACACACAGCAGTCACCCATTCTCTCTCACACACAGCAGTCACCCATTCTCTCTCACACAGCAGTCACCCATTCTCTCTCTTACACAGCAGTCACCCATTCTCTCTCTCACACAGCAGTCACCCATTCTCTCTCACACAGAGCAGTCACCCATTCTCTCACACACAGCAGTCACCTATTATCTCTCAAACAGCAGTCACCCATTCTCTCTCTCACGCAGCAGTCACCCATTCTCTCTCTCACACAGCAGTCACCCATTCTCTCTCACACACAGCAGTCACCCATTCTCTCTCATACACAGCAGTCACCCATCCTCCCTCACACACAGCAGTCACCCATTCTCTGTCACACACAGCAGTCACCCATTCTCTGTCACACACAGCTGTCACCCATTCTCTCTCACAGCAGTCACCCCATCTCTCTCACACACAGCAGTTAACCATTCTCTCTCTCACACACCAGTCACCCATTCTCTCTCACACACAGCAGTCACCCATTCTCTCTCTCACACAGCAGTCACCCATTCTCTCTCAAACACATAGCAGTCACCCATTCTCTCTCACAAACATCAGTCACCCATTCTCTCTCTCATACACAGCAGTCACCCATTCTCATACACAGCAGTCACCCTTTCTCCCTCTCACACAGCAGTCACCCATTCTCTCTCATACACACAGCAGTCACCCATTCTCTCTCACACACAGCAGTCACCCATTCTCTTTTATACACACAGCAGTCACCCATTCTCTCTCACACACAGCAGTCACCCATTCTCTCTCACACACAGCAGTCACCCATTCTCTCTCACACACAGCAGTCACCCATCCTCTCTCACACACAGCAGTCACCCATTATCTCTCACACACACACAGCAGTCATCCATTCTCTCACACACAGCAGTCACCTATTCTTTCTCACACACGCACAGCAGTCACCCATTCTCTCTCACACACAGCAGTCACCCATTCTCTCTCATACACACAGCAGTCAGCCATTCTCTCTCATACACACAGCAGTCACCCATTCTCTCTCTCACACACAGCAGTCACCCATTCTCTCTCTCACACACAGCAGTCACCCCTTCTCTCTGACAGCAGTCACCCCTTCTCTCTCAGACAGCAGTCATCCATTCTCTTTCACACACACAGCAGTCACCCATTCTCTCTCACACACAGCAGTCACCCATTCTCTCTCTCACCCAACAGTCACCCATTCTCACACACACAGCAGTCACCCATTCTCTCCCACACAGCAGTCACCTATTCTCTCTCTCACACACACACAGCAGTCACCCATTCTTTCTCACACACAGCAGTCACCTTTTTTCTCTCACACACACAGCAGTCACCCATTCTCTCTCACACACAGCAGTCACACATTCTCTCTCTCACACAGCAGTCACCCATTCTCTGTCACTCAAAGCAGTCACCCATTCTCTCACTCAGACAGCAGTCACCCATTCTCTCTCACACTTAGCAGTCACCCATTCTCTCTCACACTCAGCAGTCACCCATTCTCTCTCACACTCAGCAGTCACCCATTCTATCTCACACAGCAGTCACCCATTCTCTCTCTCACACAGCAGTCACCCATTCTCTCTCACAGACAGCAGTCACCCATTCTCTCACACACACAGCAGTCACCCTTTCTCTCTCACACATAGCAGTCACCCATTCTCGCTCTCACACACACACAGCAGGCACCCATTCTCTCTCACACACAGCAGTCACCCATTCTCTCTCACACAGCAGTCACCCATTCTCTCTCTTACACAGCAGTCACCCATTCTCTCTCTTACACAGCAGTCACCCATTCTCTCTCACACACAGCAGTCACCCCTTCTCTCTCACACAGCAGTCATCCATTCTCTCTCACACACACAGCAGTCACCCATTCTCTCTCACACACAGCAGTCACCCATTCTCTCTCTCACCCAACAGTCACCCATTCTCACACACACAGCAGTAACCATTCTCTCCCACACACAGCAGTCACCCATTCTCTCTCTCACACAGCAGTCACCCATTCTCTCTCTTACACAGCAGTCACCCATTCTCTCTCTTACACAGCAGTCACCCATTCTCTCTCACACACATCAGTCACCCATTCTCTCACACACAGCAGTCACCCTTTCTCTCACACACACAGCAGTCACCCATTGTCTCTCACACAGCAGTCACCCATTCTCTCTCACACACAGCAGTCACCCATTCTCTCTCTCATACACAGCAGTCACCCATTCTCTCTCACACACAGCAGTCACCCATTCCTCTCTCACATACAGCAGTCACCCATTCTCTCTCATACACAGCAGTCACCCATTCTCTCTCTCATACAGCAGTCACCCATTCTCTCTCACACACAGCAGTCACCCTTTCTCTCTCATACATACAGCAGTCACCCATTCTCTCTCACACACAGCAGTCACCCATTCTCACACACAGCAGTCACCCATTCTCTCTCACACACACAGCAGTCACCCATTCTCTCTCATACACAGCACACCCATTCTCTCACACACAGCAGTCACCCATTCTCTATCACACACACAGCAGTCACCCATTCTTTCTCACACACAGCAGTCACCCATTCTCTCTCACACAGAGCAGTCAACCATTCTCTCTCATACATACAGCAGTCACCCATTCTCTCTCACACACAGCAGTCACCCATTCTCTAACACACACAGCAGTCACCCATTCTCTCTCACACACACAGCAGTCACCCATTCTCTCTCTCACACACAGCAGTCACCCATCCTCTCTCACACACAGCAATCACCCATTCTCTCTCACACACACAGCAGTCACCCATTCTCTGTCACACACAGCAGTCACCCATTCTCTCTCACAGCAGTCACCACATCTCTCTCACACACAGCAGTTAACCATTCTCTCTCTCACACACCAGTCACCCATTCTCTCTCACACACAGCAGTCACCCATTCTCTCTCTCACACAGGAGTCACCCTTTCTCTCTCATACACATAGCAGTTATCCATTCTCTCTCACAAACATCAGTCACCCATTCTCTCTCTCATACACAGCAGTCACCCATTCTCATACACAGCAGTCACCCTTTCTCTCTCTCACACAGCAGTCACCCATTCTCTCTCATACACACAGCAGTCACCCATTCTCTCTCACACACAGCAGTCACCCATTCTCTTTCATACACACAGCCGTCACCCATTCTCTCTCACACACAGCAGTCACCCATTCTCTCTTATACACACAGCAGTCACCCATTCTCTCTCACACACAGCAGTCACCCATCCTCTCTCACACACAGCAGTCACCCATTCTCTCTCTTACACAGCAGTCACCCATTCTCTCTCACACACAGCAGTCACCCCTTCTCTCTCACACAGCAGTCATCCATTCTCTCTCACACACACAGCAGTCACCCATTCTCTCTCACACACAGCAGTCACCCATTCTCTCTCTCACCCAACAGTCACCCATTCTCACACACACAGCAGTAACCATTCTCTCCCACACACAGCAGTCACCCATTCTCTCTCTCACACAGCAGTCACCCATTCTCTCTCTTACACAGCAGTCACCCATTCGCTCTCACACACATCAGTCACCCATTCGCTCACACACAGCAGTCACCCTTTCTCTCACACACACAGCAGTCACCCATTGTCTCTCACACAGCAGTCACCCATTCTCTCTCACACACAGCAGTCACCCATTCTCTCTCTCATACACAGCAGTCACCCATTCTCTCTCACACACAGCAGTCACCCATTCTCTCTCACACACAGCAGTCACCCATTCCTCTCTCACATACAGCAGTCAGCCATTCTCTCTCATACACAGCAGTCACCCATTCTCTCTCTCATACAGCAGTCACCCATTCTCTCTCACACACAGCAGTCACCCTTTCTCTCTCATACATACAGCAGTCACCCATTCTCTCTCACACACAGCAGTCACCCATTCTCACACACAGCAGTCACCCATTCTCTCTCACACACACAGCAGTCACCCATTCTCTCTCATACACAGCACACCCATTCTCTCACACACAGCAGTCACCCATTCTCTATCACACACACAGCAGTCACCCATTCTTTCTCACACACAGCAGTCACCCATTCTCTCTCACACAGAGCAGTCAACCATTCTCTCTCATACATACAGCAGTCACCCATTCTCTCTCACACACAGCAGTCACCCATTCTCTAACACACACAGCAGTCACCCATTCTCTCTCACACACACAGCAGTCACCCATTCTCTCTCTCACACACAGCAGTCACCCATCCTCTCTCACACACAGCAGTCACCCATTCTCTCTCACACACACAGCAGTCACCCATTCTCTGTCACACACAGCAGTCACCCATTCTCTCTCACAGCAGTCACCACATCTCTCTCACACACAGCAGTTAACCATTCTCTCTCTCACACACCAGTCACCCATTCTCTCTCACACACAGCAGTCACCCATTCTCTCTCTCACACAGCAGTCACCCTTTCTCTCTCATACACATAGCAGTTATCCATTCTCTCTCACAAACATCAGTCACCCATTCTCTCTCTCATACACAGCAGTCACCCATTCTCATACACAGCAGTCACCCTTTCTCTCTCTCACACAGCAGTCACCCATTCTCTCTCATACACACAGCAGTCACCCATTCTCTCTCACACACAGCAGTCACCCATTCTCTTTCATACACACAGCCGTCACCCATTCTCTCTCACACACAGCAGTCACCCATTCTCTCTTATACACACAGCAGTCACCCATTCTCTCTCACACACAGCAGTCACCCATCCTCTCTCACACACAGCAGTCACCCATTCTCTCTCTTACACAGCAGTCACCCATTCTCTCTCACACACAGCAGTCACCCCTTCTCTCTCACACAGCAGTCATCCATTCTCTCTCACACACACAGCAGTCACCCATTCTCTCTCACACACAGCAGTCACCCATTCTCTCTCTCACCCAACAGTCACCCATTCTCACACACACAGCAGTAACCATTCTCTCCCACACACAGCAGTCACCCATTCTCTCTCTCACACAGCAGTCACCCATTCTCTCTCTTACACAGCAGTCACCCATTCTCTCTCACACACATCAGTCACCCATTCTCTCACACACAGCAGTCACCCTTTCTCTCACACACACAGCAGTCACCCATTGTCTCTCACACAGCAGTCACCCATTCTCTCTCACACACAGCAGTCACCCATTCTCTCTCTCATACACAGCAGTCACCCATTCTCTCTCACACACAGCAGTCACCCATTCTCTCTCACACACAGCAGTTACCCATTCCTCTCTCACATACAGCAGTCACCCATTCTCTCTCATACACAGCAGTCACCCATTCTCTCTCTCATACAGCAGTCACCCATTCTCTCTCACACACAGCAGTCACCCTTTCTCTCTCATACATACAGCAGTCACCCATTCTCTCTCACACACAGCAGTCACCCATTCTCACACACAGCAGTCACCCATTCTCTCTCACACACACAGCAGTCACCCATTCTCTCTCATACACAGCACACCCATTCTCTCACACACAGCAGTCACCCATTCTCTATCACACACACAGCAGTCACCCATTCTTTCTCACACACAGCAGTCACCCATTCTCTCTCACACAGAGCAGTCAACCATTCTCTCTCATACATACAGCAGTCACCCATTCTCTCTCACACACAGCAGTCACCCATTCTCTCTCACTCACAGCAGTCACCCATTCTCTCTCACACACACAGCAGTCACCCATTCTCTCTCTCACACACAGCAGTCACCCATCCTCTCTCACACACAGCAGTCACCCATTCTCTCTCACACACACAGCAGTCACCCATTCTCTGTCACACACAGCAGTCACCCATTCTCTCTCACAGCAGTCACCCCATCTCTCTCACACACAGCAGTTAACCATTCTCTCTCTCACACACCAGTCACCCATTCTCTCTCACACACAGCAGTCACCCATTCTCTCTCTCACACAGCAGTCACCCATTCTCTCTCATACACATAGCAGTCATCCATTCTCTCTCACAAACATCAGTCACCCATTCTCTCTCTCATACACAGCAGTCACCCATTCTCATACACAGCAGTCACCCTTTCTCTCTCTCACACAGCAGTCACCCATTCTCTCTCATACACACAGCAGTCACCCATTCTCTCTCACACACAGCAGTCACCCATTCTCTTTCATACACACAGCAGTCACCCATTCTCTCTCACACACAGCAGTCACCCATTCTCTCTTATACACACAGCAGTCACCCATTCTCTCTCACACACAGCAGTCACCCATTCTCTCTTACACACAGCAGTCACTCATCCTCTCTCACACACAGCAGTCACCCATCCTCTCTCACACACACAGTAGTCACCCATTCTCTCACACACAGCAGTCACCTATTCTCTCTCACACACAGCAGTCACCTATTCTCTCTCACACACACACAGCAGTCATCCATTCTCTCACACACAGCAGTCACCTTTTCTTTCTCACACACGCACAGCAGTCACCCATTCTCTCTCACACACAGCAGTCACCCATTCTCTCTCACACACAGCAGTCACCTATTATCTCTCACACAGCAGTCACCCATTCTCTCTCTCACACAACAGTCACCCATTCTCTCTCTCACACAGCAGTCACCCATTCTCTCTCACACACAGCAGTCACCCATTCTCTCTCATGCACAGCAGTCACCCATCCTCCCTCACACACAGCAGTCACCCATTCTCTCTCACACACAGCAGCAGTCACCCATTCTCTCTCACACACACAGCAGTCACCCATTCTCTCTCATACACAGCACACCCATTCTCTCACACACAGCAGTCACCCATTCTCTATCACACACACAGCAGTCACCCATTCTTTCTCACACACAGCAGTCACCCATTCTCTCTCACACAGAGCAGTCAACCATTCTCTCTCATACATACAGCAGTCACCCATTCTCTCTCACACACAGCAGTCACCCATTCTCTAACACACACAGCAGTCACCCATTCTCTCTCACACACACAGCAGTCACCCATTCTCTCTCTCACACACAGCAGTCACCCATCCTCTCTCACACACAGCAGTCACCCATTCTCTCTCACACACACAGCAGTCACCCATTCTCTGTCACACACAGCAGTCACCCATTCTCTCTCACAGCAGTCACCACATCTCTCTCACACACAGCAGTTAACCATTCTCTCTCTCACACACCAGTCACCCATTCTCTCTCACACACAGCAGTCACCCATTCTCTCTCTCACACAGCAGTCACCCTTTCTCTCTCATACACATAGCAGTTATCCATTCTCTCTCACAAACATCAGTCACCCATTCTCTCTCTCATACACAGCAGTCACCCATTCTCATACACAGCAGTCACCCTTTCTCTCTCTCACACAGCAGTCACCCATTCTCTCTCATACACACAGCAGTCACCCATTCTCTCTCACACACAGCAGTCACCCATTCTCTTTCATACACACAGCCGTCACCCATTCTCTCTCACACACAGCAGTCACCCATTCTCTCTTATACACACAGCAGTCACCCATTCTCTCTCACACACAGCAGTCACCCATCCTCTCTCACACACAGCAGTCACCCATTCTCTCTCTTACACAGCAGTCACCCATTCTCTCTCACACACAGCAGTCACCCCTTCTCTCTCACACAGCAGTCATCCATTCTCTCTCACACACACAGCAGTCACCCATTCTCTCTCACACACAGCAGTCACCCATTCTCTCTCTCACCCAACAGTCACCCATTCTCACACACACAGCAGTAACCATTCTCTCCCACACACAGCAGTCACCCATTCTCTCTCACACAGCAGTCACCCATTCTCTCTCTTACACAGCAGTCACCCATTCTCTCTCACACACATCAGTCACCCATTCTCTCACACACAGCAGTCACCCTTTCTCTCACACACACAGCAGTCACCCATTGTCTCTCACACAGCAGTCACCCATTCTCTCTCACACACAGCAGTCACCCATTCTCTCTCTCATACACAGCAGTCACCCATTCTCTCTCACACACAGCAGTCACCCATTCTCTCTCACACACAGCAGTCACCCATTCCTCTCTCACATACAGCAGTCACCCATTCTCTCTCATACACAGCAGTCACCCATTCTCTCTCTCATACAGCAGTCACCCATTCTCTCTCACACACAGCAGTCACCCTTTCTCTCTCATACATACAGCAGTCACCCATTCTCTCTCACACACAGCAGTCACCCATTCTCACACACAGCAGTCACCCATTCTCTCTCACACACACAGCAGTCACCCATTCTCTCTCATACACAGCACACCCATTCTCTCACACACAGCAGTCACCCATTCTCTATCACACACACAGCAGTCACCCATTCTTTCTCACACACAGCAGTCACCCATTCTCTCTCACACAGAGCAGTCAACCATTCTCTCTCATACATACAGCAGTCACCCATTCTCTCTCACACACAGCAGTCACCCATTCTCTCTCACTCACAGCAGTCACCCATTCTCTCTCACACACACAGCAGTCACCCATTCTCTCTCACACACAGCAGTCACCCATCCTCTCTCACACACAGCAGTCACCCATTCTCTCTCACACACACAGCAGTCACCCATTCTCTGTCACACACAGCAGTCACCCATTCTCTCTCACAGCAGTCACCCCATCTCTCTCACACACAGCAGTTAACCATTCTCTCTCTCACACACCAGTCACCCATTCTCTCTCACACACAGCAGTCACCCATTCTCTCTCTCACACAGCAGTCACCCATTCTCTCTCATACACATAGCAGTCATCCATTCTCTCTCACAAACATCAGTCACCCATTCTCTCTCTCATACACAGCAGTCACCCATTCTCATACACAGCAGTCACCCTTTCTCTCTCTCACACAGCAGTCACCCATTCTCTCTCATACACACAGCAGTCACCCATTCTCTCTCACACACAGCAGTCACCCATTCTCTTTCATACACACAGCAGTCACCCATTCTCTCTCACACACAGCAGTCACCCATTCTCTCTTATACACACAGCAGTCACCCATTCTCTCTCACACACAGCAGTCACCCATTCTCTCTTACACACAGCAGTCACCCATCCTCTCTCACACACAGCAGTCACCCATCCTCTCTCACACACACAGTAGTCACCCATTCTCTCACACACAGCAGTCACCTATTCTCTCTCACACACAGCAGTCACCTATTCTCTCTCACACACACACAGCAGTCATCCATTCTCTCACACACAGCAGTCACCTTTTCTTTCTCACACACGCACAGCAGTCACCCATTCTCTCTCACGCACAGCAGTCACCCATTCTCTCTCACACACAGCAGTCACCTATTATCTCTCACACAGCAGTCACCCATTCTCTCTCTCACACAACAGTCACCCATTCTCTCTCTCACACAGCAGTCACCCATTCTCTCTCACACACAGCAGTCACCCATTCTCTCTCATGCACAGCAGTCACCCATCCTCCCTCACACACAGCAGTCACCCATTCTCTCTCACACACAGCAGCAGTCACCCATTCTCTCTCACACACACAGCAGTCACCCATTCTCTCTCATACACAGCACACCCATTCTCTCACACACAGCAGTCACCCATTCTCTATCACACACACAGCAGTCACCCATTCTTTCTCACACACAGCAGTCACCCATTCTCTCTCACACAGAGCAGTCAACCATTCTCTCTCATACATACAGCAGTCACCCATTCTCTCTCACACACAGCAGTCACCCATTCTCTAACACACACAGCAGTCACCCATTCTCTCTCACACACACAGCAGTCACCCATTCTCTCTCTCACACACAGCAGTCACCCATCCTCTCTCACACACAGCAGTCACCCATTCTCTCTCACACACACAGCAGTCACCCATTCTCTGTCACACACAGCAGTCACCCATTCTCTCTCACAGCAGTCACCACATCTCTCTCCACACAGCAGTTAACCATTCTCTCTCTCACACACCAGTCACCCATTCTCTCTCACACACAGCAGTCACCCATTCTCTCTCTCACACAGCAGTCACCCTTTCTCTCTCATACACATAGCAGTTATCCATTCTCTCTCACAAACATCAGTCACCCATTCTCTCTCTCATACACAGCAGTCACCCATTCTCATACACAGCAGTCACCCTTTCTCTCTCTCACACAGCAGTCACCCATTCTCTCTCATACACACAGCAGTCACCCATTCTCTCTCACACACAGCAGTCACCCATTCTCTTTCATACACACAGCCGTCACCCATTCTCTCTCACACACAGCAGTCACCCATTCTCTCTTATACACACAGCAGTCACCCATTCTCTCTCACACACAGCAGTCACCCATCCTCTCTCACACACAGCAGTCACCCATTCTCTCTCTTACACAGCAGTCACCCATTCTCTCTCACACACAGCAGTCACCCCTTCTCTCTCACACAGCAGTCATCCATTCTCTCTCACACACACAGCAGTCACCCATTCTCTCTCACACACAGCAGTCACCCATTCTCTCTCTCACCCAACAGTCACCCATTCTCACACACACAGCAGTAACCATTCTCTCCCACACACAGCAGTCACCCATTCTCTCTCTCACACAGCAGTCACCCATTCTCTCTCTTACACAGCAGTCACCCATTCTCTCTCACACACATCAGTCACCCATTCTCTCACACACAGCAGTCACCCTTTCTCTCACACACACAGCAGTCACCCATTGTCTCTCACACAGCAGTCACCCATTCTCTCTCACACACAGCAGTCACCCATTCTCTCTCTCATACACAGCAGTCACCCATTCTCTCTCACACACAGCAGTCACCCATTCTCTCTCACACACAGCAGTCACCCATTCCTCTCTCACATACAGCAGTCACCCATTCTCTCTCATACACAGCAGTCACCCATTCTCTCTCTCATACAGCAGTCACCCATTCTCTCTCACACACAGCAGTCACCCTTTCTCTCTCATACATACAGCAGTCACCCATTCTCTCTCACACACAGCAGTCACCCATTCTCACACACAGCAGTCACCCATTCTCTCTCACACACACAGCAGTCACCCATTCTCTCTCATACACAGCACACCCATTCTCTCACACACAGCAGTCACCCATTCTCTATCACACACACAGCAGTCACCCATTCTTTCTCACACACAGCAGTCACCCATTCTCTCTCACACAGAGCAGTCAACCATTCTCTCTCATACATACAGCAGTCACCCATTCTCTCTCACACACAGCAGTCACCCATTCTCTCTCACTCACAGCAGTCACCCATTCTCTCTCACACACACAGCAGTCACCCATTCTCTCTCTCACACACAGCAGTCACCCATCCTCTCTCACACACAGCAGTCACCCATTCTCTCTCACACACACAGCAGTCACCCATTCTCTGTCACACACAGCAGTCACCCATTCTCTCTCACAGCAGTCACCCCATCTCTCTCACACACAGCAGTTAACCATTCTCTCTCTCACACACCAGTCACCCATTCTCTCTCACACACAGCAGTCACCCATTCTCTCTCTCACACAGCAGTCACCCATTCTCTCTCATACACATAGCAGTCATCCATTCTCTCTCACAAACATCAGTCACCCATTCTCTCTCTCATACACAGCAGTCACCCATTCTCATACACAGCAGTCACCCTTTCTCTCTCTCACACAGCAGTCACCCATTCTCTCTCATACACACAGCAGTCACCCATTCTCTCTCACACACAGCAGTCACCCATTCTCTTTCATACACACAGCAGTCACCCATTCTCTCTCACACACAGCAGTCACCCATTCTCTCTTATACACACAGCAGTCACCCATTCTCTCTCACACACAGCAGTCACCCATTCTCTCTTACACACAGCAGTCACCCATCCTCTCTCACACACAGCAGTCACCCATCCTCTCTCACACACACAGTAGTCACCCATTCTCTCACACACAGCAGTCACCTATTCTCTCTCACACACAGCAGTCACCTATTCTCTCTCACACACACACAGCAGTCATCCATTCTCTCACACACAGCAGTCACCTTTTCTTTCTCACACACGCACAGCAGTCACCCATTCTCTCTCACGCACAGCAGTCACCCATTCTCTCTCACACACAGCAGTCACCTATTATCTCTCACACAGCAGTCACCCATTCTCTCTCTCACACAACAGTCACCCATTCTCTCTCTCACACAGCAGTCACCCATTCTCTCTCACACACAGCAGTCACCCATTCTCTCTCATGCACAGCAGTCACCCATCCTCCCTCACACACAGCAGTCACCCATTCTCTCTCACACACAGCAGCAGTCACCCATTCTCTCTCACACACACAGCAGTCACCCATTCTCTCTCATACACAGCACACCCATTCTCTCACACACAGCAGTCACCCATTCTCTATCACACACACAGCAGTCACCCATTCTTTCTCACACACAGCAGTCACCCATTCTCTCTCACACAGAGCAGTCAACCATTCTCTCTCATACATACAGCAGTCACCCATTCTCTCTCACACACAGCAGTCACCCATTCTCTAACACACACAGCAGTCACCCATTCTCTCTCACACACACAGCAGTCACCCATTCTCTCTCTCACACACAGCAGTCACCCATCCTCTCTCACACACAGCAGTCACCCATTCTCTCTCACACACACAGCAGTCACCCATTCTCTGTCACACACAGCAGTCACCCATTCTCTCTCACAGCAGTCACCACATCTCTCTCACACACAGCAGTTAACCATTCTCTCTCTCACACACCAGTCACCCATTCTCTCTCACACACAGCAGTCACCCATTCTCTCTCTCACACAGCAGTCACCCTTTCTCTCTCATACACATAGCAGTTATCCATTCTCTCTCACAAACATCAGTCACCCATTCTCTCTCTCATACACAGCAGTCACCCATTCTCATACACAGCAGTCACCCTTTCTCTCTCTCACACAGCAGTCACCCATTCTCTCTCATACACACAGCAGTCACCCATTCTCTCTCACACACAGCAGTCACCCATTCTCTTTCATACACACAGCCGTCACCCATTCTCTCTCACACACAGCAGTCACCCATTCTCTCTTATACACACAGCAGTCACCCATTCTCTCTCACACACAGCAGTCACCCATCCTCTCTCACACACAGCAGTCACCCATTCTCTCTCTTACACAGCAGTCACCCATTCTCTCTCACACACAGCAGTCACCCCTTCTCTCTCACACAGCAGTCATCCATTCTCTCTCACACACACAGCAGTCACCCATTCTCTCTCACACACAGCAGTCACCCATTCTCTCTCTCACCCAACAGTCACCCATTCTCACACACACAGCAGTAACCATTCTCTCCCACACACAGCAGTCACCCATTCTCTCTCTCACACAGCAGTCACCCATTCTCTCTCTTACACAGCAGTCACCCATTCTCTCTCACACACAGCAGTCACCCTTTCTCTCACACACACAGCAGTCACCCATTGTCTCTCACACAGCAGTCACCCATTCTCTCTCACACACAGCAGTCACCCATTCTCTCTCTCATACACAGCAGTCACCCATTCTCTCTCACACACAGCAGTCACCCATTCTCTCTCACACACAGCAGTCACCCATTCCTCTCTCACATACAGCAGTCACCCATTCTCTCTCATACACAGCAGTCACCCATTCTCTCTCTCATACAGCAGTCACCCATTCTCTCTCACACACAGCAGTCACCCTTTCTCTCTCATACATACAGCAGTCACCCATTCTCTCTCACACACAGCAGTCACCCATTCTCACACACAGCAGTCACCCATTCTCTCTCACACACACAGCAGTCACCCATTCTCTCTCATACACAGCACACCCATTCTCTCACACACAGCAGTCACCCATTCTCTATCACACACACAGCAGTCACCCATTCTTTCTCACACACAGCAGTCACCCATTCTCTCTCACACAGAGCAGTCAACCATTCTCTCTCATACATACAGCAGTCACCCATTCTCTCTCACACACAGCAGTCACCCATTCTCTCTCACTCACAGCAGTCACCCATTCTCTCTCACACACACAGCAGTCACCCATTCTCTCTCTCACACACAGCAGTCACCCATCCTCTCTCACACACAGCAGTCACCCATTCTCTCTCACACACACAGCAGTCACCCATTCTCTGTCACACACAGCAGTCACCCATTCTCTCTCACAGCAGTCACCCCATCTCTCTCACACACAGCAGTCACCCATTCTCTCTCATACACATAGCAGTCATCCATTCTCTCTCACAAACATCAGTCACCCATTCTCTCTCTCATACACAGCAGTCACCCATTCTCATACACAGCAGTCACCCTTTCTCTCTCTCACACAGCAGTCACCCATTCTCTCTCATACACACAGCAGTCACCCATTCTCTCTCACACACAGCAGTCACCCATTCTCTTTCATACACACAGCAGTCACCCATTCTCTCTCACACACAGCAGTCACCCATTCTCTCTTATACACACAGCAGTCACCCATTCTCTCTCACACACAGCAGTCACCCATTCTCTCTTACACACAGCAGTCACCCATCCTCTCTCACACACAGCAGTCACCCATCCTCTCTCACACACACAGTAGTCACCCATTCTCTCACACACAGCAGTCACCTATTCTCTCTCACACACAGCAGTCACCTATTCTCTCTCACACACACACAGCAGTCATCCATTCTCTCACACACAGCAGTCACCTTTTCTTTCTCACACACGCACAGCAGTCACCCATTCTCTCTCACACACAGCAGTCACCCATTCTCTCTCACACACAGCAGTCACCTATTATCTCTCACACAGCAGTCACCCATTCTCTCTCTCACACAACAGTCACCCATTCTCTCTCTCACACAGCAGTCACCCATTCTCTCTCACACACAGCAGTCACCCATTCTCTCTCATGCACAGCAGTCACCCATCCTCCCTCACACACAGCAGTCACCCATTCTCTCTCACACACAGCAGCAGTCACCCATTCTCTCTCACACACAGCAGTCACCCATTGTCTCACACACAGCAGTCACCCATTCTCTCTCACACACACAGCAGCCACCCATTCTCTCTCTCTCACACATAGCAGACACCCATTCTCTATCTCTCACACAGCAGTCACCCATTGTCTCACATACAGCAGTCACCCATTCTCTCTCACACACACAGCAGTCACCCATTGTCTCACACACAGCAGTCACCCATTCTCTCTCACACACACAGCAGCAACCCATTCTCTCTCTCACACATTGCAGACACCCATTCTCTCTCTCTCACACAGCAGTCACCCATTGTCTCACATGCAGAAGTCACCCATTCTCTCTCACACACACAGAAGTCACCCATTCTCTCTCACACATAGCAGTCACCCATTCTCTCTCACACACAGCAGTCACCCACTCTCTCACACACAGCAGTCACCCATTCTCTCTCACACACAGCAGTCACCCATTCTCTCTCTCATGCACAGCAGTCACCCATTCTCTCTCTCACACAGCAGCCACCCATTCTCTCTCATACACACAGCAGTAACCCGTTCTCTCTCACACACAGCAGTCACCCATTCTCTCTCATACACACAGCAGTCACCCTTTGTTTCTCACACACAGCAGTCACCCATTCTCTCTCACACACAGCAGTCACCCATTCTCTCTCATACATACAGCAGTCACCCATTCCATCTCACACACAGCAGTCACCCATTCTCTCACACACAGCAGTCACCCCTTCTCTCTCACACACAGCAGTCACCCATTCTCTCTCACACACAGCAGTCACCCATTCTTTCTCACACACAGCAGTCACCCATTCTTTCTCTCACACAGCAGTCATCCATTCTCTCTCACACACACTGCAGTCACCCATTCTCTCCCTCTATCAACCCACAGTCACCCATTCTCACACACACAGCAGTCACCCATTCTCTCAAACACACAGAAGTCACCTATTCTCTCTCTCACACACACACAGCAGTCACCCATTCTCTCTCACACACAGCAGTCACCTTTTTTCTCTCACACACACAGCAGTCACCCATTCTCTCTCACACACACACAGCTGTCACCCATTCTCTCTCACATACGGCAGTCACCCATTCTCTCTCTCACACGGCAGTCACCCATTCTCTCTCTCACACGGCAGTCACCCATTCTCTCTCACTCACAGCAGTCACCCATTCTCTCTCACACTCAGCAGTCACCCATTCTCTCTCACACTCAGCAGTCACCCATTCTATCTCACACAGCAGTCACCCATTCTATCTCACACAGCAGTCACCCATTCTCTCTCTCACACAACAGTCACCCATTCTCTCTCTCACACAGCAGTCACCCATTCTCTCTCACACACAGCAGTCACCCAATCTCTCATACACACAACAGTCACCCATTCTCTCTCACACATAGCAGTCACCCATTCTCTCTCTCACACACACACAGCAGTCACCCATTCTCTCTCACACACAGCAGTCACCCATTCTCTCTCTTACACAGCAGTCACCCATTCTCTCTCTTACACAGCAGTCACCCATTCTCTCTCTTACACAGCAGTCACCCATTATATCTCACACAGAGCAGTCACCCATTCTCTCACACACAGCAGTCACCCTTTCTCTCTCACACACAGCAGTCACCTATTATCTCTCAAGCAGCAGTCACCCATTCTCTCTCATGCACAGCAGTCACCCATTCTCTCTCTCATGCACAGCAGTCACCCATTCTCTCTCATACACAGCAGTCACCCATTCTCTCTCTCACACAGCAGTCTCCCATTCTCTCTCATACACACAGCAGTAACCCGTTCTCTCTCACACACAGCAGTCACCCATTCTCTCTCATACACACAGCAGTCACCCATTGTTTCTCACACACAGCAGTCACCCATTCTCTCTCACACACAGCAGTCACCCATTCTCTCTCATACATACAGCAGTCACCCATTCTCTCTCACACACAGCAGTCACCCATTCTCTCACACACAGCAGTCACCCCTTCTCTCTCACACACAGCAGTCACCCATTCTTTCTCACACACAGCAGTCACCCATTCTTTCTCTCACACAGCAGTCATCCATTCTCTCTCACACACACTGCAGTCACCCATTCTCTCTCACACACAGCAGTCACCCATTCTCACTCACACACAGCAGTCACCCATTCTCTCTCTCACACAGCAGTCACCCATTCTCACACACACAGCAGTCACCCATTCTCCCACACACAGCAGTCACCCATTCTCTCACACACAGCAGTCACCCATTCTCTCTCACACACACAGCAGTCACCCATTCTCTCTGTCACACAGCAGTCACCCATTGTCTCACACACAGCAGTTACCCATTCTCTCTCTCACACACAGCAGTCAGCCATTCTCTAACACACAGTCACCCATTCTCTCTCACACACACAGCAGTCAACCATTCTCTCATACATACAGCAGTCACCCATTCTCTCTCACACACAGCAGTCACCCATTCTCTCTCACACACAGCAGTCACCCATTCTCTCTCACACACACAGCAGTCACCCATTCTCTCTCTCACACACAGCAGTCACCCATTCTCTCTCACTCACAGCAGTCACCCATTCTCTCTCACACACACAGCAGTCACCCATTCTCTCTCTCACACACAGCAGTCACCCATCCTCTCTCACACACAGCAGTCACCCATTCTCTCTCACACACACAGCAGTCACCCATTCTCTGTCACACACAGCAGTCACCCATTCTCTCTCACAGCAGTCACCCCATCTCTCTCACACACAGCAGTTAACCATTCTCTCTCTCACACACCAGTCACCCATTCTCTCTCACACACAGCAGTCACCCATTCTCTCTCTCACACAGCAGTCACCCATTCTCTCTCATACACATAGCAGTCATCCATTCTCTCTCACAAACATCAGTCACCCATTCTCTCTCTCATACACAGCAGTCACCCATTCTCATACACAGCAGTCACCCTTTCTCTCTCTCACACAGCAGTCACCCATTCTCTCTCATACACACAGCAGTCACCCATTCTCTCTCACACACAGCAGTCACCCATTCTCTTTCATACACACAGCAGTCACCCATTCTCTCTCACACACAGCAGTCACCCATTCTCTCTTATACACACAGCAGCTACCCATTCTCTCTCACACACAGCAGTCACCCATTCTCTCTTACACACAGCAGTCACCCATCCTCTCTCACACACAGCAGTCACCCATCCTCTCTCACACACACAGTAGTCACCCATTCTCTCACACACAGCAGTCACCTATTCTCTCTCACACACAGCAGTCACCTATTCTCTCTCACACACACACAGCAGTCATCCATTCTCTCACACACAGCAGTCACCTTTTCTTTCTCACACACGCACAGCAGTCACCCATTCTCTCTCACACACAGCAGTCACCCATTCTCTCTCACACACAGCAGTCACCTATTATCTCTCACACAGCAGTCACCCATTCTCTCTCTCACACAACAGTCACCCATTCTCTCTCTCACACAGCAGTCACCCATTCTCTCTCACACACAGCAGTCACCCATTCTCTCTCATGCACAGCAGTCACCCATACTCCCTCACACACAGCAGTCACCCATTCTCTCTCACACACAGCAGCAGTCACCCATTCTCTCTCACACACAGCAGTCACCCATTGTCTCACACACAGCAGTCACCCATTCTCTCTCACACACACAGCAGCCACCCATTCTCTCTCTCACACATAGCAAACACCCATTCTCTATCTCTCACACAGCAGTCACCCATTGTCTCACATACAGCAGTCACCCATTCTCTCTCACACACACAGCAGTCACCCATTGTCTCACACACAGCAGTCACCCATTCTCTCTCACACACACAGCAGCAACCCATTCTCTCTCTCACACATTGCAGACACCCATTCTCTCTCTCTCACACAGCAGTCACCCATTGTCTCACATGCAGAAGTCACCCATTCTCTCTCACACACACAGAAGTCACCCATTCTCTCTCACACATAGCAGTCACCCATTCTCTCTCACACACAGCAGTCACCCACTCTCTCACACACAGCAGTCACCCATTCTCTCTCACACACAGCAGTCACCCATTCTCTCTCTCATGCACAGCAGTCACCCATTCTCTCTCTCACACAGCAGCCACCCATTCTCTCTCATACACACAGCAGTAACCCGTTCTCTCTCACACACAGCAGTCACCCATTCTCTCTCATACACACAGCAGTCACCCTTTGTTTCTCACACACAGCAGTCACCCATTCTCTCTCACACACAGCAGTCACCCATTCTCTCTCATACATACAGCAGTCACCCATTCCATCTCACACACAGCAGTCACCCATTCTCTCACACACAGCAGTCACCCCTTCTCTCTCACACACAGCAGTCACCCATTCTCTCTCACACACAGCAGTCACCCATTCTTTCTCACACACAGCAGTCACCCATTCTTTCTCTCACACAGCAGTCATCCATTCTCTCTCACACACACTGCAGTCACCCATTCTCTCCCTCTATCAACCCACAGTCACCCATTCTCACACACACAGCAGTCACCCATTCTCTCAAACACACAGCAGTCACCTATTCTCTCTCTCACACACACACAGCAGTCACCCATTCTCTCTCACACACAGCAGTCACCTTTTTTCTCTCACACACACAGCAGTCACCCATTCTCTCTCACACACACACAGCTGTCACCCATTCTCTCTCACATACGGCAGTCACCCATTCTCTCTCACACACGGCAGTCACCCATTCTCTCTCTCACACGGCAGTCACCCATTCTCTCTCACTCACAGCAGTCACCCATTCTCTCTCACACTCAGCAGTCACCCATTCTCTCTCACACTCAGCAGTCACCCATTCTATCTCACACAGCAGTCACCCATTCTATCTCACACAGCAGTCACCCATTCTCTCTCTCACACAACAGTCACCCATTCTCTCTCTCACACAGCAGTCACCCATTCTCTCTCACACACAGCAGTCACCCAATCTCTCATACACACAACAGTCACCCATTCTCTCTCACACATAGCAGTCACCCATTCTCTCTCTCACACACACACAGCAGTCACCCATTCTCTCTCACACACAGCAGTCACCCATTCTCTCTCTTACACAGCAGTCACCCATTCTCTCTCTTACACAGCAGTCACCCATTCTCTCTCTTACACAGCAGTCACCCATTCTCTCTCACACAGAGCAGTCACCCATTCTCTCACACACAGCAGTCACCCTTTCTCTCTCACACACAGCAGTCACCTATTATCTCTCAAGCAGCAGTCACCCATTCTCTCTCTCATGCACAGCAGTCACCCATTCTCTCTCTCATGCACAGCAGTCACCCATTCTCTCTCATACACAGCAGTCACCCATTCTCTCTCTCACACAGCAGTCTCCCATTCTCTCTCATACACACAGCAGTAACCCGTTCTCTCTCACACACAGCAGTCACCCATTCTCTCTCATACACACAGCAGTCACCCATTGTTTCTCACACACAGCAGTCACCCATTCTCTCTCACACACAGCAGTCACCCATTCTCTCTCATACATACAGCAGTCACCCATTCTCTCTCACACACAGCAGTCACCCATTCTCTCACACACAGCAGTCACCCCTTCTCTCTCACACACAGCAGTCACCCATTCTTTCTCACACACAGCAGTCACCCATTCTTTCTCTCACACAGCAGTCATCCATTCTCTCTCACACACACTGCAGTCACCCATTCTCTCTCACACACAGCAGTCACCCATTCTCACTCACACACAGCAGTCACCCATTCTCTCTCTCACACAGCAGTCACCCATTCTCACACACACAGCAGTCACCCATTCTCCCACACACAGCAGTCACCCATTCTCTCACACACAGCAGTCACCCATTCTCTCTCACACACACAGCAGTCACCCATTCTCTCTGTCACACAGCAGTCACCCATTGTCTCACACACAGCAGTTACCCATTCTCTCTCACACACACAGCAGTCACCCATTCTCTGTCACACACAGCAGTCACCCATTCTCTGTGTCACACAGCAGTCACCCATTCTCTCTCACAGCTGTCACCCATTCTCTCACACACAGCAGTCACCCATTCTCTCTCTCACACAGCAGTCACCCATTGTCTCTCACACAGCAGTCACCCATTCTCTCTCACACACAGCAGTCACCCATTCTCTCTCTTATACACAGCAGTCACCCATTCTCTCTCACGCACAGCAGTCACCCATTCCTCTTTCACATACAGCAGTCACCCATTCTCTCTCATACACAGCAGTCACTCATTCTCTCTCTCATACAGCAGTCACCCATTCTCTCTCACACACAGCAGTCACCCATTCTCTCTCATACATACAGCAGTCACCCATTCTCTCTCACACACAGCAGTCACCCATTCTCACACACAGCAGTCACCCATTCTCTCTCACACACACAGCAGTCACCCATTCTCTCTCATACACAGCACACCCATTCTCTCACACACAGCAGTCACCCATTCTCTATCACACACACAGCAGTCACCCATTCTTTCTCACACACAGCAGTCACCCATTCTCTCTCACACACAGCAGTCAACCATTCTCTCATACATACAGCAGTCACCCATTCTCTCTCACACACAGCAGTCACCCATTCTTTCTCTCACACAGCAGTCATCCATTCTCTCTCACACACACTGCAGTCACCCATTCTCTCTCACACACAGCAGTCACCCATTCTCACTCACACACAGCAGTCACCCATTCTCTCTCTCACACAGCAGTCACCCATTCTCTCTCTCACACAGCAGTCACCCATTCTCACACACACAGCAGTCACCCATTCTCCCACACACAGCAGTCACCCATTCTCTCTCACACACAGCAGTCACCCATTCTCTCTCACACACACAGCAGTCACCCATTCTCTCTGTCACACAGCAGTCACCCATTGTCTCACACACAGCAGTTACCCATTCTCTCTCTCACACACAGCAGTCAGCCATTCTCTAACACACAGTCACCCATTCTCTCTCCCACACACAGCAGTCAACCATTCTCTCATACATACAGCAGTCACCCATTCTCTCTCACACACAGCAGTCACCCATTCTCTCTCACACACAGCAGTCACCCATTCTCTCTCACACACAGCAGTCACCCATTCTCTCTCACACACACAGCAGTCACCCATTCTCTCTCTCACACACAGCAGTCACCCATTCTCTCTCTCACACACAGCAGTCACCCATCCTCTCTCACACACAGCAGTCTCCCATTCTCTCTCACACACACAGCAGTCACCCATTCTCTGTCACACACAGCAGTCACCCATTCTCTGTCACACACAGCAGTCACCCATTCTCTCTCACAGCAGTCACCCCATCTCTCTCACACACAGCAGTTAACCATTCTCTCTCTCACACACCAGTCACCCATTCTCTTTCACACATAGCAGTCACCCATTCTCTCTCACACACACAGAAGTCACCCATTCTCTCTCACACACAGCAGTCACCCATTCTCTCTCACACACAGCAGTCACTCACTCTCTCACACACAGCAGTCACCCATTCACTCTCACACACAGCAGTCACCCATTCTCTCTCTCACACAGCAGCCACCCATTCTCTCTCATACACACAGCAGTCACCCGTTCTCTCTCATACATACAGCAGTCACCCATTCCATCTCACACACAGCAGTCACCCATTCTCTCACACACAGCAGTCACCCCTTCTCTCTCACACACAGCAGTCACCCATTGTCTCTCATGCACAGCAGTCACCCATCCTCCCTCACACACAGCAGTCACCCATTCTCTCTCACACACAGCAGCAGTCACCCAGTCTCTCTCACACACAGCAGTAACCCATTGTCTCACACACAGCAGTCACCCATTCTCTCTCACACACACAGCAGCCACCCATTCTCTCTCTCACACATAGCAGACACCCATTCTCTCTCTCTCACACAGCAGTCACCCATTGTCTCACATACAGCAGTCACCCATTCTCTCTCACACACACAGCAGTCACCCATTGTCTCACACACAGCAGTCACCCATTCTCTTTCACACACACAGCAGCCACCCATTCTCTCTCTCACACATTGCAGACACCCATTCTCTCTCTCTCACACAGCAGTCACCCATTGTCTCACATGCAGAAGTCACCCATTCTCTCTCACACACACAGCAGTCACCCATTCTCTCTCATACATAGCAGTCACCCATTCTCTCTCACACACACAGAAGTCACCCATTCTCTCTCACACATAGCAGTCACCCATTCTCTCTCACACATAGCAGTCACCCTTTGTTTCTCACACACAGCAGTCACCCTTTCTCTCTCACACACAGCAGTCACCCATTCTCTCTCATACATACAGCAGTCACCCATTCCATCTCACACACAGCAGTCACCCATTCTCTCACACACAGCAGTCACCCCTTCTCTCTCACACACAGCAGTCACCCATTCTTTCTCACACACAGCAGTCACCCATTCTTTCTCTCACACAGCAGTCATCCATTCTCTCCCTCTATCAACCCAAAGTCACCCATTCTCACACACACAGCAGTCACCCATTCTCTCAAACACACAGCAGTCACCTATTCTCTCTCTCACACACACACAGCAGTCACCCATTCTCTCTCACACACAGCAGTCACCTTTTTTCTCTCACACACACAGCAGTCACTTATTCTCTCTCACACACACACAGCTGTCACCCATTCTCTCTCACATACGGCAGTCACCCATTCTCTCTCACACACGGCAGTCACCCATTCTCTCTCTCACACAGCAGTCACCCATTCTCTCTCACTCACAGCAGTCACCCATTCTCTCTCACACTCAGCAGTCAACCATTCTCTCTCACACTCAGCAGTCACCCATTCTCTCTCACACTCAGCAGTCACCCATTCCATCTCACACAGCAGTCACCCATTCTCTCTCTCACACAGCAGTCACCCATTCTCTCTCACACACAGCAGTCACCCAATCTCTCATACACACAACAGTCACCCATTCTCTCTCACACATAGCAGTCACCCATTCTCTCTCTCACACACACACAGCAGTCACCCATTCTCTCTCACACACAGCAGTCACCCATTCTCTCTCTTACACAGCAGTCACCCATTCTCTCTCTTACACAGCAGTCACCCATTCTCTCTCACACAGAGCAGTCACCCATTCTCTCTCACACAGAGCAGTCACCCATTCTCTCACACACAGCAGTCACCCTTTCTCTCTCACACACAGCAGTCACCTATTATCTCTCAAGCAGCAGTCACCCATTCTCTCTCTCACACAACAGTCACCCATTCTCTCTCTCACATAGCAGTCACCCATTCTCTCTCACACACAGCAGTCACCCATTCTCTCTCATACACAGCAGTCACCCATCCTCCCTCACACACAGCAGTCACCCATAGTCTCACACACAGCAGTCACCCATTCTCTCTCACACACACAGCAGCCACCCATTCTCTCTCACACACATAGCAGACACCCATTCTCTCTCTCTCACACAGCAGTCACCCATTGTCTCACATACAGCAGTCACCCATTCTCTCTCACACACACAGCAGTCACCCATTCTCTCTCACACATAGCAGTCACCCATTCTCTCTCACACACACAGCAGTCACCCATTCTCTCTTACACATAGCAGTCACCCATTCTCTCTCACACACAGCAGTCACCCATTCTCTCTCTCATGCACAGCAGTCACCCATTCTCTCTCTCATGCACAGCAGTCACCCATTCTCTCTCTCATGCACAGCAGTCACCCATTCTCTCTCATACACAGCAGTCACCCATTCTCTCTCTCACACAGCAGTCACCCATTCTCTCTCATACACACAGCAGTAACCCGTTCTCTCTCACACACAGCAGTCACCCATTCTCTCTCATACACACAGCAGTCACCCATTGTTTCTCACACACAGCAGTCACCCATTCTCTCTCACACACAGCTGTCACCCATTCTCTCTCATACATACAGCAGTCACCCATTCTCTCTCACACACAGCAGTCACCCATTCTCTCACACACAGCAGTCACCCCTTCTCTCTCACACACAGCAGTCACCCATTCTTTCTCACACACAGCAGTCACCCATTCTTTCTCTCACACAGCAGTCATCCATTCTCTCTCACACACAGCAGTCACCTATTCTCTCTCACACACAGCAGTCAGCCATTCTCACTCACACACAGCAGTCACCCATTCTCTCTCTCACACAGCAGTCACCCATTCTCACACACACAGCAGTCACCCATTCTCCCACACACAGCAGTCACCCATTCTCTCTCACACACAGCAGTCACCCATTCTCTCACACACACAGCAGTCACCCATTCTCTCTGTCACACAGCAGTCACCCATTGTCTCACACACAGCAGTTACCCATTCTCTCTCTCACACACAGCAGTCAGCCATTCTCTAACACACAGTCACCCATTCTCTCTCACACACACAGCAGTCAACCATTCTCTCATACATACAGCAGTCACCCATTCTCTCTCACACACAGCAGTTACCCATTCTCTCTCACACACAGCAGTCACCCATTCTCTCTCACACACACAGCAGTCACCCATTCTCTCTCTCACACACAGCAGTCACCCATCCTCTCTCACACACAGCAGTCACCCATTCTCTCTCACACACACAGCAGTCACCCATTCTCTGTCACACACAGCAGTCACCCATTCTCTGTCACACACAGCAGTCACCCATTCTCTCTCACAGCAGTCACCCCATCTCTCTCACACACAGCAGTTAACCATTCTCTCTCTCACACACCAGTCACCCATTCTCTCTCACACATAGCAGTCACCCATTCTCTCTCACACACACAGAAGTCACCCATTCTCTCTCACACACAGCAGTCACCCATTCTCTCTCACACACAGCAGTCACCCACTCTCTCACACACAGCAGTCACCCATTCTCTCTCACTCACAGCAGTCACCCATTCTCTCTCTCACACAGCAGCCACCCATTCTCTCTCATACACACAGCAGTCACCCGTTCTCTCTCATACATACAGCAGTCACCCATTCCATCTCACACACAGCAGTCACCCATTCTCTCACACACAGCAGTCACCCCTACTCTCTCACACACAGCAGTCACCCATTCTCTCTCTCACACAGCAGTCACCCATTCTCACACACACAGCAGTCACCCATTCTCCCACACACAGCAGTCACCCATTCTCTCTCACACACACAGCAGTCACCCATTCTCTCTGTCACACAGCAGTCACCCATTGTCTCACACACAGCAGTTACCCATTCTCTCTCTCACACACAGCAGTCAGCCATTCTCTAACACACAGTCACCCATTCTCTCTCACACACACAGCAGTCACCCATTCTCTCTCACAGACACAGCAGTCACCCATTCTCTCTCACAGACACAGCAGTCACCCATTCTCTCTCACACACAGCAGTCACCCATTCTCTCTCACACAGCAGTCATCCATTCTCTCTCACACACACAGCAGTCACCCATTCTCTCTCTCACATACAGCAGTCATCCATTCTCTCTCACACAGCAGTCACCCATTCTCTCTCTCACACACAGCAGTCACCCATTGTCTCACACACAGCAGTCACCCATTGTCTCACACACAGCAGTCACCCATTCTCTCACACACAGCAGTCACCCATTCTCTCTCTCACACAGCAGTCACCCATTGTCTCTCACACAGCAGTCACCCATTCCATCTCACACACAGCAGTCACCCATTCTCTCACACACAGCAGTCACCCCTTCTCTCTCACACACAGCAGTCACCCATTCTCTCTCTCACACAGCAGTCACCCATTCTCACACACACAGCAGTCACCCATTCTCCCACACACAGCAGTCACCCATTCTCTCTCACACACACAGCAGTCACCCATTCTCTCTCACACACACAGCAGTCACCCATTCTCTCTGTCACACAGCAGTCACCCATTGTCTCACACACAGCAGTTACCCATTCTCTAACACACAGTCAGCCATTCTCTCTCACACACGCAGCAGTCACCCATTCTCTCTCACAGACACAGCAGTCACCCATTCTCTCTCACACACAGCAGTCACCCATTCTCTCTCTCACACAGCAGTCACCCATTCTCTCTCACACACACAGCAGTCACCCATTCTCTCTCTCACATACAGCAGTCATCCATTCTCTCTCACACAGCAGTCACCCATTCTCTCTCTCACACACAGCAGTCACCCATTGTCTCACACACAGCAGTCACCCATTCTCTCACACACAGCAGTCACCCATTCTCTCTCTCACACAGCAGTCACCCATTCTCTCTCTCACACAGCAGTCACCCATTGTCTCTCACACACACAGCTGTCACCCATTCTCTCTCACACACACAGCAGCCACCCATTCTCTCTCTCACACATAGCAGACACCCATTCTCTCTCTCTCACACAGCAGTCACCCATTGTCTCACATACAGCAGTCACCCATTCTCTCTCACACACACAGCAGTCACCCATTGTCTCACACACAGCAGTCACCCATTCTCTCTCACACACACAGCAGCCACCCATTCTCTCTCTCACACATTGCAGACACCCATTCTCTCTCTCTCACACAGCAGTCACCCATTGTCTCACATACAGAAGTCACCCATTATCTCTCACACACACAGCGGTCACCCATTCTCTCTCACACATAGCAGTCACCCATTCTCTCTCACACACACAGAAGTCACCCATTCTCTCTCACACATAGCAGTCACCCATTCTCTCTCACACACAGCAGTCACCCACTCTCTCACACACAGCAGTCACCCATTCTCTCTCACACACAGCAGTCACCCATTCTCTCTCTCATGCACAGCAGTCACCCATTCTCTCTCTCATACACAGCAGTCACCCATTCTCTCATACACAGCAGTCACCCATTCTCTATCTCATACACAGCAGTCACCCATTCTCTATCTCATACACAGCAGTCACCCATTCTCTCTCTCACACAGCAGTCACCCATTCTCTCTCTCACACAGCAGTCACCCATTCTCTCTCATACACACAGCAGTCTCCCATTCTCTCTCACACACAGCAGTCACCCATTCTCTCTCTCATACACAGCAGTCAACCATTCTCTCTCATACACAGCAGTCACCCATTCTCTCTCTCACACAGCAGCCACCCATTCTCTCTCATACACACAGCAGTAACCCATTCTCTCTCACACACAGCAGTCACCCATTCTTTCTCATACACACAGCAGTCACCCATTGTTTCTCACACACAGCAGTCACCCATTCTCTCTCACACACAGCAGTCACCCATTCTCTCTCATACATACAGCAGTCACCCATTCCATCTCACACACAGCAGTCACCCACTCTCTCACACACAGCAGTCACCCCTTCTCTCTCACACACAGCAGTCACCCATTCTTTCTCACACACAGCAGTCACCCATTCTTTCTCTCACACAGCAGTCATCCATTCTCTCTCACACACACTGCAGTCACCCATTCTCTCCCTCTATCAACCCACAGTGACCCATTCTCACACACACAGCAGTCACCCATTCTCTCAAACACACAGCAGTCACCTATTCTCTCTCTCACACACACACAGCAGTCACCCATTCTCTCTCACACACAGCAGTCACCTTTTTTCTCTCACACACACAGCAGTCACCCATTCTCTCTCACACTCAGCAGTCACTTATTCTCTCTCACACACACACAGCTGTCACCCATTCTCTCTCACATACGGCAGTCACCCATTCTCTCTCACACACGGCAGTCACCCATTCTCTCTCTCACACAGCAGTCACCCATTCTCTCTCACTCACAGCAGTCACTTATTCTCTCTCACACACACACAGCTGTCACCCATTCTCTCTCACATACGGCAGTCACCCATTTTCTCTCACACACACAGCAGCCACCCATTCTCTCTCACACACATAGCAGACACCCATTCTCTCTCTCTCACACAGCAGTCACCCATTGTCTCACATACAGCAGTCACCCATTCTCTCTCACACACACAGCAGTCACCCATTGTCTCACACACAGCAGTCACCCATTCTCTCTCACACACAGCAGTCACCCATTCTCTCTCACACACACAGCAGTCACCCATTCTCTCTGTCACACACAGCAGTCAGCCATTCTCTCACACACAGCAGTCACCCATTCTCTCTCACACACACAGCAGTCACCCATTCTCTCTCACAGACACAGCAGTCACCCATTCTCTCTCACACACAGCAGTCACCCATTCTCTCTCTCACACAGCAGTCACCCATTCTCTCTCACACACACAGCAGTCACCCATTCTCTCTCACACACACAGCAGTCACCCATTCTCTCTCTCACATACAGCAGTCATCCATTCTCTCTCACACAGCAGTCACCCATTCTCTCTCTCACACAGCAGTCACCCATTGTCTCACACACAGCAGTCACGCATTGTCTCACACACAGCAGTCACCCATTCTCTCACACACAGCAGTCACCCATTCTCTCTCTCACACAGCAGTCACCCATTGTCTCTCACACAGCAGTCACCCATTCTCTCTCACACACAGCAGTCACCCATTCTCTCTCTCATACACAGCAGTCACCCATTCTCTCTCACACACAGCAGTCACCCATTCCTCTCTCACATACAGCAGTCACCCATTCTCTCTCATACACAGCAGTCACCCATTCTCTCTCTCATACAACAGTCACCCATTCTCTCTCACACACAGCAGTCACCCATTCTCTCTCATACATACAGCAGTCACCCATTCTCTCACACACACAGCAGTCACCCATTCTCACACACAGCAGTCACCCATTCTCTCTCATACACAGCATACCCATTCTCTCACACACAGCAGTCACCCATTCTCTATCACACACACAGCAGTCACCCATTCTTTCTCACACACAGCAGTCACCCATTCTCTCTCACACACAGCAGTCAACCATTCTCTCATACATACAGCAGTCACCCATTCTCTTTCACACACAGCAGTCACCCATTCTCTCTCACACACAGCAGTCACCCATTCTCTCTCACACACACAGCAGTCACCCATTCTCTCTCTCACACACAGCAGTCACCCATCCTCTCCCACACACAGCAGTCACCCATTCTCTCTCACACACACAGCAGTCACCCATTCTCTCTCACACACACAGCAGTCACCCATTCTCTCTGTCACACAGCAGTCACCCATTGTCTCACACACAGCAGTTACCCATTCTCTAACACACAGTCAGCCATTCTCTCTCACACACGCAGCAGTCACCCATTCTCTCTCACAGACACAGCAGTCACCCATTCTCTCTCACACACAGCAGTCACCCATTCTCTCTCTCACACAGCAGTCACCCATTCTCTCTCACACACACAGCAGTCACCCATTCTCTCTCTCACATACAGCAGTCATCCATTCTCTCTCACACAGCAGTCACCCATTCTCTCTCTCACACACAGCAGTCACCCATTGTCTCACACACAGCAGTCACCCATTCTCTCACACACAGCAGTCACCCATTCTCTCTCTCACACAGCAGTCACCCATTCTCTCTCTCACACAGCAGTCACCCATTGTCTCTCACACACACAGCTGTCACCCATTCTCTCTCACACACACAGCAGCCACCCATTCTCTCTCTCACACATAGCAGACACCCATTCTCTCTCTCTCACACAGCAGTCACCCATTGTCTCACATACAGCAGTCACCCATTCTCTCTCACACACACAGCAGTCACCCATTGTCTCACACACAGCAGTCACCCATTCTCTCTCACACACACAGCAGCCACCCATTCTCTCTCTCACACATTGCAGACACCCATTCTCTCTCTCTCACACAGCAGTCACCCATTGTCTCACATACAGAAGTCACCCATTATCTCTCACACACACAGCGGTCACCCATTCTCTCTCACACATAGCAGTCACCCATTCTCTCTCACACACACAGAAGTCACCCATTCTCTCTCACACATAGCAGTCACCCATTCTCTCTCACACACAGCAGTCACCCACTCTCTCACACACAGCAGTCACCCATTCTCTCTCACACACAGCAGTCACCCATTCTCTCTCTCATGCACAGCAGTCACCCATTCTCTCTCTCATACACAGCAGTCACCCATTCTCTCATACACAGCAGTCACCCATTCTCTATCTCATACACAGCAGTCACCCATTCTCTATCTCATACACAGCAGTCACCCATTCTCTCTCTCACACAGCAGTCACCCATTCTCTCTCTCACACAGCAGTCACCCATTCTCTCTCATACACACAGCAGTCTCCCATTCTCTCTCACACACAGCAGTCACCCATTCTCTCTCTCATACACAGCAGTCAACCATTCTCTCTCATACACAGCAGTCACCCATTCTCTCTCTCACACAGCAGCCACCCATTCTCTCTCATACACACAGCAGTAACCCATTCTCTCTCACACACAGCAGTCACCCATTCTTTCTCATACACACAGCAGTCACCCATTGTTTCTCACACACAGCAGTCACCCATTCTCTCTCACACACAGCAGTCACCCATTCTCTCTCATACATACAGCAGTCACCCATTCCATCTCACACACAGCAGTCACCCACTCTCTCACACACAGCAGTCACCCCTTCTCTCTCACACACAGCAGTCACCCATTCTTTCTCACACACAGCAGTCACCCATTCTTTCTCTCACACAGCAGTCATCCATTCTCTCTCACACACACTGCAGTCACCCATTCTCTCCCTCTATCAACCCACAGTGACCCATTCTCACACACACAGCAGTCACCCATTCTCTCAAACACACAGCAGTCACCTATTCTCTCTCTCACACACACACAGCAGTCACCCATTCTCTCTCACACACAGCAGTCACCTTTTTTCTCTCACACACACAGCAGTCACCCATTCTCTCTCACACTCAGCAGTCACTTATTCTCTCTCACACACACACAGCTGTCACCCATTCTCTCTCACATACGGCAGTCACCCATTCTCTCTCACACACGGCAGTCACCCATTCTCTCTCTCACACAGCAGTCACCCATTCTCTCTCACTCACAGCAGTCACTTATTCTCTCTCACACACACACAGCTGTCACCCATTCTCTCTCACATACGGCAGTCACCCATTTTCTCTCACACACACAGCAGCCACCCATTCTCTCTCACACACATAGCAGACACCCATTCTCTCTCTCTCACACAGCAGTCACCCATTGTCTCACATACAGCAGTCACCCATTCTCTCTCACACACACAGCAGTCACCCATTGTCTCACACACAGCAGTCACCCATTCTCTCTCACACACAGCAGTCACCCATTCTCTCTCACACACACAGCAGTCACCCATTCTCTCTGTCACACACAGCAGTCAGCCATTCTCTCACACACAGCAGTCACCCATTCTCTCTCACACACACAGCAGTCACCCATTCTCTCTCACAGACACAGCAGTCACCCATTCTCTCTCACACACAGCAGTCACCCATTCTCTCTCTCACACAGCAGTCACCCATTCTCTCTCACACACACAGCAGTCACCCATTCTCTCTCACACACACAGCAGTCACCCATTCTCTCTCTCACATACAGCAGTCATCCATTCTCTCTCACACAGCAGTCACCCATTCTCTCTCTCACACAGCAGTCACCCATTGTCTCACACACAGCAGTCACGCATTGTCTCACACACAGCAGTCACCCATTCTCTCACACACAGCAGTCACCCATTCTCTCTCTCACACAGCAGTCACCCATTGTCTCTCACACAGCAGTCACCCATTCTCTCTCACACACAGCAGTCACCCATTCTCTCTCTCATACACAGCAGTCACCCATTCTCTCTCACACACAGCAGTCACCCATTCCTCTCTCACATACAGCAGTCACCCATTCTCTCTCATACACAGCAGTCACCCATTCTCTCTCTCATACAACAGTCACCCATTCTCTCTCACACACAGCAGTCACCCATTCTCTCTCATACATACAGCAGTCACCCATTCTCTCACACACACAGCAGTCACCCATTCTCACACACAGCAGTCACCCATTCTCTCTCATACACAGCATACCCATTCTCTCACACACAGCAGTCACCCATTCTCTATCACACACACAGCAGTCACCCATTCTTTCTCACACACAGCAGTCACCCATTCTCTCTCACACACAGCAGTCAACCATTCTCTCATACATACAGCAGTCACCCATTCTCTTTCACACACAGCAGTCACCCATTCTCTCTCACACACAGCAGTCACCCATTCTCTCTCACACACACAGCAGTCACCCATTCTCTCTCTCACACACAGCAGTCACCCATCCTCTCTCACACACAGCAGTCACCCATTCTCTCTCACACACACAGCAGTCACCCATTCTCTGTCACACACAGCAGTCACCCATTCTCTGACACTCACAGCAGTCACCCATTCTCTCTCACAGCAGTCACCCCATCTCTCTCACACACAGCAGTTAACCATTCTCTCTCTCACACACCAGTCACCCATTCTCTCTCACACACAGCAGTCACCCATTCTCTCTCTCACACACCAGTCACCCATTCTCTCTCATACACATAGCAGTCATCCATTCTCTCTCACAAACATCAGTCACCCATTCTCTCTCTCATACACAGCAGTCACCCATTCTCATATACAGCAGTCACCCTTTCACTCTCTCACACAGCAGTCACCCATTGTCTCTCATACACACAGCAGTCACCCATTCTCTCTCACACACAGCAGTCACCCATTCTCTTTCATACACACAGCAGTCACCCATTCTCTCTCACACACAACAGTCACCCTTTCTCTCTTATACACACAGCAGTCACCAATTCTCTCTCACACACAGCAGTCACCCATTCTCTCTCACACACAGCAGTCACCCATCCTCTCTCACACACAGCAGTCACCCATTCTCTCTCACACACACAGTAGTCACCCATTCTCTCTCACACACAGCAGTCACCTATTCTCTCTCATACACACACAGCAGTCATCCATTCTCTCACAGACAGCAGTCACCTATTCTTTCTCACACACGCACAGCAGTCACCCATTCTCTCTCACACACATCAGTCACCCATTCTCTCTCACACACAGCAGTCACCTATTATCTCTCACACAGCAGTCACCCATTCTCTCTCTCACACAACAGTCACCCATTATCTCTCTCACACAGCAGTCACCCATTCTCTCTCAAACACAGCAGTCACCCATTCTCTCTCGTACACAGCAGTCACCCATCCTCCCTCACACACAGCAGTCACCCATTCTCTCTCACACACAGCAGCAGTCACCCAGTCTCTCTCACACACAGCAGTCACCCATTGTCTCACACACAGCAGTCACCCATTCTCTCTCACACACACAGCAGCCACCCATTCTCTCTCTCACACATAGCAGACACCCATTCTCTCTCTCTCACACAGCAGTCACCCATTGTCTCACATACAGCAGTCACCCATTCTCTCTCACACACACAGCAGTCACCCATTGTCTCACACACAGCAGTCACCCATTCTCTCTCACACACACAGCAGCCACCCATTCTCTCTCTCACACATTGCAGACACCCATTCTCTCTCTCTCACACAGCAGTCACCCATTGTCTCACATACAGAAGTCACCCATTATCTCTCACACACACAGCGGTCACCCATTCTCTCTCACACATAGCAGTCACCCATTCTCTCTCACACACACAGAAGTCACCCATTCTCTCTCACACATAGCAGTCACCCATTCTCTCTCACACACAGCAGTCACCCACTCTCTCACACACAGCAGTCACCCATTCTCTCTCACACACAGCAGTCACCCATTCTCTCTCTCATGCACAGCAGTCACCCATTCTCTCTCTCATACACAGCAGTCACCCATTCTCTCATACACAGCAGTCACCCATTCTCTATCTCATACACAGCAGTCACCCATTCTCTATCTCATACACAGCAGTCACCCATTCTCTCTCTCACACAGCAGTCACCCATTCTCTCTCTCACACAGCAGTCACCCATTCTCTCTCATACACACAGCAGTCTCCCATTCTCTCTCACACACAGCAGTCACCCATTCTCTCTCTCATACACAGCAGTCAACCATTCTCTCTCATACACAGCAGTCACCCATTCTCTCTCTCACACAGCAGCCACCCATTCTCTCTCATACACACAGCAGTCACCCATTCTCTCTCACACACAGCAGTCACCCATTCTTTCTCATACACACAGCAGTCACCCATTGTTTCTCACACACAGCAGTCACCCATTCTCTCTCACACACAGCAGTCACCCATTCTCTCTCATACATACAGCAGTCACCCATTCCATCTCACACACAGCAGTCACCCACTCTCTCACACACAGCAGTCACCCCTTCTCTCTCACACACAGCAGTCACCCATTCTTTCTCACACACAGCAGTCACCCATTCTTTCTCTCACACAGCAGTCATCCATTCTCTCTCACACACACTGCAGTCACCCATTCTCTCCCTCTATCAACCCACAGTGACCCATTCTCACACACACAGCAGTCACCCATTCTCTCAAACACACAGCAGTCACCTATTCTCTCTCTCACACACACACAGCAGTCACCCATTCTCTCTCACACACAGCAGTCACCTTTTTTCTCTCACACACACAGCAGTCACCCATTCTCTCTCACACTCAGCAGTCACTTATTCTCTCTCACACACACACAGCTGTCACCCATTCTCTCTCACATACGGCAGTCACCCATTCTCTCTCACACACGGCAGTCACCCATTCTCTCTCTCACACAGCAGTCACCCATTCTCTCTCACTCACAGCAGTCACTTATTCTCTCTCACACACACACAGCTGTCACCCATTCTCTCTCACATACGGCAGTCACCCATTTTCTCTCACACACACAGCAGCCACCCATTCTCTCTCACACACATAGCAGACACCCATTCTCTCTCTCTCACACAGCAGTCACCCATTGTCTCACATACAGCAGTCACCCATTCTCTCTCACACACACAGCAGTCACCCATTGTCTCACACACAGCAGTTACCCATTCTCTCTCACACACATAGCAGACACCCATTCTCTCACACAGCAGTCACCCATTGTCTCACAAACAGCAGTCACCCATTCTCTCTCACACACACAGCAGTCACCCATTCTCTCTCACACATAGCAGTCAGCCATTCTCTCTCACACACAGCAGTCACCCACTCTCTCACACACAGCAGTCACCCATTCTCTCTCTCATGCACAGCAGTCACCCATTCTCTCTCTCATACACAGCAGTCACCCATTCTCTCTCTCATACACAGCAGTCACCCATTCTCTCTCTCATACACAGCAGTCACCCATTCTCTCTCTCACACAGCATTCACCCATTCTCACACACACAGCAGTCACCCATTCTCCCACACACAGCAGTCACCCATTCTCTCTAACACACAGCAGTCACCCATTCTCTCTCACACACACACACAGCAGTCACCCATTGTCTCACACACAGCAGTTACCCATTCTCTCTCTCTCACACAGCAGTCAGCCATTCTCTCACACACAGCAGTCACCCATTCTCTCTCAGAGACACAGCAGTCACCCATTCTCTCTCAGAGACACAGCAGTCACCCATTCTCTCTCACACACAGCAGTCACCCATTCTCTCTCTCACACAGCAGTCACCCATTCTCTCTCACACACACAGCAGTCACCCATTCTCTCTCTCACATACAGCAGTCATCCATTCTCTGTCACACAGCAGTCACCCATTCTCTCTATCACACACAGCAGTCACCCATTATCTCACACACAGCAGTCACCCATTGTCTCACACACAGCAGTCACCCATTCTCTCACACACAGCAGTAACCCATTCTCTCTCTCACACAGCAGTCACCCAATGTCTCTCACACAGCAGTCACCCTTTCTCTCTCACACACAGCAGTCACCCATTCTCTCTCTCATACACAGCAGTCACCCATTCTCTCTCACACACAGCAGTCACCCATTCCTCTCTCACATACAGTAGTCACCCATTCTCTCTCATACACAGCAGTCACCCATTCTCTCTCTCATACAGCAGTCACCCATTCTCTCTCACACACAGCAGTCACCCATTCTCTCTCACACACAGCAGTCACCCATTCTCTCTCACACACAGCAGTCACCCATTCTTTCTCACACACAGCAGTCACCCATTCTCTCTCTCACACAGCAGTCACCCATTGTCTCACACACAGCAGTCACCCATTCTCTGTCTCACACACAGCAGTCACCCATTCTCACTCACAAACAGCATTCACCCATTCTCTCTCACACACACAGCAGTCACCCATTCTCTCTCAAACACGGCAGTCACCCATTCTCTCTCTCACACAGCAGTCAGCCATTGTCTCACACACACAGCAGTCACCCATTCTCTCTCTCACATACAGCAGTCACCCATTCTCTCTCATACACAGCACACCCATTCTCTCAAACACAGCAGTCACCCATTCTCTATCACACACACAGCAGTCACCCATTCTTTCTTACACACAGCAGTCACCCATTCTCTCTCACACACAGCAGTCACCCATTCTCTCTCATACATACAGCAGTCACCCATTCTCTCTCACACACAGCAGTCACCCATTCTCTCTCACACACACAGCAGTCACCCATTCTCTCTCTCACACACAGCAGTCACCCATCCTCTCTCACACACAGCAGTCTCCCATTCTCTCTGTCACACACACAGCAGTCACCCATTCTCTGTCACACACAGCAGTCACCCATTCTCTGTCACACACAGCTGTCACCCATTCTCTCTCACAGCAGTCACCCCATGTCTCTCACACACAGCAGTTAACCATTCTCTCTCTCACACACCAGTCACCCATTCTCTCTCACACACAGCAGTCACCCATTCTCTCTCTCACACAGCAGTCACCCATTCTCTCTCATACACATAGCAGTCACCCATTCTCTCTCACAAACATCAATCACCCATTCTCTCTCTCATACACAGCAGTCACCCATTCTCATACACAGCAGTCACCCTTTCTCTCTCTCACACAGCAGTCACCCATTCTCTCTCATACACACAGCAGTCACCCATTCTCTCTCACACACAGCAGTCACCCATTCTCTTTCATACACACAGCAGTCACCCATTCTCTCTCTCACACAGCAGTCACCCATTCTCTCTCTCACACAGCAGTCACCCATTCTCTCTCACACACAGCTGTCACCCATTCTCTCATACACACAGCAGTCACCCATTCTCTCTCACACATAGCAGTCACCCATTCTCTCTCTCACACACACACAGCAGTCACCCATTCTCTCTCACGCACAGCAGTCACCCATTCTCTCTCTTACACAGCAGTCACCCATTCTCTCTCTTACACAGCAGTCACCCATTCTCTCTCACACAGAGCAGTCACCCATTCTCTCACACACAGCAGTCACCCTTTCTCTCTCACACACAGCAGTCACCTATTATCTCTCAAGCAGCAGTCACCCATTCTCTCTCTCACACAACAGTCACCCATTCTCTCTCTCACATAGCAGTCACCCATTCTCTCTCACACACAGCAGTCACCCATTCTCTCTCATACACAGCAGTCACCCATCCTCCCTCACACACAGCAGTCACCCATTGTCTCACACACAGCAGTCACCCATTCTCTCTCCCACACACAGCAGCCACCCATTCTCTCTCTCACACATAGCAGACACCCATTCTCTCTCTCTCACACAGCAGTCACCCATTGTCTCACAAACAGCAGTCACCCATTCTCTCTCACACACACAGCAGTCACCCATGCTCTCTCACACATAGCAGTCACCCATTCTCTCTCACACAAACAACAGTCACCCATTCTCTCTCACACATAGCAGTCAGCCATTCTCTCTCACACACAGCAGTCACCCACTCTCTCACACACAGCAGTCACCCATTCTCTCTCACACACAGCAGTCACCCATTCTCTCTCTCATGCACAGCAGTCACCCATTCTCTCTCTCATACACAGCAGTCACCCATTCTCTCTCTCATACACAGCAGTCACCCATTCTCTCTCTCATACACAGCAGTCACCCATTCTCTCTCTCATACACAGCAGTCACCCATTCTCTCTCTCACACAGCATTCACCCATTCTCACACACACAGCAGTCACCCATTCTCCCACACACAGCAGTCACCCATTCTCTCTCACACACAGCAGTCACCCATTCTCTCTCACACACACACACAGCAGTCACCCATTGTCTCACACACAGCAGTCACCCATTGTCTCTCTCTCACACAGCAGTTACCCATTCTCTCTCTCTCACACAGCAGTCAGCCATTCTCTCACACACAGCAGTCACCCATTCTCTCTCACACACACAGCAGTCACCCATTCTCTCTCAGAGACACAGCAGTCACCCATTCTCTCTCACACACAGCAGTCACCCATTCTCTCTCTCACACAGCAGTCACCCATTCTCTCTCACACACACAGCAGTCACCCATTCTCTCTCTCACATACAGCAGTCATCCATTCTCTGTCACACAGCAGTCACCCATTCTCTCTCTCACACACAGCAGTCACCCATTATCTCACACACAGCAGTCACCCATTGTCTCACACACAGCAGTCACCCATTCTCTCACACACAGCAGTCACCCATTCTCTCTCTCACACTGCAGTCACCCATTGTCTCTCACACAGCAGTCACCCTTTCTCTCTCACACACAGCAGTCACCCATTCTCTCTCTCATACACAGCAGTCACCCATTCTCTCTCACACACAGCAGTCACCCATTCCTCTCTCACATACAGTAGTCACCCATTCTCTCTCATACACAGCAGTCACCCATTCTCTCTCTCATACAGCAGTCACCCATTCTCTCTCACACACAGCAGTCACCCATTCTCTCTCACACACAGCAGTCACCCATTCTCTCTCACACACAGCAGTCACCCATTCTCTCTCACACACAGCAGTCACCCATTCTCTCTCACACACGGCAGTCACCCATTCTCTCTCTCACACACAGCAGTCACCCATTGTCTCACACACAGCAGTCACCCATTCTCTCTCTCACACACAGCAGTCACCCATTCTCACTCACAAACAGCATTCACCCATTCTCTCTCACACACACAGCAGTCACCCATTCTCTCTCAAACACAGCAGTCACCCATTCTCTCTCTCACACAGCAGTCAGCCATTGTCTCACACACACAGCAGTCACCCATTCTCTCTCTCACATACAGCAGTCACCCATTCTCTCTCATACACAGCACACCCATTCTCTCACACACAGCAGTCACCCATTCTCTATCACACACACAGCAGTCACCCATTCTTTCTCACACACAGCAGTCACCCATTCTCTCTCACACACAGCAGTCACCCATTCTCTCTCATACATACAGCAGTCACCCATTCTCTCTCACACACAGCAGTCACCCATGCTCTCTCACACACAGCAGTCACCCATTCTCTCTCATACACAGCAGTCACCCATCCTCCCTCACACACAGCAGTCACCCATTCTCTCTCACACACAGCAGCAGTCACCCAGTCTCTCTCACACACAGCAGTCACCCATTGTCTCACACACAGCAGTCACCCATTCTCTCTCACACACACAGCAGCCACCCATTCTCTCTCACACACATAGCAGACACCCATTCTCTCTCTCTCACACAGCAGTCACCCATTGTCTCACATACAGCAGTCACCCATTCTCTCTCACACACACAGCAGTCACCCATTCTCTCTCACACATAGCAGTCACCCATTCTCTCTCACACACACAGCAGTCACCCATTTTCTCTTACACATAGCAGTCACCCATTCTCTCTCACACACAGCAGTCACCCACTCTCTCACACACAGCAGTCACCCATTCTCTCTCACACACAACAGTCACCCATTCTCTCTCTCATGCACAGCAGTCACCCATTCTCTCTCTCATGCACAGCAGTCACCCATTCTCTCTCTCACACACACACAGCAGTCACCCATTCTCTCTCACGCACAGCAGTCACCCATTCTCTCTCTTACACAGCAGTCACCCATTCTCTCTCTTACACAGCAGTCACCCATTCTCTCTCACACAGAGCAGTCACCCATTCTCTCACACACAGCAGTCACCCTTTCTCTCTCACACACAGCAGTCACCTATTATCTCTCAAGCAGCAGTCACCCATTCTCTCTCTCACACAACAGTCACCCATTCTCTCTCTCACATAGCAGTCACCCATTCTCTCTCACACACAGCAGTCACCCATTCTCTCTCATACACAGCAGTCACCCATCCTCCCTCACACACAGCAGTCACCCATTGTCTCACACACAGCAGTCACCCATTCTCTCTCCCACACACAGCAGCCACCCATTCTCTCTCTCACACATAGCAGACACCCATTCTCTCTCTCTCACACAGCAGTCACCCATTGTCTCACAAACAGCAGTCACCCATTCTCTCTCACACACACAGCAGTCACCCATGCTCTCTCACACATAGCAGTCACCCATTCTCTCTCACACAAACAACAGTCACCCATTCTCTCTCACACATAGCAGTCAGCCATTCTCTCTCACACACAGCAGTCACCCACTCTCTCACACACAGCAGTCACCCATTCTCTCTCACACACAGCAGTCACCCATTCTCTCTCTCATGCACAGCAGTCACCCATTCTCTCTCTCATACACAGCAGTCACCCATTCTCTCTCTCATACACAGCAGTCACCCATTCTCTCTCTCATACACAGCAGTCACCCATTCTCTCTCTCATACACAGCAGTCACCCATTCTCTCTCTCACACAGCATTCACCCATTCTCACACACACAGCAGTCACCCATTCTCCCACACACAGCAGTCACCCATTCTCTCTCACACACAGCAGTCACCCATTCTCTCTCACACACACACACAGCAGTCACCCATTGTCTCACACACAGCAGTCACCCATTGTCTCTCTCTCACACAGCAGTTACCCATTCTCTCTCTCTCACACAGCAGTCAGCCATTCTCTCACACACAGCAGTCACCCATTCTCTCTCACACACACAGCAGTCACCCATTCTCTCTCAGAGACACAGCAGTCACCCATTCTCTCTCACACACAGCAGTCACCCATTCTCTCTCTCACACAGCAGTCACCCATTCTCTCTCACACACACAGCAGTCACCCATTCTCTCTCTCACATACAGCAGTCATCCATTCTCTGTCACACAGCAGTCACCCATTCTCTCTCTCACACACAGCAGTCACCCATTATCTCACACACAGCAGTCACCCATTGTCTCACACACAGCAGTCACCCATTCTCTCACACACAGCAGTCACCCATTCTCTCTCTCACACTGCAGTCACCCATTGTCTCTCACACAGCAGTCACCCTTTCTCTCTCACACACAGCAGTCACCCATTCTCTCTCTCATACACAGCAGTCACCCATTCTCTCTCACACACAGCAGTCACCCATTCCTCTCTCACATACAGTAGTCACCCATTCTCTCTCATACACAGCAGTCACCCATTCTCTCTCTCATACAGCAGTCACCCATTCTCTCTCACACACAGCAGTCACCCATTCTCTCTCACACACAGCAGTCACCCATTCTCTCTCACACACAGCAGTCACCCATTCTCTCTCACACACAGCAGTCACCCATTCTCTCTCACACACGGCAGTCACCCATTCTCTCTCTCACACACAGCAGTCACCCATTGTCTCACACACAGCAGTCACCCATTCTCTCTCTCACACACAGCAGTCACCCATTCTCACTCACAAACAGCATTCACCCATTCTCTCTCACACACACAGCAGTCACCCATTCTCTCTCAAACACAGCAGTCACCCATTCTCTCTCTCACACAGCAGTCAGCCATTGTCTCACACACACAGCAGTCACCCATTCTCTCTCTCACATACAGCAGTCACCCATTCTCTCTCATACACAGCACACCCATTCTCTCACACACAGCAGTCACCCATTCTCTATCACACACACAGCAGTCACCCATTCTTTCTCACACACAGCAGTCACCCATTCTCTCTCACACACAGCAGTCACCCATTCTCTCTCATACATACAGCAGTCACCCATTCTCTCTCACACACAGCAGTCACCCATGCTCTCTCACACACAGCAGTCACCCATTCTCTCTCATACACAGCAGTCACCCATCCTCCCTCGCACACAGCAGTCACCCATTCTCTCTCACACACAGCAGCAGTCACCCAGTCTCTCTCACACACAGCAGTCACCCATTGTCTCACACACAGCAGTCACCCATTCTCTCTCACACACACAGCAGCCACCCATTCTCTCTCACACACATAGCAGACACCCATTCTCTCTCTCTCACACAGCAGTCACCCATTGTCTCACATACAGCAGTCACCCATTCTCTCTCACACACACAGCAGTCACCCATTCTCTCTCACACATAGCAGTCACCCATTCTCTCTCACACACACAGCAGTCACCCATTTTCTCTTACACATAGCAGTCACCCATTCTCTCTCACACACAGCAGTCACCCACTCTCTCACACACAGCAGTCACCCATTCTCTCTCACACACAACAGTCACCCATTCTCTCTCTCATGCACAGCAGTCACCCATTCTCTCTCTCATGCACAGCAGTCACCCATTCTCTCTCTCATACACAGCAGTCACCCATTCTCTCTCTCACACAGCATTCACCCATTCTCTCTCTCACACAGCAGTCACCCATTCTCTCTCATACACACAGCAGTCTCCCATTCTCTCTCACACAGCAGTCACCCATTCTCTCTCTCATACACAGCAGTCACCCATTCTCTCTCATACACAGCAGTCACCCATTCTCTCTCTCACACAGCAGTCACCCATTCTCTCTCATACACACAGCAGTAACCCGTTCTCTCTCACGCACAGCAGTCACCCGTTCTCTCTCATACACACAGCAGTCACCCATTGTTTCTCACACACAGCAGTCACCCATTCTCTCTCACACACAGCAGTCACCCATTCTCTCTCATACATACAGCAGTCACCCATTCTCTCTCACACACAGCAGTCACCCATTCTCTCACACACAGCAGTCACCCCTTCTCTCTCACACACAGCAGTCACCCATTCTTTCTCACACACAGCAGTCACCCATTCTTTCTCTCACACAACAGTCATCCATTCTCACTCACACACACTGCAGTCACCCATTCTCTCTCACACACAGCAGTCACCCATTCTCACTCACACACAGCAGTCACCCATTCTCTCTCTCACACAGCAGTCACCCATTCTCACACACACAGCAGTCACCCATTCTCCCACACACAGCAGTCACCCATTCTCTCTCACACACAGCAGTCACCCATTCTCTCTCACACACAGCAGTCACCCATTCTCTCTCACACACACAGCAGTCACCCATTCTCTCTGTCACACACAGCAGTCAGCCATTCTCTCACACACAGCAGTCACCCATTCTCTCTCACACACACAGCAGTCACCCATTCTCTCTCACAGACACAGCAGTCACCCATTCTCTCTCACACACAGCAGTCACCCATTCTCTCTCTCACACAGCAGTCACCCATTCTCTCTCACACACACAGCAGTCACCCATTCTCTCTCACACACACAGCAGTCACCCATTCTCTCTCTCACATACAGCAGTCATCCATTCTCTCTCACACAGCAGTCACCCATTCTCTCTCTCACACACAGCAGTCACCCATTGTCTCACACACAGCAGTCACGCATTGTCTCACACACAGCAGTCACCCATTCTCTCACACACAGCAGTCACCCATTCTCTCTCTCACACAGCAGTCACCCATTGTCTCTCACACAGCAGTCACCCATTGTCTCTCACACACAGCAGTCACCCATTCTCTCTCTCATACACAGCAGTCACCCATTCTCTCTCACACACAGCAGTCACCCATTCCTCTCTCACATACAGCAGTCACCCATTCTCTCTCATACACAGCAGTCACCCATTCTCTCTCTCATACAACAGTCACCCATTCTCTCTCACACACAGCAGTCACCCATTCTCTCTCATACATACAGCAGTCACCCATTCTCTCACACACACAGCAGTCACCCATTCTCACACACAGCAGTCACCCATTCTCTCTCATACACAGCATACCCATTCTCTCACACACAGCAGTCACCCATTCTCTATCACACACACAGCAGTCACCCATTCTTTCTCACACACAGCAGTCACCCATTCTCTCTCACACACAGCAGTCAACCATTCTCTCATACATACAGCAGTCACCCATTCTCTCTCACACACAGCAGTCACCCATTCTCTCTCACACACAGCAGTCACCCATTCTCTCTCACACACACAGCAGTCACCCATTCTCTCTCTCACACACAGCAGTCACCCATCCTCTCTCACACACAGCAGTCACCCATTCTCTCTCACACACACAGCAGTCACCCATTCTCTGTCACACACAGCAGTCACCCATTCTCTGTCACTCACAGCAGTCACCCATTCTCTCTCATAGCAGTCACCCCATCTCTCTCACACACAGCAGTTAACCATTCTCTCTCTCACACACCAGTCACCCATTCTCTCTCACACACAGCAGTCACCCATTCTCTCTCTCACACACCAGTCACCCATTCTCTCTCATACACATAGCAGTCATCCATTCTCTCTCACAAACATCAGTCACCCATTCTCTCTCTCATACACAGCAGTCACCCATTCTCATATACAGCAGTCACCCTTTCACTCTCTCACACAGCAGTCACCCATTCTCTCTCATACACACAGCAGTCACGCATTCTCTCTCACACACAGCAGTCACCCATTCTCTTTCATACACACAGCAGTCACCCATTCTCTCTCACACACAACAGTCACCCTTTCTCTCTTATACACACAGCAGTCACCCATTCTCTCTCACACACAGCAGTCACCCATTCTCTCTCACACACAGCAGTCACCCATCCTCTCTCACACACAGCAGTCACCCATTCTCTCTCACACACACAGTAGTCACCCATTCTCTCTCACACACAGCAGTCACCTATTCTCTCTCATACACACACAGCAGTCATCCATTCTCTCACAGACAGCAGTCACCTATTCTTTCTCACACACGCACAGCAGTCACCCATTCTCTCTCACACACATCAGTCACCCATTCTCTCTCACACACAGCAGTCACCTATTATCTCTCACACAGCAGTCACCCATTCTCTCTCTCACACAACAGTCACCCATTCTCTCTCTCACACAGCAGTCACCCATTCTCTCTCACACACAGCAGTCACCCATTCTCTCTCGTACACAGCAGTCACACATCCTCCCTCACACACAGCAGTCACCCATTCTCTCTCACACACAGCAGCAGTCACCCAGTCTCTCTCACACACAGCAGTCACCCATTGTCTCACACACAGCAGTCACCCATTCTCTCTCACACACACAGCAGCCACCCATTCTCTCTCTCACACATAGCAGACACCCATTCTCTCTCTCTCACACAGCAGTCACCCATTGTCTCACATACAGCAGTCACCCATTCTCTCTCACACACACAGCAGTCACCCATTGTCTCACACACAGCAGTCACCCATTCTCTCTCACACACACAGCAGCCACCCATTCTCTCTCTCACACATTGCAGACACCCATTCTCTCTCTCTCACACAGCAGTCACCCATTGTCTCACATACAGAAGTCACCCATTATCTCTCACACACACAGCGGTCACCCATTCTCTCTCACACATAGCAGTCACCCATTCTCTCTCACACACACCGAAGTCACCCATTCTCTCTCACACATAGCAGTCACCCATTCTCTCTCACACACAGCAGTCACCCACTCTCTCACACACAGCAGTCACCCACTCTCTCACACACAGCAGTCACCCATTCTCTCTCACACACAGCAGTCACCCATTCTCTCTCTCATGCACAGCAGTCACCCATTCTCTCTCTCATACACAGCAGTCACCCATTCTCTCATACACAGCAGTCACCCATTCTCTATCTCATACACAGCAGTCACCCATTCTCTCTCTCACACAGCAGTCACCCATTCTCTCTCTCACACAGCAGTCACCCATTCTCTCTCATACACACAGCAGTCTCCCATTCTCTCTCACACACAGCAGTCACCCATTCTCTCTCTCATACACAGCAGTCAACCATTCTCTCTCATACACAGCAGTCACCCATTCTCTCTCTCACACAGCAGCCACCCATTCTCTCTCATACACACAGCAGTCACCCATTCTCTCTCACACACAGCAGTCACCCATTCTTTCTCATACACACAGCAGTCACCCATTGTTTCTCACACACAGCAGTCACCCATTCTCTCTCACACACAGCAGTCACCCATTCTCTCTCATACATACAGCAGTCACCCATTCCATCTCACACACAGCAGTCACCCACTCTCTCACACACAGCAGTCACCCCTTCTCTCTCACACACAGCAGTCACCCATTCTTTCTCACACACAGCAGTCACCCATTCTTTCTCTCACACAGCAGTCATCCATTCTCTCTCACACACACTGCAGTCACCCATTCTCTCCCTCTATCAACCCACAGTGACCCATTCTCACACACACAGCAGTCACCCATTCTCTCAAACACACAGCAGTCACCTATTCTCTCTCTCACACACACACAGCAGTCACCCATTCTCTCTCACACACAGCAGTCACCTTTTTTCTCTCACACACACAGCAGTCACCCATTCTCTCTCACACTCAGCAGTCACTTATTCTCTCTCACACACACACAGCTGTCACCCATTCTCTCTCACATACGGCAGTCACCCATTCTCTCTCACACACGGCAGTCACCCATTCTCTCTCTCACACAGCAGTCACCCATTCTCTCTCACTCACAGCAGTCACACATTCTCTCACACACACAGCAGTCACCCATTCTCTCTCACACTCAGCAGTCACCCATTCTGTCTCACACAGCAGTCACCCATTTTCTCTCTCACACAGCAGTCACCCATTCTCTCTCTCACACAGCAGTCACCCATTCTCTCTCACACACAGCAATCACCCATTCTCTCATACACACAGCAGTCACCCATTCTCTCTCACACATAGCAGTCACCCATTCTCTCTCTCACACACACACAGCAGTCACCCATTCTCTCTCACGCACAGCAGTCACCCATTCTCTCTCTTACACAGCAGTCACCCATTCTCTCTCTTACACAGCAGTCACACATTCTCTCTCACACAGAGCAGTCACCCATTCTCTCACACACAGCAGTCACCCTTTCTCTCTCACACACAGCAGTCACCTATTATCTCTCAAGCAGCAGTCACCCATTCTCTCTCTCACACAACAGTCACCCATTCTCTCTCTCAAATAGCAGTCACCCATTCTCTCTCACACACAGCAGTCACCCATTCTCTCTCATACACAGCAGTCACCCATCCTCCTTCACACACAGCAGTCACCCATTGTCTCACACACAGTAGTCACCCATTCTCTCTCACACACACAGCAGCCACCCATTCTCTCTCACACACATAGCAGACACCCATTCTCTCTCTCTCACACAGCAGTCACCCATTGTCTCACATACAGCAGTCACCCATTCTCTCTCACGCACACAGCAGTCACCCATTGTCTCACACACAGCAGTCACCCATTCTCTCTCACACACATAGCAGACACCCATTCTCTCTCTCTCACACAGCAGTCACCCATTGTCTCACAAACAGCAGTCACCCATTCTCTCTCACACACACAGCAGTCACCCATTCTCTCTCACACATAGCAGTCAGCCATTCTCTCTCACACACAGCAGTCACCCACTCTCTCACACACAGCAGTCACCCATTCTCTCTCTCATGCACAGCAGTCACCCATTCTCTCTCTCATACACAGCAGTCACCCATTCTCTCTCTCATACACAGCAGTCACCCATTCTCTCTCTCATACACAGCAGTCACCCATTCTCTCTCTCACACAGCATTCACCCATTCTCACACACACAGCAGTCACCCATTCTCCCACACACAGCAGTCACCCATTCTCTCTCACACACAGCAGTCACCCATTCTCTCTCACACACACACACAGCAGTCACCCATTGTCTCACACACAGCAGTTACCCATTCTCTCTCTCTCACACAGCAGTCAGCCATTCTCTCACACACAGCAGTCACCCATTCTCTCTCACACACACAGCAGTCACCCATTCTCTCTCAGAGACACAGCAGTCACCCATTCTCTCTCACACACAGCAGTCACCCATTCTCTCTCTCACATAGCAGTCACCCATTCTCTCTCACACACACAGCAGTCACCCATTCTCTCTCTCACATACAGCAGTCATCCATTCTCTGTCACACAGCAGTCACCCATTCTCTCTCTCACACACAGCAGTCACCCATTATCTCACACACAGCAGTCACCCATTGTCTCACACACAGCAGTCACCCATTCTCTCACACACAGCAGTAACCCATTCTCTCTCTCACACAGCAGTCACCCAATGTCTCTCACACAGCAGTCACCCTTTCTCTCTCACACACAGCAGTCACCCATTCTCTCTCTCATACACAGCAGTCACCCATTCTCTCTCACACACAGCAGTCACCCATTCCTCTCTCACATACAGTAGTCACCCATTCTCTCTCATACACAGCAGTCACCCATTCTCTCTCTCATACAGCAGTCACCCATTCTCTCTCACACACAGCAGTCACCCATTCTCTCTCACACACAGCAGTCACCCATTCTCTCTCACACACAGCAGTCACCCATTCTCTCTCTCACACAGCAGTCTCCCATTGTCTCACACACAGCAGTCACCCATTCTCTGTCTCACACACAGCAGTCACCCATTCTCTGTCTCACACACAGCAGTCACCCATTCTCACTCACAAACAGCATTCACCCATTCTCTCTCACACACACAGCAGTCACCCATTCTCTCTCAAACACGGCAGTCACCCATTCTCTCTCTCACACAGCAGTCAGCCATTGTCTCACACACACAGCAGTCACCCATTCTCTCTCTCACATACAGCAGTCACCCATTCTCTCTCATACACAGCACACCCATTCTCTCAAACACAGCAGTCACCCATTCTCTATCACACACACAGCAGTCACCCATTCTTTCTCACACACAGCAGTCACCCATTCTCTCTCACACACAGCAGTCACCCATTCTCTCTCATACATACAGCAGTCACCCATTCTCTCTCACACACAGCAGTCACCCATTCTCTCTCACACACACAGCAGTCACCCATTCTCTCTCTCACACACAGCAGTCACCCATCCTCTCTCACACACAGCAGTCTCCCATTCTCTCTGTCACACACACAGCAGTCACCCATTCTCTGTCACACACAGCAGTCACCCATTCTCTGTCACACACAGCTGTCACCCATTCTCTCTCACAGCAGTCACCCCATCTCTCTCAAACACAGCAGTTAACCATTCTCTCTCTCACACAACAGTCAGCCATTCTCTCTCACACACAGCAGTCACCCATTCTCTCTCTCACACAGCAGTCACCCATTCTCTCTCATACACATAGCAGTCACCCATTCTCTCTCACAAACATCAATCACCCATTCTCTCTCTCATACACAGCAGTCACCCATTCTCATACACAGCAGTCACCCTTTCTCTCTCTCACACAGCAGTCACCCATTCTCTCTCATACACACAGCAGTCACCCATTCTCTCTCACACACAGCAGTCACCCATTCTCTTTCATACACACAGCAGTCACCCATTCTCTCTCTCACACAGCAGTCACCCATTCTCTCTCTCACACAGCAGTCACCCATTCTCTCTCACACACAGCTGTCACCCATTCTCTCATACACACAGCAGTCACCCATTCTCTCTCACACATAGCAGTCACCCATTCTCTCTCTCACACACACACAGCAGTCACCCATTCTCTCTCACGCACAGCAGTCACCCATTCTCTCTCTTACACAGCAGTCACCCATTCTCTCTCTTACACAGCAGTCACCCATTCTCTCTCACACAGAGCAGTCACCCATTCTCTCACACACAGCAGTCACCCTTTCTCTCTCACACACAGCAGTCACCTATTATCTCTCAAGTAGCAGTCACCCATTCTCTCTCTCACACAACAGTCACCCATTCTCTCTCTCACACAACAGTCACCCATTCTCTCTCTCACATAGCAGTCACCCATTCTCTCTCACACACAGCAGTCACCCATTCTCTCTCATACACAGCAGTCACCCATCCTCCCTCACACACAGCAGTCACCCATTGTCTCACACACAGCAGTCACCCATTCTCTCTCACACACACAGCAGCCACCCATTCTCTCTCACACACATAGCAGACACCCATTCTCTCTCTCTCACACAGCAGTCACCCATTGTCTCACATACAGCAGTCACCCATTCTCTCTCACACACACAGCAGTCACCCATTGTCTCACACACAGCAGTCACCCATTCTCTCTCCCACACACAGCAGCCACCCATTCTCTCTCTCACACATAGCAGACACCCATTCTCTCTCTCTCACACAGCAGTCACCCATTGTCTCACAAACAGCAGTCACCCATTCTCTCTCACACACACAGCAGTCACCCATTCTCTCTCACACATAGCAGTCACCCATTCTCTCTCACACAAACAACAGTCACCCATTCTCTCTCACACATAGCAGTCAGCCATTCTCTCTCACACACAGCAGTCACCCACTCTCTCACACACAGCAGTCACCCATTCTCTCTCACACACAGCAGTCACCCATTCTCTCTCTCATGCACAGCAGTCACCCATTCTCTCTCTCATACACAGCAGTCACCCATTCTCTCTCTCATACACAGCAGTCACCCATTCTCTCTCTCATACACAGCAGTCACCCATTCTCTCTCTCATACACAGCAGTCACCCATTCTCTCTCTCACACAGCATTCACCCATTCTCACACACACAGCAGTCACCCATTCTCCCACACACAGCAGTCACCCATTCTATCTCACACACAGCAGTCACCCATTCTCTCTCTCACACACACACAGCAGTCACCCATTGTCTCACACACAGCAGTCACCCATTGTCTCTCTCTCACACAGCAGTTACCCATTCTCTCTCTCTCACACAGCAGTCAGCCATTCTCTCACACACAGCAGTCACCCATTCTCTCTCACACACACAGCAGTCACCCATTCTCTCTCAGAGACACAGCAGTCACCCATTCTCTCTCACACACAGCAGTCACCCATTCTCTCTCTCACACAGCAGTCACCCATTCTCTCTCACACACACAGCAGTCACCAATTCTCTCTCTCACATACAGCAGTCATCCATTCTCTGTCACACAGCAGTCACCCATTCTCTCTCTCACACACAGCAGTCACCCATTATCTCACACACAGCAGTCACCCATTGTCTCACACACAGCAGTCACCCATTCTCTCACACAAAGCAGTCACCCATTCTCTCTCTCACACAGCAGTCACCCATTGTCTCTCACACAGCAGTCACCCTTTCTCTCTCACACACAGCAGTCACCCATTCTCTCTCTCATACACAGCAGTCACCCATTCTCTCTCACACACAGCAGTCACCCATTCCTCTCTCACATACAGTAGTCACCCATTCTCTCTCATACACAGCAGTCACCCATTCTCTCTCTCATACAGCAGTCACCCATTCTCTCTCACACACAGCAGTCACCCATTCTCTCTCACACACAGCAGTCACCCATTCTCTCTCACACACAGCAGTCACCCATTCTCTCTCTCACACACAGCAGTCACCCATTGTCTCACACACAGCAGTCACCCATTCTCTCTCTCACACACAGCAGTCACCCATTCTCACTCACAAACAGCATTCACCCATTCTCTCTCACACACACAGCAGTCACCCATTCTCTCTCAAACACAGCAGTCACCCATTCTCTCTCTCACACAGCAGTCAGCCATTGTCTCACACACACAGCAGTCACCCATTCTCTCTCTCACATACAGCAGTCACCCATTCTCTCTCATACACAGCACACCCATTCTCTCACACACAGCAGTCACACATTCTCTATCACACACACAGCAGTCACCCATTCTTTCTCACACACAGCAGTCACCCATTCTCTCTCACACACAGCAGTCACCCATTCTCTCTCATACATACAGCAGTCACCCATTCTCTCTCACACACAGCAGTCACCCATGCTCTCTCACACACAGCAGTCACCCATTCTCTCTCATACACAGCAGTCACCCATCCTCCCTCACACACAGTAGTCACCCATTCTCTCTCACACACAGCAGCAGTCACCCAGTCTCTCTCACACACAGCAGTCACCCATTGTCTCACACACAGCAGTCACCCATTCTCTCTCACACACACAGCAGCCACCCATTCTCTCTCACACACATAGCAGACACCCATTCTCTCTCTCTCACACAGCAGTCACCCATTGTCTCACATACAGCAGTCACCCATTCTCTCTCACACACACAGCAGTCACCCATTCTCTCTCACACATAGCAGTCACCCATTCTCTCTCACACACACAGCAGTCACCCATTCTCTCTTACACATAGCAGTCACCCATTCTCTCTCACACACAGCAGTCACCCACTCTCTCACACACAGCAGTCACCCATTCTCTCTCACACACAGCAGTCACCCATTCTCTCTCTCATGCACAGCAGTCACCCATTCTCTCTCTCATGCACAGCAGTCACCCATTCTCTCTCTCATACACAGCAGTCACCCATTCTCTCTCTCACACAGCATTCACCCATTCTCTCTCTCACACAGCAGTCACCCATTCTCTCTCATACACACAGCAGTCTCCCATTCTCTCTCACACAGCAGTCACCCATTCTCTCTCTCATACACAGCAGTCACCCATTCTCTCTCATACACAGCAGTCACCCATTCTCTCTCTCACACAGCAGTCACCCATTCTCTCTCATACACACAGCAGTAACCCGTTCTCTCTCACGCACAGCAGTCACCCGTTCTCTCTCATACACACAGCAGTCACCCATTGTTTCTCACACACAGCAGTCACCCATTCTCTCTCACACACAGCAGTCACCCATTCTCTCTCATACATACAGCAGTCACCCATTCTCTCTCACACACAGCTGTCACCCATTCTCTCACACACAGCAGTCACCCCTTCTCTCTCACACACAGCAGTCACCCATTCTTTCTCACACACAGCAGTCACCCATTCTTTCTCTCACACAACAGTCATCCATTCTCTCTCACACACACTGCAGTCACCCATTCTCTCTCACACACAGCAGTCACCCATTCTCACTCACACAAAGCAGTCACCCATTCTCTCTCTCACACAGCAGTCACCCATTCTCACACACACAGCAGTCACCCATTCTCTGTCACACACAGCAGTCACCCATTCTCTGTCACTCACAGCAGTCACCCATTCTCTCTCACAGCAGTCACCCCATCTCTCTCACACACAGCACTTAACCATTCTCTCTCTCACACACCAGTCACCCATTCTCTCTCACACACAGCAGTCACCCATTCTCTCTCTCACACACCAGTCACCCATTCTCTCTCATACACATAGCAGTCATCCATTCTCTCTCACAAACATCAGTCACCCATTCTCTCTCTCATACACAGCAGTCACCCATTCTCTCTCATACACACAGCAGTCACCCATTCTCTCTCACACACAGCAGTCACCCATTCTCTTTCATACACACAGCAGTCACCCATTCTCTCTCACACACAACAGTCACCCTTTCTCTCTTATACACACAGCAGTCACCCATTCTCTCTCACACACAGCAGTCACCCATTCTCTCTCACACACAGCAGTCACCCATCCTCTCTCACACACAGCAGTCACCCATTCTCTCTCACACACACAGTAGTCACCCATTCTCTCTCACACACAGCAGTCACCTATTCTCTCTCATACACACACAGCAGTCATCCATTCTCTCACAGACAGCAGTCACCTATTCTTTCTCACACACGCACAGCAGTCACCCATTCTCTCTCACACACATCAGTCACCCATTCTCTCTCACACACAGCAGTCACCTATTATCTCTCACACAGCAGTCACCCATTCTCTCTCTCACACAACAGTCACCCATTCTCTCTCACACACAGCAGTCACCCATTCTCTCTCGTACACAGCAGTCACCCATCCTCCCTCACACACAGCAGTCACCCATTCTCTCTCACACACAGCAGCAGTCACCCAGTCTCTCTCACACACAGCAGTCACCCATTGTCTCACACACAGCAGTCACCCATTCTCTCTCACACACACAGCAGCCACTCATTCTCTCTCTCACACATAGCAGACACCCATTCTCTCTCTCTCACACAGCAGTCACCCATTGTCTCACATACAGCAGTCACCCATTCTCTCTCACACACACAGCAGTCACCCATTGTCTCACACACAGCAGTCAACCATTCTCTCTCACACACACAGCAGCCACCCATTCTCTCTCTCACACATTGCAGACACCCATTCTCTCTCTCTCACACAGCAGTCACCCATTGTCTCACATACAGAAGTCACCCATTATCTCTCACACACACAGCGGTCACCCATTCTCTCTCACACATAGCAGTCACCCATTCTCTCTCACACACACAGAAGTCACCCATTCTCTCTCACACATAGCAGTCACCCATTCTCTCTCACACACAGCAGTCACCCACTCTCTCACACACAGCAGTCACCCATTCTCTCTCACACACAGCAGTCACCCATTCTCTCTCTCATGCACAGCAGTCACCCATTCTCTCTCTCATACACAGCAGTCACCCATTCTCTCATACACAGCAGTCACCCATTCTCTATCTCATACACAGCAGTCACCCATTCTCTCTCTCACACAGGAGTCACCCATTCTCTCTCTCACACAGCAGTCACCCATTCTCTCTCATACACACAGCAGTCTCCCATTCTCTCTCACACACAGCAGTCACCCATTCTCTCTCTCATACACAGCAGTCAACCATTCTCTCTCATACACAGCAGTCACCCATTCTCTCTCTCACACAGCAGCCACCCATTCTCTCTCATACACACAGCAGTAACCCATTCTCTCTCACACACAGCAGTCACCCATTCTTTCTCATACACACAGCAGTCACCCATTGTTTCTCACACACAGCTGTCACCCATTCTCTCTCACACACAGCAGTCACCCATTCTCTCTCATACATACAGCAGTCACCCATTCCATCTCACACACAGCAGTCACCCACTCTCTCACACACAGCAGTCACCCCTTCTCTCTCACACACAGCAGTCACCCATTCTTTCTCACACACAGCAGTCACCCATTCTTTCTCTCACACAGCAGTCATCCATTCTCTCTCACACACACTGCAGTCACCCATTCTCTCCCTCTATCAACCCACAGTGACCCATTCTCACACACACAGCAGTCACCCATTCTCTCAAACACACAGCAGTCACCTATTCTCTCTCTCACACACACACAGCAGTCACCCATTCTCTCTCACACACAGCAGTCACCTTTTTTCTCTCACACACACAGCAGTCACCCATTCTCTCTCACACTCAGCAGTCACTTATTCTCTCTCACACACACACAGCTGTCACCCATTCTCTCTCACATACGGCAGTCACCCATTCTCTCTCACACACGGCAGTCACCCATTCTCTCTCTCACACAGCAGTCACCCATTCTCTCTCACTCACAGCAGTCACACATTCTCTCACACACACAGCAGTCACCCATTCTCTCTCACACTCAGCAGTCACCCATTCTGTCTCACACAGCAGTCACCCATTCTCTCTCTCACACAGCAGTCACCCATTCTCTCTCTCACACAGCAGTCACCCATTCTCTCTCACACACAGCAGTCACCCATTCTCTCATACACACAGCAGTCACCCATTCTCTCTCACACATAGCAGTCACCCATTCTCTCTCACACACACACAGCAGTCACCCATTCTCTCTCACGCACAGCAGTCACCCATTCTCTCTCTTACACAGCAGTCACCCATTCTCTCTCTTACACAGCAGTCACACATTCTCTCTCACACAGAGCAGTCACCCATTCTCTCACACACAGCAGTCACCCTTTCTCTCTTACACACAGCAGTCACCTATTATCTCTCAAGCAGCAGTCACCCATTCTCTCTCTCACACAACAGTCACCCATTCTCTCTCTCAAATAGCAGTCACCCATTCTCTCTCACACACAGCAGTCACCCATTCTCTCTCATACACAGCAGTCACCCATCCTCCCTCACACACAGCAGTCACCCATTGTCTCACACACAGCAGCCACCCATTCTCTCTCACACACACAGCAGCCACCCATTCTCTCTCACACACATAGCAGACACCCATTCTCTCTCTCTCACACAGCAGTCACCCATTGTCTCACATACAGCAGTCACCCATTCTCTCTCACACACATAGCAGACACCCATTCTCTCTCTCTCACACAGCAGTCACCCATTGTCTCACAAACAGCAGTCACCCATTCTCTCTCACACACACAGCAGTCACCCATTCTCTCTCACACATAGCAGTCAGCCATTCTCTCTCACACACAGCAGTCACCCACTCTCTCACACACAGCAGTCACCCATTCTCTCTCTCATGCACAGCAGTCACCCATTCTCTCTCTCATACACAGCAGTCACGCATTCTCTCTCTCATACACAGCAGTCACCCATTCTCTCTCTCATACACAGCAGTCACCCATTCTCTCTCTCACACAGCATTCACCCATTCTCACACACACAGCAATCACCCATTCTCCCACACACAGCAGTCACCCATTCTCTCTCACACACAGCAGTCACCCATTCTCTCTCTCACACACACACAGCAGTCACCCATTGTCTCACACACAGCAGTTACCCATTCTCTCTCTCTCACACAGCAGTCAGCCATTCTCTCACACACAGCAGTCACCCATTCTCTCTCACACACACAGCAGTCACCCATTCTCTCTCAGAGACACAGCAGTCACCCATTCTCTCTCACACACAGCAGTCACCCATTCTCTCTCTCACATAGCAGTCACCCATTCTCTCTCACACACACAGCAGTCACCCATTCTCTCTCTCACATACAGCAGTCATCCATTCTCTGTCACACAGCAGTCACCCATTCTCTCTCTCACACACAGCAGTCACCCATTATCTCACACACAGCAGTCACCCATTGTCTCACACACAGCAGTCACCCATTCTCTCACACACAGCAGTAACCCATTCTCTCTCTCACACAGCAGTCACCCAATGTCTCTCACACAGCAGTCACCCTTTCTCTCTCACACACAGCAGTCACCCATTCTCTCTCTCATACACAGCAGTCACCCATTCTCTCTCACACACAGCAGTCACCCATTCCTCTCTCACATACAGTAGTCACCCATTCTCTCTCATACACAGCAGTCACCCATTCTCTCTCTCATACAGCAGTCACCCATTCTCTCTCACACACAGCAGTCACCCATTCTCTCTCACACACAGCAGTCACCCATTCTCTCTCACACACAGCAGTCACCCATTCTCTCTCTCACACAGCAGTCACCCATTGTCTCACACACAGCAGTCACCCATTCTCTGTCTCACACACAGCAGTCACCCATTCTCACTCACAAACAGCATTCACCCATTCTCTCTCACACACACAGCAGTCACCCATTCTCTCTCAAACACGGCAGTCACCCATTCTCTCTCTCACACAGCAGTCAGCCATTGTTTCACACACACAGCAGTCACCCATTCTCTCTCTCACATACAGCAGTCACCCATTCTCTCTCATACACAGCACACCCATTCTCTCAAACACAGCAGTCACCCATTCTCTATCACACACACAGCAGTCACCCATTCTTTCTCACACACAGCAGTCACCCATTCTCTCTCACACACAGCAGTCACCCACTCTCTCATACATACAGCAGTCACCCATTCTCTCTCACACACAGCAGTCACCCATTCTCTCTCACACACACAGCAGTCACCCATTCTCTCTCTCACACACAGCAGTCACCCATCCTCTCTCACACACAGCAGTCTCCCATTCTCTCTGTCACACACACAGCAGTCACCCATTCTCTGTCACACACAGCAGTCACCCATTCTCTGTCACACACAGCTGTCACCCATTCTCTCTCACAGCAGTCACCCCATCTCTCTCACACACAGCAGTTAACCATTCTCTCTCTCACACAACAGTCACCCATTCTCTCTCACACACAGCAGTCACCCATTCTCTCTCTCACACAGCAGTCACCCATTCTCTCTCATACACATAGCAGTCACCCATTCTCTCTCACAAACATCAATCACCCATTCTCTCTCTCATACACAGCAGTCACCCATTCTCATACACAGCAGTCACCCTTTCTCTCTCTCACACAGCAGTCACCCATTCTCTCTCATACACACAGCAGTCACCCATTCTCTCTCACACACAGCAGTCACCCATTCTCTTTCATACACACAGCAGTCACCCATCCTCTCTCACACACAGCAGTCACCCATTCTCTCTCACACACACAGTAGTCACCCATTCTCTCTCACACACAGCAGTCACCTATTCTCTCTCATACACACACAGCAGTCATCCATTCTCTCACAGACAGCAGTCACCTATTCTTTCTCACACACGCACAGCAGTCACCCATTCTCTCTCACACACATCAGTCACCCATTCTCTCTCACACACAGCAGTCACCTATTATCTCTCACACAGCAGTCACCCATTCTCTCTCTCACACAACAGTCACCCATTCTCTCTCTCACACAGCAGTCACCCATTCTCTCTCACACACAGCAGTCACCCATTCTCTCTCGTACACAGCAGTCACCCATCCTCCCTGACACACAGCAGTCACCCATTCTCTCTCACACACAGCAGCAGTCACCCAGTCTCTCTCACACACAGCAGTCACCCATTGTCTCACACACAGCAGTCACCCATTCTCTCTCACACACACAGCAGCCACCCATTCTCTCTCTCACACATAGCAGACACCCATTCACTCTCTCTCACACAGCAGTCACCCATTGTCTCACATACAGCAGTCACCCATTCTCTCTCACACACACAGCAGTCACCCATTGTCTCACACACAGCAGTCACCCATTCTCTCACACACACACAGCAGCCACCCATTCTCTCTCTCACACATTGCAGACACCCATTCTCTCTCTCTCACACAGCAGTCACCCATTGTCTCACATACAGAAGTCACCCATTATCTCTCACACACACAGCGGTCACCCATTCTCTCTCACACATAGCAGTCACCCATTCTCTCTCACACACACAGAAGTCACCCATTCTCTCTCACACATAGCAGTCACCCATTCTCTCTCACACACAGCAGTCACCCACTCTCTCACACACAGCAGTCACCCATTCTCTCTCACACACAGCAGTCACCCATTCTCTCTCTCATGCACAGCAGTCACCCATTCTCTCTCTCATACACAGCAGTCACCCATTCTCTCATACACAGCAGTCACCCATTCTCTATCTCATACACAGCAGTCACCCATTCTCTCTCTCACACAGCAGTCACCCATTCTCTCTCTCACACAGCAGTCACCCATTCTCTCTCATACACACAGCAGTCTCCCATTCTCTCTCACACACAGCAGTCACCCATTCTCTCTCTCATACACAGCAGTCAACCATTCTCTCTCATACACAGCAGTCACCCATTCTCTCTCTCACACTGCAGCCACCCATTCTCTCTCATACACACAGCAGTAACCCATTCTCTCTCACACACAGCAGTCACCCATTCTTTCTCATACACACAGCAGTCACCCATTGTTTCTCACACACAGCTGTCACCCATTCTCTCTCACACACAGCAGTCACCCATTCTCTCTCATACATACAGCAGTCACCCATTCCATCTCACACACAGCAGTCACCCACTCTCTCACACACAGCAGTCACCCCTTCTCTCTCACACACAGCAGTCACCCATTCTTTCTCACACACAGCAGTCACCCATTCTTTCTCTCACACAGCAGTCATCCATTCTCTCTCACACACACTGCAGTCACCCATTCTCTCCCTCTATCAACCCACAGTGACCCATTCTCACACACACAGCAGTCACCCATTCTCTCAAACACACAGCAGTCACCTATTCTCTCTCTCACACACACACAGCAGTCACCCATTCTCTCTCACACACAGCAGTCACCTTTTTTCTCTCACACACACAGCAGTCACCCATTCTCTCTCACACTCAGCAGTCACTTATTCTCTCTCACACACACACAGCTGTCACCCATTCTCTCTCACATACGGCAGTCACCCATTCTCTCTCACACACGGCAGTCACCCATTCTCTCTCTCAAACAGCAGTCACCCATTCTCTCTCACTCACAGCAGTCACACATTCTCTCACACACACAGCAGTCACCCATTCTCTCTCACACTCAGCAGTCACCCATTCTGTCTCACACAGCAGTCACCCATTCTCTCTCTCACACAGCAGTCACCCATTCTCTCTCTCACACAGCAGTCACCCATTCTCTCTCACACACAGCAGTCACCCATTCTCTCATACACACAGCAGTCACCCATTCTCTCTCACACATAGCAGTCACCCATTCTCTCTCACACACACACAGCAGTCACCCATTCTCTCTCACGCACAGCAGTCACCCATTCTCTCTCTTACACAGCAGTCACCCATTCTCTCTCTTACACAGCAGTCACACATTCTCTCTCACACAGAGCAGTCACCCATTCTCTCACACACAGCAGTCACCCTTTCTCTCTCACACACAGCAGTCACCTATTATCTCTCAAGCAGCAGTCACCCATTCTCTCTCTCACACAACAGTCACCCATTCTCTCTCTCAAATAGCAGTCACCCATTCTCTCTCACACACAGCAGTCACCCATTCTCTCTCATACACAGCAGTCACCCATCCCCTCACACACAGCAGTCACCCATTGTCTCACACACAGCAGTCACCCATTCTCTCTCACACACACAGCAGCCACCCATTCTCTCTCACACACATAGCAGACACCCATTCTCTCTCTCTCACACAGCAGTCACCCATTGTCTCACATACAGCAGTCACCCATTCTCTCTCACACACATAGCAGACACCCATTCTCTCTCTCTCACACAGCAGTCACCCATTGTCTCACAAACAGCAGTCACCCATTCTCTCTCACACACACAGCAGTCACCCATTCTCTCTCACACATAGCAGTCAGCCATTCTCTCTCACACACAGCAGTCACCCACTCTCTCACACACAGCAGTCACCCATTCTCTCTCTCATGCACAGCAGTCACCCATTCTCTCTCTCATACACAGCAGTCACCCATTCTCTCTCTCATACACAGCAGTCACCCATTCTCTCTCTCATACACAGCAGTCACCCATTCTCTCTCTCACACAGCATTCACCCATTCTCACACACACAGCAATCACCCATTCTCCCACACACAGCAGTCACCCATTCTCTCTCACACACAGCAGTCACCCATTCTCTCTCTCACACACACACAGCAGTCACCCATTGTCTCACACACAGCAGTTAACCATTCTCTCTCTCACACAACAGTCACCCATTCTCTCTCACACACAGCAGTCACCCATTCTCTCTCTCACACAGCAGTCACCCATTCTCTCTCATACACATAGCAGTCACCCATTCTCTCTCACAAACATCAATCACCCATTCTCTCTCTCATACACAGCAGTCACCCATTCTCATACACAGCAGTCACCCTTTCTCTCTCTCACACAGCAGTCACCCATTCTCTCTCATACACACAGCAGTCACCCATTCTCTCTCACACACAGCAGTCACCCATTCTCTTTCATACACACAGCAGTCAGCCATCCTCTCTCACACACAGCAGTCACCCATTCTCTCTCACACACACAGCCTAGTCACCCATTCTCTCTCACACACAGCAGTCACCTATTCTCTCTCATACACACACAGCAGTCATCCATTCTCTCACAGACAGCAGTCACCTATTCTTTCTCACACACGCACAGCAGTCACCCATTCTCTCTCACACACATCAGTCACCCATTCTCTCTCACACACAGCAGTCACCTATTATCTCTCACACAGCAGTCACCCATTCTCTCTCTCACACAACAGTCACCCATTCTCTCTCTCACACAGCAGTCACCCATTCTCTCTCACACACAGCAGTCACCCATTCTCTCTCGTACACAGCAGTCACCCATCCTCCCTCACACACAGCAGTCACCCATTCTCTCTCACACACAGCAGCAGTCACCCAGTCTCTCTCACACACAGCAGTCACCCATTGTCTCACACACAGCAGTCACCCATTCTCTCTCACACACACAGCAGCCACCCATTCTCTCTCTCACACATAGCAGACACCCATTCACTCTCTCTCACACAGCAGTCACCCATTGTCTCACATACAGCAGTCACCCATTCTCTCTCACACACACAGCAGTCACCCATTGTCTCACACACAGCAGTCACCCATTCTCTCACACACACACAGCAGCCACCCATTCTCTCTCTCACACATTGCAGACACCCATTCTCTCTCTCTCACACAGCAGTCACCCATTGTCTCACATACAGAAGTCACCCATTATCTCTCACACACACAGCGGTCACCCATTCTCTCTCACACATAGCAGTCACCCATTCTCTCTCACACACACAGAAGTCACCCATTCTCTCTCACACATAGCAGTCACCCATTCTCTCTCACACACAGCAGTCACCCACTCTCTCACACACAGCAGTCACCCATTCTCTCTCACACACAGCAGTCACCCATTCTCTCTCTCATGCACAGCAGTCACCCATTCTCTCTCTCATACACAGCAGTCACCCATTCTCTCATACACAGCAGTCACCCATTCTCTATCTCATACACAGCAGTCACCCATTCTCTCTCTCACACAGCAGTCACCCATTCTCTCTCTCACACAGCAGTCACCCATTCTCTCTCATACACACAGCAGTCTCCCATTCTCTCTCACACACAGCAGTCACCCATTCTCTCTCTCATACACAGCAGTCAACCATTCTCTCTCATACACAGCAGTCACCCATTCTCTCTCTCACACTGCAGCCACCCATTCTCTCTCATACACACAGCAGTAACCCATTCTCTCTCACACACAGCAGTCACCCATTCTTTCTCATACACACAGCAGTCACCCATTGTTTCTCACACACAGCTGTCACCCATTCTCTCTCACACACAGCAGTCACCCATTCTCTCTCATACATACAGCAGTCACCCATTCCATCTCACACACAGCAGTCACCCACTCTCTCACACACAGCAGTCACCCCTTCTCTCTCACACACAGCAGTCACCCATTCTTTCTCACACACAGCAGTCACCCATTCTTTCTCTCACACAGCAGTCATCCATTCTCTCTCACACACACTGCAGTCACCCATTCTCTCCCTCTATCAACCCACAGTGACCCATTCTCACACACACAGCAGTCACCCATTCTCTCAAACACACAGCAGTCACCTATTCTCTCTCTCACACACACACAGCAGTCACCCATTCTCTCTCACACACAGCAGTCACCTTTTTTCTCTCACACACACAGCAGTCACCCATTCTCTCTCACACTCAGCAGTCACTTATTCTCTCTCACACACACACAGCTGTCACCCATTCTCTCTCACATACGGCAGTCACCCATTCTCTCTCACACACGGCAGTCACCCATTCTCTCTCTCAAACAGCAGTCACCCATTCTCTCTCACTCACAGCAGTCACACATTCTCTCACACACACAGCAGTCACCCATTCTCTCTCACACTCAGCAGTCACCCATTCTGTCTCACACAGCAGTCACCCATTCTCTCTCTCACACAGCAGTCACCCATTCTCTCTCTCACACAGCAGTCACCCATTCTCTCTCACACACAGCAGTCACCCATTCTCTCATACACACAGCAGTCACCCATTCTCTCTCACACATAGCAGTCACCCATTCTCTCTCACACACACACAGCAGTCACCCATTCTCTCTCACGCACAGCAGTCACCCATTCTCTCTCTTACACAGCAGTCACCCATTCTCTCTCTTACACAGCAGTCACACATTCTCTCTCACACAGAGCAGTCACCCATTCTCTCACACACAGCAGTCACCCTTTCTCTCTCACACACAGCAGTCACCTATTATCTCTCAAGCAGCAGTCACCCATTCTCTCTCTCACACAACAGTCACCCATTCTCTCTCTCAAATAGCAGTCACCCATTCTCTCTCACACACAGCAGTCACCCATTCTCTCTCATACACAGCAGTCACCCATCCTCCCTCACACACAGCAGTCACCCATTGTCTCACACACAGCAGTCACCCATTCTCTCTCACACAAACAGCAGCCACCCATTCTCTCTCACACACATAGCAGACACCCATTCTCTCTCTCTCACACAGCAGTCACCCATTGTCTCACATACAGCAGTCACCCATTCTCTCTCACACACATAGCAGACACCCATTCTCTCTCTCTCACACAGCAGTCACCCATTGTCTCACAAACAGCAGTCACCCATTCTCTCTCACACACACAGCAGTCACCCATTCTCTCTCACACATAGCAGTCAGCCATTCTCTCTCACACACAGCAGTCACCCACTCTCTCACACACAGCAGTCACCCATTCTCTCTCTCATGCACAGCAGTCACCCATTCTCTGTCTCATACACAGCAGTCACCCATTCTCTCTCACACACACAGCAGTCACCCATTCTCTCTCACACATAGCAGTCAGCCATTCTCTCTCACACACAGCAGTCACCCACTCTCTCACACACAGCAGTCACCCATTCTCTCTCTCATGCACAGCAGTCACCCATTCTCTCTCTCATACATAGCAGTCACCCATTCTCTCTCTCATACACAGCAGTCACCCATTCTCTCTCTCACACAGCATTCACCCATTCTCACACACACAGCAGTCACCCATTCTCCCACACACAGCAGTCACCCATTCTCTCTCACACACAGCAGTCACCCATTCTCTCTCACACACACACACAGCAGTCACCCATTGTCTCACACACAGCAGTTACCCATTCTCTCTCTCTCACACAGCAGTCAGCCATTCTCTCACACACAGCAGTCACCCATTCTCTCTCACACACACAGCAGTCACCCATTCTCTCTCAGAGACACAGCAGTCACCCATTCTCTCTCACACACAGCAGTCACCCATTCTCTCTCTCACATAGCAGTCACCCATTCTCTCTCACACACACAGCAGTCACCCATTCTCTCTCTCACATACAGCAGTCATCCATTCTCTGTCACACAGTAGTCACCCATTCTCTCTCTCACACACAGCAGTCACCCATTATCTCACACACAGCAGTCACCCATTGTCTCACACACAGCAGTCACCCATTGTCTCACACACAGCAGTCACCCATTCTCTCACACACAGCAGTAACCCATTCTCTCTCTCACACAGCAGTCACCCAATGTCTCTCACACAGCAGTCACCCTTTCTCTCTCACACACAGCAGTCACCCATTCTCTCTCTCATACACAGCAGTCACCCATTCTCTCTCACACACAGCAGTCACCCATTCCTCTCTCACATACAGTAGTCACCCATTCTCTCTCATACACAGCAGTCACCCATTCTCTCTCTCATACAGCAGTCACCCATTCTCTCTCACACACAGCAGTCACCCATTCTCTCTCACACACAGCAGTCACCCATTCTCTCTCACACACAGCAGTCACCCATTCTCTTTCTCACACAGCAGTCACCCATTGTCTCACACACAGCAGTCACCCATTCTCTGTCTCACACACAGCAGTCACCCATTCTCACTCACAAACAGCATTCACCCATTCTCTCTCACACACACAGCAGTCACCCATTCTCTCTCAAACACGGCAGTCACCCATTCTCTCTCTCACACAGCAGTCAGCCATTGTCTCACACACACAGCAGTCACCCATTCTCTCTCTCACATACAGCAGTCACCCATTCTCTCTCATACACAGCACACCCATTCTCTCAAACACAGCAGTCACCCATTCTCTATCACACACACAGCAGTCACCCATTCTTTCTCACACACAGCAGTCACCCATTCTCTCTCACACACAGCAGTCACCCACTCTCTCATACATACAGCAGTCACCCATTCTCTCTCACACACAGCAGTCACCCATTCTCTCTCACACACACAGCAGTCACCCATTCTCTCTCTCACACACAGCAGTCACCCATCCTCTCTCACACACAGCAGTCTCCCATTCTCTCTGTCACACACACAGCAGTCACCCATTCTCTGTCACACACAGCAGTCACCCATTCTCTGTCACACACAGCTGTCACCCATTCTCTCTCACAGCAGTCACCCCATCTCTCTCACACACAGCAGTTAACCATTCTTTCTCTCACACAACAGTCACCCATTCTCTCTCACACACAGCAGTCACCCATTCTCTCTCTCACACAGCAGTCACCCATTCTCTCTCATACACATAGCAGTCACCCATTCTCTCTCACAAACATCAATCACCCATTCTCTCTCTCATACACAGCAGTCACCCATTCTCATACACAGCAGTCACCCTTTCTCTCTCTCACACAGCAGTCACCCATTCTCTCTCATACACACAGCAGTCACCCATTCTCTCTCACACACAGCAGTCACCCATTCTCTTTCATACACACAGCAGTCACCCATTCTCTCTCTCACACAGCAGTCACCCATTCTCTCTCTCACACAGCAGTCACCCATTCTCTCTCACACACAGCTGTCACCCATTCTCTCATACACACAGCAGTCACCCATTCTCTCTCACACATAGCAGTCACCCATTCTCTCTCTCACACACACACAGCAGTCACCCATTCTCTCTCACGCACAGCAGTCACCCATTCTCTCTCTTACACAGCAGTCACCCATTCTCTCTCTTACACAGCAGTCACCCATTCTCTCTCACACAGAGCAGTCACCCATTCTCTCACACACAGCAGTCACCCTTTCTCTCTCACACACAGCAGTCACCTATTATCTCTCAAGCAGCAGTCACCCATTCTCTCTCACACATAGCAGTCACCCATTCTCTCTCACACACACAGAAGTCACCCATTCTCTCTCACACATAGCAGTCACCCATTCTCTCTCACACACAGCAGTCACCCACTCTCTCACACACAGCAGTCACCCATTCTCTCTCACACACAGCAGTCACCCATTCTCTCTCTCATGCACAGCAGTCACCCATTCTCTCTCTCATACACAGCAGTCACCCATTCTCTCATACACAGCAGTCACCCATTCTCTATCTCATACACAGCAGTCACCCATTCTCTCTCTCACACAGCAGTCACCCATTCTCTCTCTCACACAGCAGTCACCCATTCTCTCTCATACACACAGCAGTCTCCCATTCTCTCTCACACACAGCAGTCACCCATTCTCTCTCTCATACACAGCAGTCAACCATTCTCTCTCATACACAGCAGTCACCCATTCTCTCTCTCACACTGCAGCCACCCATTCTCTCTCATACACACAGCAGTAACCCATTCTCTCTCACACACAGCAGTCACCCATTCTTTCTCATACACACAGCAGTCACCCATTGTTTCTCACACACAGCTGTCACCCATTCTCTCTCACACACAGCAGTCACCCATTCTCTCTCATACATACAGCAGTCACCCATTCCATCTCACACACAGCAGTCACCCACTCTCTCACACACAGCAGTCACCCCTTCTCTCTCACACACAGCAGTCACCCATTCTTTCTCACACACAGCAGTCACCCATTCTTTCTCTCACACAGCAGTCATCCATTCTCTCTCACACACACTGCAGTCACCCATTCTCTCCCTCTATCAACCCACAGTGACCCATTCTCACACACACAGCAGTCACCCATTCTCTCAAACACACAGCAGTCACCTATTCTCTCTCTCACACACACACAGCAGTCACCCATTCTCTCTCACACACAGCAGTCACCTTTTTTCTCTCACACACACAGCAGTCACCCATTCTCTCTCACACTCAGCAGTCACTTATTCTCTCTCACACACACACAGCTGTCACCCATTCTCTCTCACATACGGCAGTCACCCATTCTCTCTCACACACGGCAGTCACCCATTCTCTCTCTCAAACAGCAGTCACCCATTCTCTCTCACTCACAGCAGTCACACATTCTCTCACACACACAGCAGTCACCCATTCTCTCTCACACTCAGCAGTCACCCATTCTGTCTCACACAGCAGTCACCCATTCTCTCTCTCACACAGCAGTCACCCATTCTCTCTCTCACACAGCAGTCACCCATTCTCTCTCACACACAGCAGTCACCCATTCTCTCATACACACAGCAGTCACCCATTCTCTCTCACACATAGCAGTCACCCATTCTCTCTCACACACACACAGCAGTCACCCATTCTCTCTCACGCACAGCAGTCACCCATTCTCTCTCTTACACAGCAGTCACCCATTCTCTCTCTTACACAGCAGTCACACATTCTCTCTCACACAGAGCAGTCACCCATTCTCTCACACACAGCAGTCACCCTTTCTCTCTCACACACAGCAGTCACCTATTATCTCTCAAGCAGCAGTCACCCATTCTCTCTCTCACACAACAGTCACCCATTCTCTCTCTCAAATAGCAGTCACCCATTCTCGCTCACACACAGCAGTCACCCATTCTCTCTCATACACAGCAGTCACCCATCCTCCCTCACACACAGCAGTCACCCATTGTCTCACACACAGCAGTCACCCATTCTCTCTCACACACACAGCAGCCACCCATTCTCTCTCACACACATAGCAGACACCCATTCTCTCTCTCTCACACAGCAGTCACCCATTGTCTCACATACAGCAGTCACCCATTCTCTCTCACACACATAGCAGACACCCATTCTCTCTCTCTCACACAGCAGTCACCCATTGTCTCACAAACAGCAGTCACCCATTCTATCTCACACACACAGCAGTCACCCATTCTCTCTCACACATAGCAGTCAGCCATTCTCTCTCACACACAGCAGTCACCCACTCTCTCACACACAGCAGTCACCCATTCTCTCTCTCATGCACAGCAGTCACCCATTCTCTCTCTCATACACAGCAGTCACCCATTCTCTCTCTCATACACAGCAGTCACCCATTCTCTCTCTCATACACAGCAGTCACCCATTCTCTCTCTCACACAGCATTCACCCATTCTCACACACACAGCAATCACCCATTCTCCCACACACAGCAGTCACCCATTCTCTCTCACACACAGCAGTCACCCATTCTCTCTCTCACACACACACAGCAGTCACCCATTGTCTCACACACAGCAGTTAACCATTCTCTCTCTCACACAACAGTCACCCATTCTCTCTCACACACAGCAGTCACCCATTCTCTCTCTCACACAGCAGTCACCCATTCTCTCTCATACACATAGCAGTCACCCATTCTCTCTCACAAACATCAATCACCCATTCTCTCTCTCATACACAGCAGTCACCCATTCTCATACACAGCAGTCACCCTTTCTCTCTCTCACACAGCAGTCACCCATTCTCTCTCATACACACAGCAGTCACCCATTCTCTCTCACACACAGCAGTCACCCATTCTCTTTCATACACACAGCAGTCACCCATCCTCTCTCACACACAGCAGTCACCCATTCTCTCTCACACACACAGTAGTCACCCATTCTCTCTCACACACAGCAGTCACCTATTCTCTCTCATACACACACAGCAGTCATCCATTCTCTCACAGACAGCAGTCACCTATTCTTTCTCACACACGCACAGCAGTCACCCATTCTCTCTCACACACATCAGTCACCCATTCTCTCTCACACACAGCAGTCACCTATTATCTCTCACACAGCAGTCACCCATTCTCTCTCTCACACAACAGTCACCCATTCTCTCTCTCACACAGCAGTCACCCATTCTCTCTCACACACAGCAGTCACCCATTCTCTCTCGTACACAGCAGTCACCCATCCTCCCTCACACACAGCAGTCACCCATTCTCTCTCACACACAGCAGCAGTCACCCAGTCTCTCTCACACACAGCAGTCACCCATTGTCTCACACACAGCAGTCACCCATTCTCTCTCACACACACAGCAGCCACCCATTCTCTCTCTCACACATAGCAGACACCCATTCACTCTCTCTCACACAGCAGTCACCCATTGTCTCACATACAGCAGTCACCCATTCTCTCTCACACACACAGCAGTCACCCATTGTCTCACACACAGCAGTCACCCATTCTCTCACACACACACAGCAGCCACCCATTCTCTCTCTCACACATTGCAGACACCCATTCTCTCTCTCTCACACAGCAGTCACCCATTGTCTCACATACAGAAGTCACCCATTATCTCTCACACACACAGCGGTCACCCATTCTCTCTCACACATAGCAGTCACCCATTCTCTCTCACACACACAGAAGTCACCCATTCTCTCTCACACATAGCAGTCACCCATTCTCTCTCACACACAGCAGTCACCCACTCTCTCACACACAGCAGTCACCCATTCTCTCTCACACACAGCAGTCACCCATTCTCTCTCTCATGCACAGCAGTCACCCATTCTCTCTCTCATACACAGCAGTCACCCATTCTCTCATACACAGCAGTCACCCATTCTCTATCTCATACACAGCAGTCACCCATTCTCTCTCTCACACAGCAGTCACCCATTCTCTCTCTCACACAGCAGTCACCCATTCTCTCTCATACACACAGCAGTCTCCCATTCTCTCTCACACACAGCAGTCACCCATTCTCTCTCTCATACACAGCAGTCAACCATTCTCTCTCATACACAGCAGTCACCCATTCTCTCTCTCACACTGCAGCCACCCATTCTCTCTCATACACACAGCAGTAACCCATTCTCTCTCACACACAGCAGTCACCCATTCTTTCTCATACACACAGCAGTCACCCATTGTTTCTCACACACAGCTGTCACCCATTCTCTCTCACACACAGCAGTCACCCATTCTCTCTCATACATACAGCAGTCACCCATTCCATCTCACACACAGCAGTCACCCACTCTCTCACACACAGCAGTCACCCCTTCTCTCTCACACACAGCAGTCACCCATTCTTTCTCACACACAGCAGTCACCCATTCTTTCTCTCACACAGCAGTCATCCATTCTCTCTCACACACACTGCAGTCACCCATTCTCTCCCTCTATCAACCCACAGTGACCCATTCTCACACACACAGCAGTCACCCATTCTCTCAAACACACAGCAGTCACCTATTCTCTCTCTCACACACACACAGCAGTCACCCATTCTCTCTCACACACAGCAGTCACCTTTTTTCTCTCACACACACAGCAGTCACCCATTCTCTCTCACACTCAGCAGTCACTTATTCTCTCTCACACACACACAGCTGTCACCCATTCTCTCTCACATATGGCAGTCACCCATTCTCTCTCACACACGGCAGTCACCCATTCTCTCTCTCAAACAGCAGTCACCCATTCTCTCTCACTCACAGCAGTCACACATTCTCTCACACACACAGCAGTCACCCATTCTCTCTCACACTCAGCAGTCACCCATTCTGTCTCACACAGCAGTCACCCATTCTCTCTCTCACACAGCAGTCACCCATTCTCTCTCTCACACAGCAGTCACCCATTCTCTCTCACACACAGCAGTCACCCATTCTCTCATACACACAGCAGTCACCCATTCTCTCTCACACATAGCAGTCACCCATTCTCTCTCACACACACACAGCAGTCACCCATTCTCTCTCACGCACAGCAGTCACCCATTCTCTCTCTTACACAGCAGTCACCCATTCTCTCTCTTACACAGCAGTCACACATTCTCTCTCACACAGAGCAGTCACCCATTCTCTCACACACAGCAGTCACCCTTTCTCTCTCACACACAGCAGTCACCTATTATCTCTCAAGCAGCAGTCACCCATTCTCTCTCTCACACAACAGTCACCCATTCTCTCTCTCAAATAGCAGTCACCCATTCTCTCTCACACACAGCAGTCACCCATTCTCTCTCATACACAGCAGTCACCCATCCTCCCTCACACACAGCAGTCACCCATTGTCTCACACACAGCAGTCACCCATTCTCTCTCACACACACAGCAGCCACCCATTCTCTCTCACACACATAGCAGACACCCATTCTCTCTCTCTCACACAGCAGTCACCCATTGTCTCACATACAGCAGTCACCCATTCTCTCTCACACACATAGCAGACACCCATTCTCTCTCTCTCACACAGCAGTCACCCATTGTCTCACAAACAGCAGTCACCCATTCTCTCTCACACACACAGCAGTCACCCATTCTCTCTCACACATAGCAGTCAGCCATTCTCTCTCACACACAGCAGTCACCCACTCTCTCACACACAGCAGTCACCCATTCTCTCTCTCATGCACAGCAGTCACCCATTCTCTCTCTCATACACAGCAGTCACCCATTCTCTCTCACACACACAGCAGTCACCCATTCTCTCTCACACATAGCAGTCAGCCATTCTCTCTCACACACAGCAGTCACCCACTCTCTCACACACAGCAGTCACCCATTCTCTCTCTCATGCACAGCAGTCACCCATTCTCTCTCTCATACATAGCAGTCACCCATTCTCTCTCTCATACACAGCAGTCACCCATTCTCTCTCTCACACAGCATTCACCCATTCTCACACACACAGCAGTCACCCATTCTCCCACACACAGCAGTCACCCATTCTCTCTCACACACAGCAGTCACCCATTCTCTCTCACACACACACACAGCAGTCACCCATTGTCTCACACACAGCAGTTACCCATTCTCTCTCTCTCACACAGCAGTCAGCCATTCTCTCACACACAGCAGTCACCCATTCTCTCTCACACACACAGCAGTCACCCATTCTCTCTCAGAGACACAGCAGTCACCCATTCTCTCTCACACACAGCAGTCACCCATTCTCTCTCTCACATAGCAGTCACCCATTCTCTCTCACACACACAGCAGTCACCCATTCTCTCTCTCACATACAGCAGTCATCCATTCTCTGTCACACAGTAGTCACCCATTCTCTCTCTCACACACAGCAGTCACCCATTATCTCACACACAGCAGTCACCCATTGTCTCACACACAGCAGTCACCCATTGTCTCACACACAGCAGTCACCCATTCTCTCACACACAGCAGTAACCCATTCTCTCTCTCACACAGCAGTCACCCAATGTCTCTCACACAGCAGTCACCCTTTCTCTCTCACACACAGCAGTCACCCATTCTCTCTCTCATACACAGCAGTCACCCATTCTCTCTCACACACAGCAGTCACCCATTCCTCTCTCACATACAGTAGTCACCCATTCTCTCTCATACACAGCAGTCACCCATTCTCTCTCTCATACAGCAGTCACCCATTCTCTCTCACACACAGCAGTCACCCATTCTCTCTCACACACAGCAGTCACCCATTCTCTCTCACACACAGCAGTCACCCATTCTCTTTCTCACACAGCAGTCACCCATTGTCTCACACACAGCAGTCACCCATTCTCTGTCTCACACACAGCAGTCACCCATTCTCACTCACAAACAGCATTCACCCATTCTCTCTCACACACACAGCAGTCACCCATTCTCTCTCAAACACGGCAGTCACCCATTCTCTCTCTCACACAGCAGTCAGCCATTGTCTCACACACACAGCAGTCACCCATTCTCTCTCTCACATACAGCAGTCACCCATTCTCTCTCATACACAGCACACCCATTCTCTCAAACACAGCAGTCACCCATTCTCTATCACACACACAGCAGTCACCCATTCTTTCTCACACACAGCAGTCACCCATTCTCTCTCACACACAGCAGTCACCCACTCTCTCATACATACAGCAGTCACCCATTCTCTCTCACACACAGCAGTCACCCATTCTCTCTCACACACACAGCAGTCACCCATTCTCTCTCTCACACACAGCAGTCACCCATCCTCTCTCACACACAGCAGTCTCCCATTCTCTCTGTCACACACACAGCAGTCACCCATTCTCTGTCACACACAGCAGTCACCCATTCTCTGTCACACACAGCTGTCACCCATTCTCTCTCACAGCAGTCACCCCATCTCTCTCACACACAGCAGTTAACCATTCTTTCTCTCACACAACAGTCACCCATTCTCTCTCACACACAGCAGTCACCCATTCTCTCTCTCACACAGCAGTCACCCATTCTCTCTCATACACATAGCAGTCACCCATTCTCTCTCACAAACATCAATCACCCATTCTCTCTCTCATACACAGCAGTCACCCATTCTCATACACAGCAGTCACCCTTTCTCTCTCTCACACAGCAGTCACCCATTCTCTCTCATACACACAGCAGTCACCCATTCTCTCTCACACACAGCAGTCACCCATTCTCTTTCATACACACAGCAGTCACCCATTCTCTCTCTCACACAGCAGTCACCCATTCTCTCTCTCACACAGCAGTCACCCATTCTCTCTCACACACAGCTGTCACCCATTCTCTCATACACACAGCAGTCACCCATTCTCTCTCACACATAGCAGTCACCCATTCTCTCTCTCACACACACACAGCAGTCACCCATTCTCTCTCACGCACAGCAGTCACCCATTCTCTCTCTTACACAGCAGTCACCCATTCTCTCTCTTACACAGCAGTCACCCATTCTCTCTCACACAGAGCAGTCACCCATTCTCTCACACACAGCAGTCACCCTTTCTCTCTCACACACAGCAGTCACCTATTATCTCTCAAGCAGCAGTCACCCATTCTCTCTCTCACACAACAGTCACCCATTCTCTCTCTCACATAGTAGTCACCCATTCTCTCTCACACACAGCAGTCACCCATCCTCCCTCACACACAGCAGTCACCCATCCTCCCTCACACACAGCAGTCACCCATTGTCTCACACACAGCAGTCACCCATTCTCTCTCACACACACAGCAGCCACCCATTCTCTCTCACACACATAGCAGACACCCATTCTCTCTCTCTCACACAGCAGTCACCCATTGTCTCACATACAGCAGTCACCCATTCTCTCTCACACACACAGCAGTCACCCATTGTCTCACACACAGCAGTCACCCATTCTCTCTCCCACACACAGCAGCCACCCATTCTCTCTCTCACACATAGCAGACACCCATTCTCTCTCTCTCACACAGCAGTCACCCATTGTCTCACAAACAGCAGTCACCCATTCTCTCTCACACACACAGCAGTCACCCATTCTCTCTCACACATAGCAGTCACCCATTCTCTCTCACACAAACAACAGTCACCCATTCTCTCTCACACATAGCAGTCAGCCATTCTCTCTCACACACAGCAGTCACCCACTCTCTCACACACAGCAGTCACCCATTCTCTCTCACACACAGCAGTCACCCATTCTCTCTCTCATGCACAGCAGTCACCCATTCTCTCTCTCATACACAGCAGTCACCCATTCTCTCTCTGATACACAGCAGTCACCCATTCTCTCTCTCATACACAGCAGTCACCCATTCTCTCTCTCACACAGCATTCACCCATTCTCACACACACAGCAGTCACCCATTCTCCCACACACAGCAGTCACCCATTCTCTCTCACACACAGCAGTCACCCATTCTCTCTCACACACACACACAGCAGTCACCCATTGTCTCACACACAGCAGTCACCCATTGTCTCTCTCTCACACAGCAGTTACCCATTCTCTCTCTCTCACACAGCAGTCAGCCATTCTCTCACACACAGCAGTCACCCATTCTCTCTCACACACACAGCAGTCACCCATTCTCTCTCACACACACAGCAGTCACCCATTCTCTCTCACACACACAGCAGTCACCCATTCTCTCTCACACACAGCAGTCACCCATTCTCTCTCTCACACAGCAATCACCCATTCTCTCTCACACACACAGCAGTCACCCATTCTCTCTCTCACATACAGCAGTCATCCATTCTCTGTCACACAGCAGTCACCCATTCTCTCTCTCACACACAGCAGTCACCCATTATCTCACACACAGCAGTCACCCATTCTCACTCACAAACAGCATTCACCCATTCTCTCTCACACACACAGCAGTCACCCATTCTCTCTCAAACACGGCAGTCACCCATTCTCTCTCTCACACAGCAGTCAGCCATTGTCTCACACACACAGCAGTCACCCATTCTCTCTCTCACATACAGCAGTCACCCATTCTCTCTCATACACAGCACACCCATTCTCTCAAACACAGCAGTCACCCATTCTCTATCACACACACAGCAGTCACCCATTCTTTCTCACACACAGCAGTCACCCATTCTCTCTCACACACAGCAGTCACCCATTCTCTCTCATACATACAGCAGTCACCCATTCTCTCTCACACACAGCAGTCACCCATTCTCTCTCACACACACAGCAGTCACCCATTCTCTCTCTCACACACAGCAGTCACCCATCCTCTCTCACACACAGCAGTCTCCCATTCTCTCTGTCACACACACAGCAGTCACCCATTCTCTGTCACACACAGCAGTCACCCATTCTCTGTCACACACAGCTGTCACCCATTCTCTCTCACAGCAGTCACCCCATCTCTCTCACACACAGCAGTTAACCATTCTCTCTCTCACACAGCAGTCACCCATTCTCTCTCACACACAGCAGTCACCCATTCTCTCTCTCACACAGCAGTCACCCATTCTCTCTCATACACATAGCAGTCACCCATTCTCTCTCACAAACATCAATCACCCATTCTCTCTCTCATACACAGCAGTCACCCATTCTCATACACAGCAGTCACCCTTTCTCTCTCTCACACAGCAGTCACCCATTCTCTCTCATACACACAGCAGTCACCCATTCTCTCTCACACACAGCAGTCACCCATTCTCTTTCATACACACAGCAGTCACCCATTCTCTCTCTCACACAGCAGTCACCCATTCTCTCTCTCACACAGCAGTCACCCATTCTCTCTCACACACAGCTGTCACCCATTCTCTCATACACACAGCAGTCACCCATTCTCTCTCACACATAGCAGTCACCCATTCTCTCTCTCACACACACACAGCAGTCACCCATTCTCTCTCACGCACAGCAGTCACCCATTCTCTCTCTTACACAGCAGTCAACCATTCTCTCTCTTACACAGCAGTCACCCATTCTCTCTCACACAGAGCAGTCACCCATTCTCTCACACACAGCAGTCACCCTTTCTCTCTCACACACAGCAGTCACCTATTATCTCTCAAGCAGCAGTCACCCATTCTCTCTCTCACACAACAGTCACCCATTCTCTCTCTCACATAGCAGTCACCCATTCTCTCTCACACACAGCAGTCACCCATTCTCTATCATACACAGCAGTCACCCATCCTCCCTCACACACAGCAGTCACCCATTGTCTCACACACAGCAGTCACCCATTCTCTCTCACACACACAGCAGCCACCCATTCTCTCTCACACGCATAGCAGACACCCATTCTCTCTCTCTCACACAGCAGTCACCCATTGTCTCACATACAGCAGTCACCCATTCTCTCTCACACACACAGCAGTCACCCATTGTCTCACACACAGCAGTCACCCATTCTTTCTCCCACACACAGCAGCCACCCATTCTCTCTCTCACACATAGCAGACACCCATTGTCTCACAAACAGCAGTCACCCATTCTCTCTCACACACACAGCAGTCACCCATTCTCTCTCACACATAGCAGTCACCCATTCTCTCTCACACAAACAACAGTCACCCATTCTCTCTCACACATAGCAGTCAGCCATTCTCTCTCACACACAGCAGTCACCCACTCTCTCACACACAGCAGTCACCCATTCTCTCTCACACACAGCAGTCACCCATTCTCTCTCTCATGCACAGCAGTCACCCATTCTCTCTCTCATACACAGCAGTCACCCATTCTCTCTCTCATACACAGCTGTCACCCATTCTCTCTCTCATACACAGCAGTCACCCATTCTCTCTCTCATACACAGCAGTCACCCATTCTCTCTCTCACACAGCATTCACCCATTCTCACACACACAGCAGTCACCCATTCTCCCACACACAGCAGTCACCCATTCTCTCTCACACACAGCAGTCACCCATTCTCTCTCACACACACACACAGCAGTCACCCATTGTCTCACACACAGCAGTCACCCATTGTCTCTCTCTCACACAGCAGTTACCCATTCTCTCTCTCTCACACAGCAGTCAGCCATTCTCTCACACACAGCAGTCACCCATTCTCTCTCACACACACAGCAGTCACCCATTCTCTCTCAGAGACACAGCAGTCACCCATTCTCTCTCACACACAGCAGTCACCCATTCTCTCTCTCACACAGCAGTCACCCATTCTCTCTCACACACACAGCAGTCACCCATTCTCTCTCTCACATACAGCAGTCATCCATTCTCTGTCACACAGCAGTCACCCATTCTCTCTCTCACACACAGCAGTCACCCATTATCTCACACACAGCAGTCACCCATTGTCTCACACACAGCAGTCACCCATTCTCTCACACACAGCAGTCACCCATTCTCTCTCTCACACAGCAGTCACCCATTGTCTCTCACACAGCAGTCACCCTTTCTCTCTCACACACAGCAGTCACCCATTCTCTCTCTCATACACAGCAGTCACCCATTCTCTCTCACACACAGCAGTCACCCATTCCTCTCTCACATACAGTAGTCACCCATTCTCTCTCATACACAGCAGTCACCCATTCTCTCTCTCATACAGCAGTCACCCATTCTCTCTCACACACAGCAGTCACCCATTCTCTCTCACACACAGCAGTCACCCATTCTCTCTCACACACAGCAGTCACCCATTCTCTCTCTCACACACAGCAGTCACCCATTGTCTCACACACAGCAGTCACCCATTCTCACTCACAAACAGCATTCACCCATTCTCTCTCACACACACAGCAGTCACCCATTCTCTCTCAAACACAGCAGTCACCCATTCTCTCTCTCACACACAGCAGTCACCCATTGTCTCACACACAGCAGTCACCCATTCTCACTCACAAACAGCATTCACCCATTCTCTCTCACACACACAGCAGTCACCCATTCTCTCTCAAACACGGCAGTCACCCATTCTCTCTCTCACACAGCAGTCAGCCATTGTCTCACACACACAGCAGTCACCCATTCTCTCTCTCACATACAGCAGTCACCCATTCTCACTCACAAACAGCATTCACCCATTCTCTCTCACACACACAGCAGTCACCCATTCTCTCTCAAACACAGCAGTCACCCATTCTCTCTCTCACACAGCAGTCAGCCATTGTCTCACACACACAGCAGTCACCCATTCTCTCTCTCACATACAGCAGTCACCCATTCTCTCTCATACACAGCACACCCATTCTCTCACACACAGCAGTCACCCATTCTCTATCACACACACAGCAGTCACCCATTCTTTCTCACACACAGCAGTCACCCATTCTCTCTCACACACAGCAGTCACCCATTCTCTCTCATACATACAGCAGTCACCCATTCTCTCTCACACACAGCAGTCACCCATGCTTTCTCACACACAGCAGTCTCCCATTCTCTCTCTCACACACAGCAGTCTCCCATTCTCTCTCACACACACAGCAGTCACCCATTCTCTGTCACACACAGCAGTCACCCATTCTCTGTCACACACAGCTGTCACCCATTCTCTCTCACAGCAGTCACCGCATCTCTCTCACACACAGCAGTTAACCATTCTCTCTCTCACACACCAATCACCCATTCTCTCTCACACACAGCAGTCGCCCATTCTCTCTCTCACACAGCAGTCACCCATTCTCTCTCATACACATAGCAGTCACCCATTCTCTCTCACAAACATCAGTCACCCATTCTCTCTCTCATACACAGCAGTCACCCATTCTCATACACAGCAGTCACCCTTTCTCTCTCTCACACAGCAGTCACCCATTCTCTCTCATACACACAGCAGTCACCCATTCTCTCTCACACACAGCAGTCACCCATTCTCTTTCATACACACAGCAGTCACCCCTTCTCTCTCACAGCAGTCACCCCTTCTCTCTCACACAGCAGTCATCCATTCTCTCTCACACACACAGTAGTCACCCATTCTCTCTCTCACACAGCAGTCACCCATTCTCTCTCACACACACACAGCAGTCATCCATTCTCTCACACACAGCAGTCACCTATTCTTTCTCACACACGCACAGCAGTCACCCATTCTCTCTCACACACAGCAGTCACCCATTCTCTCTCATACACACAGCAGTCAGCCATTCTCTCTCATACACACAGCAGTCACCCATTCTCTCTCTCACACACAGCAGTCACCCATTCTCTCTCTCACACACAGCAGTCACCCCTTCTCTCTCACAGCAGTCACCCCTTCTCTCTCACAGCAGTCACCCCTTCTCTCTCACACAGCAGTCATCCATTCTCTCTCACACACACAGCAGTCACCCATTCTCTCTCACACACAGCAGTCACCCAATCTCTCTCTCACCCAACAGTCACCCATTCTCACACACACAGCAGTCACCCATTCTCTCCCACACAGCAGTCACCTATTCTCTCTCTCTCACACACACAGCAGTCACCCATTCTCTCTCACACACAGCAGTCACCTTTTTTCTCTCACACACACAGCAGTCACCCATTCTCTCTCACACACAGCAGTCACCCATTCTCTCTCTCACACAGCAGTCACCCATTCTCTGTCACTCAAAGCAGTCACCCATTCTCTCACACAGACAGCAGTCACCCATTCTCTCTCACACTCAGCAGTCACCCATTCTCTCTCACACTCAGCAGTCACCCATTCTATCTCACACAGCAGTCACCCATTCTCTCTCTCACACAGCAATCACCCATTCTCTCTCTCACACAGCAGTCACCCATTCTCTCTCACACACAGCAGTCACCCATTCTCTCACACACACAGCAGTCACCCTTTCTCTCTCACACACACACACAGCAGGCACCCATTCTCTCTCACACACAGCAGTCACCCATTCTCTCTCACACAGCAGTCACCCATTCTCTCTCTTACACAGCAGTCACCCATTCTCTCTCTTACACAGCAGTCACCCATTCTCTCTCACACACAGCAGTCACCCCTTCTCTCTCACACAGCTGTCATCCATTCTCTCTCACACACACAGCAGTCACCCATTCTCTCTCACACACAGCAGTCACCCATTCTCTCTCTCACCCAACAGTCACCCATTCTCACACACACAGCAGTCACCCATTCTCTACCACACACAGCAGTCACCCATTCTCTCTCTCACACAGCAGTCACCCATTCTCTCTCACACACAGCAGTCAACCATTCTCTCACACACACAGCAGTCACCCATTCTCTCTCACACATAGCAGTCACCCATTCTCTCTCTCACACACACACAGTAGTCACCCATTCTCTCTCACACACAGCAGTCACCCATTCTCTCTCTTACACAGCAGTCACCCATTCTCTCTCACACACAGCAGTCACCCATTCTCTCACACACAGCAGTCACCCTTTCTCTCTCACACACAGCAGTCACCTATTATCTCTCACACAGCTGTCACCCATTCTCTCTCTCACACAGCAGTCACCCATTCTATCTCTCACACAACAGTCACCCATTCTCTCTCACACACAGCAGTCACCCATTCTCTCTCATACACAGCAGTCACCCATTCTCTCTCACACACAGCAGCAGTCACCCAGTCTCTCTCACACACAGCTGTCACCCATTGTCTCACACACAGCAGTCACCCATTCTCTCTCACACACACAGCAGCCACCCATTCTCTCTCTCACACATAGCAGACACCCATTCTCTCTCTCTCACACAGCAGTCACCCATTGTCTCACATACAGCAGTCACCCATTCTCTCTCACACACACAGCAGTCACCCATTCTCTCTCACACATAGCAGTCACCCTTTCTCTCTCACACACAGCAGTCACCAACTCTCTCACACACAGCAGTCACCCATTCTCTCCCACACACAGCAGTCACCCATTCTCTCTCTCATACACAGCAGTCACCCATTCTCTCTCTCATACCCAGCAGTCACCCATTCTCTCTCTCACACAGCAGTCACCCATTCTCTCTCTCACACAGCAGTCACCCATTCTCTCTCATACACACAGCTGTCACCCATTCTCTCTCACACACAGCAGTCACCCATTTTCTCTCACACACAGCAGTCACCCATTTTCTCACACACAGCAGTCACCCATTCTCTCTCACACACAGCAGTCACCCATTCTCTCTCTCACACACAGCAGTCACCCCTTCTCTCTCACAGCAGTCACCCCTTCTCTCTCACACACAGCAGTCACCCATTCTTTCTCTCACACAGCAGTCATCCATTCTCTCTCACACACACAGCAGTCACCCAGTCTCTCTCTCTCACACAGCAGTCAGCCATTCTCTCACACACAGCAGTCACCCATTCTCTCTCACACACACAGCAGTCACCCATTCTCTCTCAGAGACACAGCAGTCACCCATTCTCTCTCACACACAGCAGTCACCCATTCTCTCTCTCACACAGCAGTCACCCATTCTCTCTCACACACACAGCAGTCACCCATTCTCTCTCTCACATACAGCAGTCATCCATTCTCTGTCACACAGCAGTCACCCATTCTCTCTCTCACACACAGCAGTCACCCATTATCTCACACACAGCAGTCACCCATTGTCTCACACACAGCAGTCACCCATTCTCTCACACACAGCAGTCACCCATTCTCTCTCTCACACAGCAGTCACCCATTGTCTCTCACACAGCAGTCACCCTTTCTCTCTCACACACAGCAGTCACCCATTCTCTCTCTCATACACAGCAGTCACCCATTCTCTCTCACACACAGCAGTCACCCATTCCTCTCTCACATACAGTAGTCACCCATTCTCTCTCATACACAGCAGTCACCCATTCTCTCTCTCATACAGCAGTCACCCATTCTCTCTCACACACAGCAGTCACCCATTCTCTCTCACACACAGCAGTCACCCATTCTCTCTCACACACAGCAGTCACCCATTCTCTCTCTCACACACAGCAGTCACCCATTGTCTCACACACAGCAGTCACCCATTCTCACTCACAAACAGCATTCACCCATTCTCTCTCACACACACAGCAGTCACCCATTCTCTCTCAAACACAGCAGTCACCCATTCTCTCTCTCACACACAGCAGTCACCCATTGTCTCACACACAGCAGTCACCCATTCTCACTCACAAACAGCATTCACCCATTATCTCTCACACACACAGCAGTCACCCATTCTCTCTCAAACACGGCAGTCACCCATTCTCTCTCTCACACAGCAGTCAGCCATTGTCTCACACACACAGCAGTCACCCATTCTCTCTCTCACATACAGCAGTCACCCATTCTCACTCACAAACAGCATTCACCCATTCTCTCTCACACACACAGCAGTCACCCATTCTCTCTCAAACACAGCAGTCACCCATTCTCTCTCTCACACAGCAGTCAGCCATTGTCTCACACACACAGCAGTCACCCATTCTCTCTCTCACATACAGCAGTCACCCATTCTCTCTCATACACAGCACACCCATTCTCTCACACACAGCAGTCACCCATTCTCTATCACACACACAGCAGTCACCCATTCTTTCTCACACACAGCAGTCACCCATTCTCTCTCACACACAGCAGTCACCCATTCTCTCTCATACATACAGCAGTCACCCATTCTCTCTCACACACAGCAGTCACCCATGCTTTCTCACACACAGCAGTCTCCCATTCTCTCTCTCACACACAGCAGTCTCCCATTCTCTCTCACACACACAGCAGTCACCCATTCTCTGTCACACACAGCAGTCACCCATTCTCTGTCACACACAGCTGTCACCCATTCTCTCTCACAGCAGTCACCGCATCTCTCTCACACACAGCAGTTAACCATTCTCTCTCTCACACACCAATCACCCATTCTCTCTCACACACAGCAGTCGCCCATTCTCTCTCTCACACAGCAGTCACCCATTCTCTCTCATACACATAGCAGTCACCCATTCTCTCTCACAAACATCAGTCACCCATTCTCTCTCTCATACACAGCAGTCACCCATTCTCATACACAGCAGTCACCCTTTCTCTCTCTCACACAGCAGTCACCCATTCTCTCTCATACACACAGCAGTCACCCATTCTCTCTCACACACAGCAGTCACCCATTCTCTTTCATACACACAGCAGTCACCCCTTCTCTCTCACAGCAGTCACCCCTTCTCTCTCACACAGCAGTCATCCATTCTCTCTCACACACACAGTAGTCACCCATTCTCTCTCTCACACAGCAGTCACCCATTCTCTCTCACACACACACAGCAGTCATCCATTCTCTCACACACAGCAGTCACCTATTCTTTCTCACACACGCACAGCAGTCACCCATTCTCTCTCACACACAGCAGTCACCCATTCTCTCTCATACACACAGCAGTCACCCATTCTCTCTCTCACACACAGCAGTCACCCATTCTCTCTCTCACACACAGCAGTCACCCCTTCTTTCTCACAGCAGTCACCCCTTCTCTCTCACAGCAGTCACCCCTTCTCTCTCACACAGCAGTCATCCATTCTCTCTCACACACACAGCAGTCACCCATTCTCTCTCACACACAGCAGTCACCCAATCTCTCTCTCACCCAACAGTCACCCATTCTCACACACACAGCAGTCACCCATTCTCTCCCACACAGCAGTCACCTATTCTCTCTCTCTCACACACACAGCAGTCACCCATTCTCTCTCACACACAGCAGTCACCTTTTTTCTCTCACACACACAGCAGTCACCCATTCTCTCTCACACACAGCAGTCACCCATTCTCTCTCTCACACAGCAGTCACCCATTCTCTGTCACTCAAAGCAGTCACCCATTCTCTCACACAGACAGCAGTCACCCATTCTCTCTCACACTCAGCAGTCACCCATTCTCTCTCACACTCAGCAGTCACCCATTCTATCTCACACAGCAGTCACCCATTCTCTCTCTCACACAGCAATCACCCATTCTCTCTCTCACACAGCAGTCACCCATTCTCTCTCACACACAGCAGTCACCCATTCTCTCACACACACAGCAGTCACCCTTTCTCTCTCACACACACACACAGCAGGCACCCATTCTCTCTCACACACAGCAGTCACCCATTCTCTCTCACACAGCAGTCACCCATTCTCTCTCTTACACAGCAGTCACCCATTCTCTCTCTTACACAGCAGTCACCCATTCTCTCTCACACACAGCAGTCACCCCTTCTCTCTCACACAGCTGTCATCCATTCTCTCTCACACACACAGCAGTCACCCATTCTCTCTCACACACAGCAGTCACCCATTCTCTCTCTCACCCAACAGTCACCCATTCTCACACACACAGCAGTCACCCATTCTCTACCACACACAGCAGTCACCCATTCTCTCTCTCACACAGCAGTCACCCATTCTCTCTCACACACAGCAGTCAACCATTCTCTCACACACACAGCAGTCACCCATTCTCTCTCACACATAGCAGTCACCCATTCTCTCTCTCACACACACACAGTAGTCACCCATTCTCTCTCACACACAGCAGTCACCCATTCTCTCTCTTACACAGCAGTCACCCATTCTCTCTCACACACAGCAGTCACCCATTCTCTCACACACAGCAGTCACCCTTTCTCTCTCACACACAGCAGTCACCTATTATCTCTCACACAGCTGTCACCCATTCTCTCTCTCACACAGCAGTCACCCATTCTATCTCTCACACAACAGTCACCCATTCTCTCTCACACACAGCAGTCACCCATTCTCTCTCATACACAGCAGTCACCCATTCTCTCTCACACACAGCAGCAGTCACCCAGTCTCTCTCACACACAGCTGTCACCCATTGTCTCACACACAGCAGTCACCCATTCTCTCTCACACACACAGCAGCCACCCATTCTCTCTCTCACACATAGCAGACACCCATTCTCTCTCTCTCACACAGCAGTCACCCATTGTCTCACATACAGCAGTCACCCATTCTCTCTCACACACACAGCAGTCACCCATTCTCTCTCACACATAGCAGTCACCCTTTCTCTCTCACACACAGCAGTCACCAACTCTCTCACACACAGCAGTCACCCATTCTCTCCCACACACAGCAGTCACCCATTCTCTCTCTCATACACAGCAGTCACCCATTCTCTCTCTCATACCCAGCAGTCACCCATTCTCTCTCTCACACAGCAGTCACCCATTCTCTCTCTCACACAGCAGTCACCCATTCTCTCTCATACACACAGCTGTCACCCATTCTCTCTCACACACAGCAGTCACCCATTTTCTCTCACACACAGCAGTCACCCATTTTCTCACACACAGCAGTCACCCATTCTCTCTCACACACAGCAGTCACCCATTCTCTCTCTCACACACAGCAGTCACCCCTTCTCTCTCACAGCAGTCACCCCTTCTCTCTCACACACAGCAGTCACCCATTCTTTCTCTCACACAGCAGTCATCCATTCTCTCTCACACACACAGCAGTCACCCAGTCTCTCTCACACACAGCAGTCACCCATTCTCTCAAACACAGCAGTCACCCATTCTCACAAACACAGCAGTCACCCATTCTCTCAAACACACAGCAGTCACCTATTCTCTCTCTCACACACACTCAGCAGTCACCCATTCTCTCTCACACACAGCAGTCACCTTTTTTCTCTCACACACACAGCAGTCACCCATTCTCTCTCACACTCAGCAGTCAATTATTCTCTCTCACACACACACAGCTGTCACCCATTCTCTCTCACACACGGCAGTCACCCATTCTCTCTCACACACGGCAGTCACCCATTCTCTCTCTCACACGGCAGTCACCCATTCTCTCTCTTACACAGCAGTCACCCATTCTCTCTCACACACAGCAGTCACCCCTTCTCTCTCACACAGCAGTCATCCATTCTCTCTCACACACACAGCAGTCACCCATTCTCTCTCACACACAGCAGTCACCCATTCTCTCTCTCACCCAACAGTCACCCATTCTCACACACACAGCAGTCACCCATTCTCTCCCACACACAGCAGTCACCCATTCTCTCTCTCACACAGCAGTCACCCATTCTCTCTCACAAACAGCAGTCAACCATTCTCTCTCACACACACACACAGCAGTCACCCATTCTCTCTCTCACACAGCAGTCACCCATTCTCTCTCTTACACAGCAGTCACCCATTCTCTCTCTCACACAGCAGTCACCCATTCTCTCTCACTCACAGCAGTCACACATTCTCTCACACACACAGCAGTCACCCATTCTCTCTCACACTCAGCAGTCACCCATTCTCTCTCACACTCAGCAGTCACCCATTCTATCTCACACAGCAGTCACCCATTCTCTCTCTCACACAGCAGTCACCCATTATCTCTCTCACACAGCAGTCACCCATTCTCTCTCACACACAGCAGTCACCCATTCTCTCATACACACAGCAGTCACCCATTCTCTCTCACACATAGCAGTCACCCATTCTCTCTCTCACACACACACACAGCAGTCACCCATTCTCTCTCACACACAGCAGTCACCCATTCTCTCTCACACAGCAGTCACCCATTCTCTCTCTTACACAGCAGTCACCCATTCTCTCTCACACAGAGCAGTCACCCATTCTCTCACACACAGCAGTCACCCATTCTCTCTCACACAGAGCAGTCACCCATTCTCTCACACACAGCAGTCACCTATTATCTCTTAAACAGCAGTCACCCATTCTCTCTCTCACGCAACAGTCACCCATTCTCTCTCTCACACAGCAGTCACCCATTCTCTCTCACACACAGCAGTCACCCATTCTCTCTCATACACAGAAGTCACCCATCCTCCCTCACACACAGCAGTCACCCATCCTCCCTCACACACAGCAGTCACCCATTCTCTCTCACACACAGCAGCAGTCACCCAGTCTCTCTCACACACAGCAGTCACCCATTGTCTCACACACAGCAGTCACCCATTCTCTCTCACACACACAGCAGCCACCCATTCTCTCTCACACACATAGCAGACACCCATTCTCTCTCTCTCTCACACAGCAGTCACCCATTGTCTCACATACAGCAGTCACCCATTCTCTCTCACACACACAGCAGTCACCCATTGTCTCACACACAGCAGTCCCCCATTCTCTCTCACACACACAGCAGCCACCCATTCTCTCTCTCACACATAGCAGACACCCATTCTCTCTCTCTCACACAGCAGTCACCCATTGTCTCACATACAGCAATCACCCATTCTCTCTCACACACACAGCAGTCACCCATTCTCTCTCACACATAGCAGTCACTCATTCTCTCTCACACACACAGCAGTCACCCATTCTCTCTCACACATAGCAGTGACCCATTCTCTCTCACACACAGCAGTCACCCACTCTCTCACACACAGCAGTCACCCATTCTCTCTCACACACAGCAGTCACCCATTCTCTCTCTCATGCACAGCAGTCACCCATTCTCTCTCTCAAACACAGCAGTCACCCATTCTCTCTCTCATACACAGCAGTCACCCATTCTCTCTCTCATACACAGCAGTCACCCATTCTCTCTCTCACACAGCATTCACCCATTCTCTCTCTCACACAGCAGTCACCCATTCTCTCTCATACACACAGCAGTCTCCCATTCTCTCTCTCACACAGCAGACACCCATTCTCTCTCTCATACACAGCAGTCACCCATTCTCTCTCATACACAGCAGTCACCCATTCTCTCTCTCACACAGAAGTCACCCATTCTCTCTCATACACACAGCAGTCACCCATTCTCTCTCATACACACAGCAGTCACCCATTCTCTCTCATACACACAGCAGTCACCCATTGTTTCTCACACACAGCAGTCACCCATTCTCTCTCACACACAGCAGTCACCCATTCTCTCTCATACATACAGCAGTCACCCATTCTCTCTCACACACAGCAGTCACCCATTCTCTCACACACAGCAGTCACCCCTTCTCTCTCACACACAGCAGTCACCCCTTCTCTCTCACACACAGCAGTCACCCATTCTTTCTCACACACAGCAGTCACCCATTCTTTCTCTCACACAGCAGTCATCCATTCTCTCTCACACACACTGCAGTCACCCATTCTCTCTCACACACAGCAGTCACCCATTCTCACTCACACACAGCAGTCACCCATTCTCTCTCTCACACAGCAGTCACCCATTCTCACACACACAGCAGTCACCCATTCTCCCACACACAGCAGTCACCCATTCTCTCTCACACACAGCAGTCACCCATTCTCTCTCACACACACACACAGCAGTCACCCATTCTCTCTCATACACACAGCAGTCACCCATTGTTTCTCACACACAGCAGTCACCCATTCTCTCTCACACACAGCAGTCACCCATTCTCTCTCATACATACAGCAGTCACCCATTCTCTCTCACACACAGCAGTCACCCATTCTCTCACACACAGCAGTCACCCCTTCTCTCTCACACACAGCAGTCACCCCTTCTCTCTCACACACAGCAGTCACCCATTCTTTCTCACACACAGCAGTCACCCATTCTTTCTCTCACACAGCAGTCATCCATTCTCTCTCACACACACTGCAGTCACCCATTCTCTCTCACACACTGCAGTCACCCATTCTCTCTCACACACAGCAGTCACCCATTCTCACTCACACACAGCAGTCACCCATTCTCTCTCTCACACAGCAGTCACCCATTCTCACACACACAGCAGTCACCCATTCTCCCACACACAGCAGTCACCCATTCTCTCTCACACACAGCAGTCACCCATTCTCTCTCACTCACACACACAGCAGTCACCCATTCTCTCTGTCACACAGCAGTCACCCATTGTCTCACACACAGCAGTTACCCTTTCTCTCTCTCTCACACAGCAGTCAGCCATTCTCTCACACACAGCAGTCACCCATTCTCTCTCACACACACAGCAGTCACCCATTCTCTCCCAGAGACACAGCAGTCACCCATTCTCTCTCTCACACAGCAGTCACCCATTCTCTCTCACACACACAGCAGTCACCCATTCTCTCTCTCATGCTCAGCAGTCACCCATTCTCTCTCTCAAACACAGCAGTCACCCATTCTCTCTCTCATACACAGCAGTCACCCATTCTCTCTCTCATACACAGCAGTCACCCATTCTCTCTCTCACACAGCATTCACCCATTCTCTCTCTCACACAGCAGTCACCCATTCTCTCTCATACACACAGCAGTCTCCCATTCTCTCTCTCACACAGCAGTCACCCATTCTCTCTCTCATACACAGCAGTCACCCATTCTCTCTCATACACAGCAGTCACCCATTCTCTCTCTCACACAGAAGTCACCCATTCTCTCTCATACACACAGCAGTCACCGGTTCTCTCTCACACACAGCAGTCACCCATTCTCTCTCATACACACAGCAGTCACCCATTCTCTCTCACACACAGCAGTCACCCATTCTCTCTCATACATACAGCAGTCACCCATTCTCTCACACACAGCAGTCACCCCTTCTCTCTCACACACAGCAGTCACCCCTTCTCTCTCACACACAGCAGTCACCCATTCTTTCTCACACACAGCAGTCACCCATTCTTTCTCTCACACAGCAGTCATCCATTCTCTCTCACACACACTGCAGTCACCCATTCTCTCTCACACACAGCAGTCACCCATTCTCACTCACACACAGCAGTCACCCATTCTCTCTCTCACACAGCAGTCACCCATTCTCACACACACAGCAGTCACCCATTCTCCCACACACAGCAGTCACCCATTCTCTCTCACACACAGCAGTCACCCATTCTCTCTCACACACACACACAGCAGTCACCCATTCTCTCTCATACACACAGCAGTCACCCATTGTTTCTCACACACAGCAGTCACCCATTCTCTCTCACACACAGCAGTCACCCATTCTCTCTCATACATACAGCAGTCTCCCATTCTCTCTCACACACAGCAGTCACCCATTCTCTCACACACAGCAGTCACCCCTTCTCTCTCACACAAAGCAGTCACCCCTTCTCTCTCACACACAGCAGTCACCCATTCTTTCTCACAGACAGCAGTCACCCATTCTTTCTCTCACACAGCAGTCATCCATTCTCTCTCACACACACTGCAGTCACCCATTCTCTCTCACACACAGCAGTCACCCATTCTCACTCACACACAGCAGTCACCCATTCTCTCTCTCACACAGCAGTCACCCATTCTCCCACACACAGCAGTCACCCATTCTCCCACACACAGCAGTCACCCATTCTCTCTCACACACAGCAGTCACCCATTCTCTCTCACACACACACACAGCAGTCACCCATTCTCTCTGTCACACAGCAGTCACCCATTGTCTCACACACAGCAGTTACCCATTCTCTCTCTCTCTCACACAGCAGTCAGCCATTCTCTCACACACAGCAGTCACCCATTCTCTCTCACACACACAGCAGTCACCCATTCTCTCCCAGAGACACAGCAGTCACCCATTCTCTCTCTCACACAGCAGTCACCCATTCTCTCTCACACACACAGCAGTCACCCATTCTCTCTCTCACATACAGCAGTCATCCATTCTCTGTCACACAGCAGTCACCCATTCTCTCTCTCACACACAGCAGTCACCCATTATCTCACACACAGCAGTCACCCATTGTCTCACACACAGCAGTCACCCATTCTCTCACACACAGCAGTCACCCATTCTCTCTCTCACACAGCAGTCACCCATTGTCTCTCACACAGCAGTCACCCATTCTCTCTCACACGCAGCAGTCACCCATTCTCTCTCTCATACACAGCAGTCACCCATTCTCTCTCACACACAGCAGTCACCCATTCCTCTCTCACATACAGCAGTCACCCATTCTCTCTCATACACAGCAGTCACCCATTCTCTCTCATACACAGCAGTCACCCATCCTCCCTCACACACAGCAGTCACCCATTCTCTCTCACACACAGCAGCAGTCACCCAGTCTCTCTCACACACAGCAGTCACCCATTGTCTCACACACAGCAGTCACCCATTCTCTCTCACACACACAGCAGCCACTCATTCTCTCTCACACACATAGCAGACACCCATTCTCTCTCTCTCACACAGCAGTCACCCATTGTCTCACATACAGCAGTCACCCATTCTCTCTCACACACACAGCAGTCACCCATTGTCTCACACACAGCAGTCACCCATTCTCTCTCACACACACAGCAGCCACCCATTCTCTCTCTCACACATAGCAGACACCCATTCTCTCTCTCTCACACAGCAGTCACCCATTGTCTCACATACAGCAGTCACCCATTCTCTCTCACACATAGCAGTCACCCATTCTCTATCGCACACACAGCAGCCACCCATTCTCTCTCTCACACATAGCAGACACCCATTCTCTCTCTCTCACACAGCAGTCACCCATTGTCTCACATACAGCAGTCACCCATTCTCTCTCAGACATAGCAGTCACCCATTGTCTCACACACACAACAGTCACCCATTCTCTCTCTCACACAGCAGTCACCCATTCTCTCTCATACACACAGCAGTCACCCATTGTTTCTCACACACAGCAGTCACCCATTCTCTCTCACACACAGCAGTCACCCATTCTGTCTCATACATACAGCAGTCACCCATTCTCTCTCACACACAGCAGTCACCCATTCTCTCACACACAGCAGTCACCCCTTCTCTCTCACACACAGCAGTCACCCATTCTTTCTCACACACAGCAGTCACCCATTCTTTCTCTCACACAGCAGTCATCCTTTCTCTCTCACACACACTGCAGTCACCCATTCTCTCTCACACACAGCAGTCACCCATTCTCTCTCTCACACAGCAGTCACCCATTCTCTCTCTCACACAGCAGTCACCCATTCTCTCTCATACACACACACAGCAGTCACCCATTGTCTCACACACAGCAGTTACCCATTCTCTCTCTCTCACACAGCAGTCACCCATTGTCTCAGACACAGCAGTCACCCATTGTCTCAGACACAGCAGTCACCCATTCTCTCTCACACACACAGCAGTCACCCATTCTCTCTCAGAGACACAGCAGTCACCCATTCTCTCTCTCACACAGCAGTCACCCATTCTCTCTCTCACACAGCAGTCACCCATTCTCTCTCTCACACAGCAGTCACCCATTCTCTCTCACACACACAGCAGTCACCCATTCTCTCTCTCACATACAGCAGTCACCCATTGTCTCTCACACAGCAGTCACCCTTTCTCTCTCACACACAGCAGTCACCCATTCTCTCTCTCATACACAGCAGTCACCCATTCTCTCTCACACACAGCAGTCACCCATTCCTCTCTCACATACAGTAGTCACCCATTCTCTCTCATACACAGCAGTCACCCATTCTCTCTCTCATACAGCAGTCACCCATTCTCTCTCACACACAGCAGTCACCCATTCTCTCTCACACACAGCAGTCACCCATTCTCTCTCACACACAGCAGTCACCCATTCTCTCTCTCACACAGCAGTCACCCATTGTCTCACACAGAGCAGTCACCCATTCTCTCTCTCACACACAGCAGTCACCCATTCTCTCTCTCACACACAGCAGTCACCCATTCTCACTCACAAACAGCATTCACCCATTCTCTCTCACACACACAGCAGTCACCCATTCTCTCTCAAACACAGCAGTCACCCATTCTCTCTCTCACACTGCAGTCAGCCATTGTCTCACACACACAGCAGTCACCCATTCTCTCTCTCACATACAGCAGTCACCCATTCTCTCTGATACACAGCACACCCATTCTCTCACACACAGCAGTCACCCATTCTCTATCACACACACAGCAGTCACCCATTCTTTCTCACACACAGCAGTCACCCATTCTCTCTCACACACAGCAGTCACCCATTCTCTCTCATACATACAGCAGTCACCCATTCTCTCTCACACACAGCAGTCACCCATTCTCTCTCACACACAGCAGTCACCCATTCTCTCTCACACACACAGCAGTCACCCATTCTCTCTCTCACACACAGCAGTCACCCATTCTCTCGCACACAGAGCAGTCTCCCATTCTCTCTCACACACACAGCAGTCACCCATTCTCTGTCACACACAGCAGTCACCCATTCTCTGTCACACACAGCTGTCACCCATTCTCTCTCACAGCAGTCACCCCATCTCTCTCACACACAGCAGTTAACCATTCTCTCTCTCACACACCAGTCACCCATTCTCTCTCACACACAGCAGTCACCCATCCTCTCTCACACACAGCAGTCACCCATTCTCTCTCACACACACAGTAGTCACCCATTCTCACTCACACACACACAGCAGTCATCCATTCTCTCACACACAGCAGTCACCCATTCTTTCTCACACACGCACAGCAGTCACCCATTCTCTCTCACACACAGCAGTCACCCATTCTCTCTCATACACACAGCAGTCAGCCATTCTCTCACATACACACAGCAGTCACCCATTCTCTCTCTCACACACAGCAGTCACCCATTCTCTCTCTCACACACAGCAGTCACCCATTCTCTCTCTCACACACAGCAGTCACCCCTTCTCTCTCACAGCAGTCACCCCTTCTCTCTCACACAGCAGTCATCCATTCTCTTTCACACACACAGCAGTCACCCATTCTCTCTCACACACAGCAGTCACCCATTCTCTCACACACAGCAGTCACCCATTCTCTCCCACACAGCAGTCACGTATTCTCTCTCTCACACACACACAGCAGTCACCCATTCTTTCTCACACACAGCAGTCACCTTTTTTCTCTCACACACACAGCAGTCACCCATTCTCTCTCACACACAGCAGTCACACATTCTCTCTCTCACACAGCAGTCACCCATTCTCTGTCACTCAAAGCAGTCACCCATTCTCTCACACATACAGCAGTCACCCATTCTCTCTCACACTCAGCAGTCACCCATTCTCTCTCACACTCAGCAGTCACCCATTCTATCTCACACAGCAGTCACCCATTCTCTCTCTCACACAGCAGTCACCCATTCTCTCTCTCACACAGCAGTCACCCATTCTCTCTCACACACAGCAGTCACCCATTCTCTCACACACACAGCAGTCACCCTTTCTCTCTCACACATAGCAGTCACCCATTCTCTCTCTCACACACACACAGCAGGCACCCATTCTCTCTCACACACAGCAGTCACCCATTCTCTCTCACACAGCAGTCACCCATTCTCTCTCTTACACAGCAGTCACCCATTCTCTCTCACACACAGCAGTCACCCCTTCTCTCTCACACAGCAGTCATCCATTCTCTCTCACACACACAGAAGTCACCCATTCTCTCTCACACACAGCAGTCACCCATTCTCTCTCTCACCCAACAGTCACCCATTCTCACACACACAGCAGTCACCCATTCTCTCTCTCACACAGCAGTCACCCATTCTCTCTCTCACACAGCAGTCACCCATTCTCTCTCACACACAGCAGTCACCCATTCTCTCACACACACAGCAGTCACCCATTCTCTCTCACACATAGCAGTCACCCATTCTCTCTCTCACGCACACACAGCAGTCACCCATTCTCTCTCACACACAGCAGTCACCCATTCTCTCTCTTACACAGCAGTCACCCATTCTCTCTCTTACACAGCAGTCACCCATTCTCTCTCACACACATCTGTCACCCATTCTCTCACACACAGCAGTCACCCTTTCTCTCTCACACACAGCAGTCACCTATTATCTCTCACACAGCTGTCACCCATTCTCTCTCTCACACAGCAGTCACCCATTCTATCTCTCATACAGCAGTCACCCATTCTCTCTCATACACAGCAGTCACCCATTCTCTCTCACACACAGCAGTCACCCATTCTCTCTCACACACACAGCAGTCACCCATTCTCTCTCACACATAGCAGTCACCCTTTCTCTCTCACACACAGCAGTCACCCACTCTCTCACACACAGCAGTCACCCATTCTCTCTCACACACAGCAGTCACCCATTCTCTCTCTCATACACAGCAGTCACCCATTCTCTCTCTCATACACAGCAGTCACCCATTCTCTCTCTCACACAGCAGTCACCCATTCTCTCTCATACACACAGCTGTCACCCATTCTCTCTCACACACAGCAGTCACCCATTTTCTCTCTCACACAGCAGTCACCCATTTTCTCACACACAGCAGTCACCCATTCTCTCTCTCACACACAGCAGTCACCCATTCTCTCTCACACAGAGCAGTCACCCATTCTCTCACACACAGCAGTCACCTATTATCTCTCAAACAGAAGTCACCCATTCTCTCTCTCACACAACAGTCACCCATTCTCTCTCACACACAGCAGTCACCCCTTCTCTCTCACAGCAGTCACCCATTCTTTCTCTCACACAGCAGTCATCCATTCTCTCTCACACACACAGCAGTCACCCAGTCTCTCTCACACACAGCAGTCAACCATTCTCTCCCTCTATCAACCCACAGTCACCCATTCTCACAAACACAGCAGTCACCCATTCTCTCAAACACACAGCAGTCACCCATTCTCTCTCACACACAGCAGTCACCTTTTTTCTCTCACACACACAGCAGTCACCCATTCTCTCTCACACTCAGCAGTCACTTATTCTCTCTCACACACACACAGCTGTCACCCATTCTCTCTCACACACGGCAGTCACCCATTCTCTCTCACACACGGCAGTCACCCATTCTCTCTCTCACACAGCAGTCACCCATTCTCTCTCACTCACAGCAGTCACCCATTCTCTCACACACACAGCAGTCACCCATTCTCTCTCACACTCAGCAGTCACCCATTCTATCTCACACAGCAGTCACCCATTTTCTCTCCCACACAGCAGTCACCCATTCTCTCTCTCACACAGCAGTCACCCATTCTCTCTCACACACATCAGTCACCCATTCTCTCATACACACAGCAGTCACCCATTCTCTCTCACACATAGCAGTCACCCATTCTCTCTCACACACAGCAGTCACCCATTCTCTCTCTCTCTCACACACACACACAGCAGTCACCCATTCTCTCTCACACACAGCAGTCACCCAGTCTCTCTCACACAGCACTCACTCATTCTCTCTCACACAGAGCAGTCACCCATTCTCTCACACACAGCAGTCACCCATTCTCTCACACACAGCAGTCACCCATTCTCTCTCACACAGAGCAGTCACCCATTCTCTCACACACAGCAGTCACCTATTATCTCTCAAACAGCAGTCACCCATTCTCTCTCTCACACAACAGTCACCCATTCTCTCTCTCACACAGCAGTCACCCATTCTCTCTCACACACAGCAGTCACCCATTCTCTCTCATACACAGCAGTCACCCATCCTCCCTCACACACAGCAGTCACCCATCCTCCCTCACACACAGCAGTCACCCAGTCTCTCTCACACACAGCAGCAGTCACCCAGTCTCTCTCACACACAGCAGTCACCCATTGTCTCACACACAGCAGTCACCCATTGTCTCACACACAGCAGTCACCCATTCTCTCTCACACACACAGCAGCCACCCATTCTCTCTCACACACATAGCAGACACCCATTCTCTCTCTCTCACACAGCAGTCACCCATTGTCTCACATACAGCAGTCACCCATTCTCTCTGTCACACACACAGCAGTCACCCATACTCTCTCACACATAGCAGTCACCCATTCTCTCTCACACACACAGCAGTCACCCATTCTCTCTCACACACAGCAGTCACCCATTCTCTCTCACACACAGCAGTCACCCACTCTCTCACACACAGCAGTCACCCATTCTCTCTCACACACAGCAGTCACCCTCTCTCTCATACACAGCAGTCACCCATTCTCTCTCTCACACAGCAGTCACCCATTCTCTCTCTCACACAGCAGTCACCCATTCTCTCTCATACACACAGCTGTCACCCATTCTCTCTCACACACAGCAGTCACCCATTTTCTCTCACACACAGCAGTCACCCATTTTCTCACACACAGCAGTCACCCATTCTCTCTCTCACACACAGCAGTCACCCATTCTCTCTCACACAGAGCAGTCACCCATTCTCTCACACACAGCAGTCACCTATTATCTCTCAAACAGCAGTCACCCATTCTCTCTCTCACACAACAGTCACCCATTCTCTCTCACACACAGCAGTCACCCCTTCTCTCTCACAGCAGTCACCCATTCTTTCTCTCACACAGCAGTCATCCATTCTCTCTCACACACACAGCAGTCACCCAGTCTCTCTCACACACAGCAGTCAACCATTCTCTCCCTCTATCAACCCACAGTCACCCATTCTCACAAACACAGCAGTCACCCATTCTCTCAAACACACGGCAGTCACCCATTCTCTCTCACACACGGCAGTCACCCATTCTCTCTCTCACACAGCAGTCACCCATTCTCTCTCACTCACAGCAGTCACCCATTCTCTCACACACACAGCAGTCACCCATTCTCTCTCACACTCAGCAGTCACCCATTCTATCTCACACAGCAGTCACCCATTCTCTCTCCCACACAGCAGTCACCCATTCTCTCTCCCACACAGCAGTCACCCATTCTCTCTCTCATACAGCAGTCACCCATTCTCTCTCACACACAGCAGTCACCCATTCTCTCATACACACAGCAGTCACCCATTCTCTCTCACACATAGCAGTCACCCATTCTCTCTCACACACAGCAGTCACCCATTCTCTCTCTCTCTCACACACACACAGCAGTCACCCATTCAATCTCACACACAGCAGTCACCCAGTCTCTCTCACACAGCAGTCACTCATTCTCTCTCACACAGAGCAGTCACCCATTCTCTCACACACAGCAGTCACCCATTCTCTCACACACAGCAGTCACCCATTCTCTCTCACACAGAGCAGTCACCCATTCTCTCACACACAGCAGTCACCTATTATCTCTCAAACAGCAGTCACCCATTCTCTCTCTCACACAACAGTCACCCATTCTCTCTCTCACACAGCAGTCACCCATTCTCTCTCACACACAGCAGTCACCCATTCTCTCTCATACACAGCAGTCACCCATCCTCCCTCACACACAGCAGTCACCCATCCTCCCTCACACACAGCAGTCACCCATTCTCTCTCACACACAGCAGCAGTCACCCAGTCTCTCTCACACACAGCAGTCACCCATTGTCTCACACACAGCAGTCACCCATTCTCTCTCACACACACAGCAGCCACCCATTCTCTCTCACACACATAGCAGACACCCATTCTCTCTCTCTCACACAGCAGTCACCCATTGTCACACACACAGCAGTCACCCATACTCTCTCACACATAGCAGTCACCCATTCTCTCTCACACACACAGCAGTCACCCATTCTCTCTCACACACAGCAGTCACCCATTCTCTCTCACACACAGCAGTCACCCACTCTCTCACACACAGCAGTCACCCATTCTCTCTCACACACAGCAGTCACCCTCTCTCTCATACACAGCAGTCACCCATTCTCTCTCTCACACAGCTGTCACCCATTCTCTCTCATACACACAGCTGTCACCCATTCTCTCTCACACACAGCAGTCACCCATTTTCTCTCACACACAGCAGTCACCCATTTTCTCACACACAGCAGTCACCCATTCTTTCTCTCACACAGCAGTCATCCATTCTCTCTCACACACACAGCAGTCACCCAGTCTCTCTCACACACAGCAGTCAACCATTCTCTCCCTCTATCAACCCACAGTCACCCATTCTCACAAACACAGCAGTCACCCATTCTCTCAAACACACAGCAGTCACCCATTCTCTCTCACACACAGCAGTCACCTTTTTTCTCTCACACACACAGCAGTCACCCATTCTCTCTCACACTCAGCAGTCACTTATTCTCTCTCACACACACACAGCTGTCACCCATTCTCTCTCACACACGGCAGTCACCCATTCTCTCTCACACACGGCAGTCACCCATTCTCTCTCTCACACAGCAGTCACCCATTCTCTCTCACTCACAGCAGTCACACATTCTCTCACACACACAGCAGTCACCCATTCTCTCTCACACTCAGCAGTCACCCATTCTATCTCACACAGCAGTCACCCATTCTCTCTCCCACACAGCAGTCACCCATTCTCTCTCTCACACAGCAGTCACCCATTCTCTCTCACACACAGCAGTCACCCATTCTCTCATACACACAGCAGTCACCCATTCTCTCTCACACACAGCAGTCACCCATTCTCTCTCTCTCACACACACACACAGCAGTCACCCATTCTCTCTCACACACAGCAGTCACCCAGTCTCTCTCACACAGCAGTCACTCATTCTCTCTCACACAGAGCAGTCACCCATTCTCTCACACACAGCAGTCACCCATTCTCTCACACACAGCAGTCACCCATTCTCTCTCACACAGAGCAGTCACCCATTCTCTCACACACAGCAGTCACCTATTTTCTCTCAAACAGCAGTCACCCATTCTCTCTCTCACACAACAGTCACCCATTCTCTCTCTCACACAGCAGTCACCCATTCTCTCTCACACACAGCAGTCACCCATTCTCTCTCATACACAGCAGTCACCCATCCTCCCTCACACACAGCAGTCACCCATCCTCCCTCACACACAGCAGTCACACATTCTCTCTCACACACAGCAGCAGTCACCCAGTCTCTCTCACACACAGCAGTCACCCATTGTCTCACACACAGCAGTCACCCATTCTCTCTCACACACACAGCAGCCACCCATTCTCTCTCACACACATAGCAGACACCCATTCTCTCTCTCTCACACAGCAGTCACCCATTGTCTCACATACAGCAGTCACCCATTCTCTCTCACACACACAGCAGTCACCCATACTCTCTCACACATAGCAGTCACCCATTCTCTCTCACACACACAGCAGTCACCCATTCTCTCTCACACACAGCAGTCACCCATTCTCTCTCACACACAGCAGTCACCCACTCTCTCACACACAGCAGTCACCCATTCTCTTTCACACACAGCAGTCACCCATTATCTCTCTCATGCACAGCAGTCACCCATTCTCTCTCTCATACACAGCAGTCACCCATTCTCTCTCTCATACACAGCAGTCACCCATTCTCTCTCTCACACGGCATTCACCCATTCTCTCTCTCACACAGAAGTCACCCATTCTCTCTCATACACACAGCAGTAACCCATTCTCTCTCACACACAGCAGTCACCCATTCTCTCTCATACACACAGCAGTCACCCATTGTTTCTCACACACAGCAGTCACCCATTCTCTCTCACACACAGCAGTCACCCATTCTCTCTCATACATACAGCAGTCACCCCTTCTCTCTCACACACAACAGTCACCCCTTCTCTCTCACACACAACAGTCACCCCTTCTCTCTCACACACAGCAGTCACCCATTCTCTCTCACACACAGCAGTCACCCACTCTCTCACACACAGCAGTCACCCATTCTCTCTCACACACAGCAGTCACCCTCTCTCTCATACACAGCAGTCACCCATTCTCTCTCTCACACAGCAGTCACCCATTCTCTCTCTCACACAGCAGTCACCCATTCTCTCTCATACACACAGCTGTCACCCATTCTCTCTCACACACAGCAGTCACCCATTTTCTCTCACACACAGCAGTCACCCATTTTCTCACACACAGCAGTCACCCATTCTCTCTCTCACACACAGCAGTCACCCATTCTCTCTCACACAGAGCAGTCACCCATTCTCTCACACACAGCAGTCACCTATTATCTCTCAAACAGCAGTCACCCATTCTCTCTCTCACACAACAGTCACCCATTCTCTCTCACACACAGCAGTCACCCCTTCTCTCTCACAGCAGTCACCCATTCTTTCTCTCACACAGCAGTCATCCATTCTCTCTCACACACACAGCAGTCACCCAGTCTCTCTCACACACAGCAGTCAACCATTCTCTCCCTCTATCAACCCACAGTCACCCATTCTCACAAACACAGCAGTCACCCATTCTCTCAAACACACAGCAGTCACCCATTCTCTCTCACACACAGCAGTCACCTTTTTTCTCTCACACACACAGCAGTCACCCATTCTCTCTCACACTCAGCAGTCACTTATTCTCTCTCACACACACACAGCTGTCACCCATTCTCTCTCACACACGGCAGTCACCCATTCTCTCTCACACACTGCAGTCACCCATTCTCTCTCTCACACAGCAGTCACCCATTCTCTCTCACTCACAGCAGTCACACATTCTCTCACACACACAGCAGTCACCCATTCTCTCTCACACTCAGCAGTCACCCATTCTATCTCACACAGCAGTCACCCATTCTCTCTCCCACACAGCAGTCACCCATTCTCTCTCTCACACAGCAGTCACCCATTCTCTCTCACACACAGCAGTCACCCATTCTCTCATACACACAGCAGTCACCCATTCTCTCTCACACACAGCAGTCACCCATTCTCTCTCTCTCTCACACACACACAGCAGTCACCCATTCTCTCTCACACACAGCAGTCACCCAGTCTCTCTCACACAGCAGTCACTCATTCTCTCTCACACAGAGCAGTCACCCATTCTCTCACACACAGCAGTCACCCATTCTCTCACACACAGCAGTCACCCATTCTCTCTCACACAGAGCAGTCACCCATTCTCTCACACACAGCAGTCACCCATTCTCTCTCACACACAGCAGTCACCCATTCTCTCTCTCTCTCACACACACACAGCAGTCACCCATTCTCTCTCACACACAGCAGTCACCCAGTCTCTCTCACACAGCAGTCACTCATTCTCTCTCACACAGAGCAGTCACCCATTCTCTCACACACAGCAGTCACCCATTCTCTCACACACAGCAGTCACCCATTCTCTCTCACACAGAGCAGTCACCCATTCTCTCACACACAGCAGTCACCTATTATCTCTCAAACAGCAGTCACCCATTCTCTCTCTCACACAACAGTCACCCATTCTCTCTCTCACACAGCAGTCACCCATTCTCTCTCACACACAGCAGTCACCCATTCTCTCTCATACACAGCAGTCACCCATCCTCCCTCACACACAGCAGTCACCCATCCTCCCTCACACACAGCAGTCACCCATTCTCTCTCACACACAGCAGCAGTCACCCAGTCTCTCTCACACACAGCAGTCACCCATTGTCTCACACACAGCAGTCACCCATTCTCTCTCACACACACAGCAGCCACCCATTCTCTCTCACACACATAGCAGACACCCATTCTCTCTCTCTCACACAGCAGTCACCCATTGTCACACACACAGCAGTCACCCATACTCTCTCACACATAGCAGTCACCCATTCTCTCTCACACACACAGCAGTCACCCATTCTCTCTCACACACAGCAGTCACCCATTCTCTCTCACACACAGCAGTCACCCACTCTCTCACACACAGCAGTCACCCATTCTCTCTCACACACAGCAGTCACCCTCTCTCTCATACACAGCAGTCACCCATTCTCTCTCACACACAGCTGTCACCCATTCTCTCTCACACACAGCAGTCACCCATTTTCTCTCACACACAGCAGTCACCCATTTTCTCACACACAGCAGTCACCCATTCTCTCTCTCACAGACAGCAGTCACCCATTCTCTCTCACACAGAGCAGTCACCCATTCTCTCACACACAGCAGTCACCTATTATCTCTCAAACAGCAGTCACCCATTCTCTCTCTCACACAACAGTCACCCATTCTCTCTCACACACAGCAGTCACCCCTTCTCTCTCACAGCAGTCACCCATTCTTTCTCTCACACAGCAGTCATCCATTCTCTCTCACACACACAGCAGTCACCCAGTCTCTCTCACACACAGCAGTCAACCATTCTCTCCCTCTATCAACCCACAGTCACCCATTCTCACAAACACAGCAGTCACCCATTCTCTCAAACACACAGCAGTCACCCATTCTCTCTCACACACAGCAGTCACCTTTTTTCTCTCACACACACAGCAGTCACCCATTCTCTCTCACACTCAGCAGTCACTTATTCTCTCTCACACACACACAGCTGTCACCCATTCTCTCTCACACACGGCAGTCACCCATTCTCTCTCACACACTGCAGTCACCCATTCTCTCTCTCACACAGCAGTCACCCATTCTCTCTCACTCACAGCAGTCACACATTCTCTCACACACACAGCAGTCACCCATTCTCTCTCACACTCAGCAGTCACCCATTCTATCTCACACAGCAGTCACCCATTCTCTCTCCCACACAGCAGTCACCCATTCTCTCTCTCACACAGCAGTCACCCATTCTCTCTCACACACAGCAGTCACCCATTCTCTCATACACACAGCAGTCACCCATTCTCTCTCACACACAGCAGTCACCCATTCTCTCTCTCTCTCACACACACACAGCAGTCACCCATTCTCTCACACACAGCAGTCACCCAGTCTCTCTCACACAGCAGTCACTCATTCTCTCTCACACAGAGCAGTCACCCATTCTCTCACACACAGCAGTCACCCATTCTCTCACACACAGCAGTCACCCATTCTCTCTCACACAGAGCAGTCACCCATTCTCTCACACACAGCAGTCACCTATTATCGCTCAAACAGCAGTCACCCATTCTCTCTCTCACACAACAGTCACCCATTCTCTCTCTCACACAGCAGTCACCCATTCTCTCTCACACACAGCAGTCACCCATTCTCTCTCATACACAGCAGTCACCCATCCTCCCTCACACACAGCAGTCACCCATCCTCCCTCACACACAGCAGTCACCCATCCTCCCTCACACACAGCAGCAGTCACCCATTCTCTCTCACACACAGCAGTCACCCATTGTCTCACACACAGCAGTCACCCATTCTCTCTCACACACACAGCAGCCACCCATTCTCTCTCACACACATAGCAGACACCCATTCTCTCTCTCTCACACAGCAGTCACCCATTGTCTCACATACAGCAGTCACCCATTCTCTCTCACACACACAGCAGTCACCCATACTCTCTCACACATAGCAGTCACCCATTCTCTCTCACACACACAGCAGTCACCCATTCTCTCTCACACACAGCAGTCACCCATTCTCTCTCACACACAGCAGTCACCCATTCTCTCTCACACACAGCAGTCACCCACTCTCTCACACACAGCAGTCACCCATTCTCTTTCACACACAGCAGTCACCCATTATCTCTCTCATGCACAGCAGTCACCCATTATCTCTCTCATGCACAGCAGTCACCCATTCTCTCTCTCATACACAGCAGTCACCCATTCTCTCTCTCATACACAGCAGTCACCCATTCTCTCTCTCACACAGCATTCACCCATTCTCTCTCTCACACAGAAGTCACCCATTCTCTCTCATACACACAGCAGTCACCCATTCTCTCTCATACACACAGCAGTCACCCATTGTTTCTCACACACAGCAGTCACCCATTCTCTCTCACACACAGCAGTCACCCATTCTCTCTCATACATACAGCAGTCACCCCTTCTCTCACACACAGCAGTCACCCCTTCTCTCTCACACACAACAGTCACCCCTTCTCTCTCACACACAACAGTCACCCCTTCTCTCTCACACACAGCAGTCACCCATTCTCTCTCACACACAGCAGTCACCCACTCTCTCACACACAGCAGTCACCCATTCTCTCTCAAACACAGCAGTCACCCTCTCTCTCATACACAGCAGTCACCCATTCTCTCTCTCACACAGCAGTCACCCATTCTCTCTCTCACACAGCAGTCACCCATTCTCTCTCATACACACAGCTGTCACCCATTCTCTCTCACACACAGCAGTCACCCATTTTCTCTCACACACAGCAGTCACCCATTTTCTCACACACAGCAGTCACCCATTCTCTCTCTCACACACAGCAGTCACCCATTCTCTCTCACACAGAGCAGTCACCCATTCTCTCACACACAGCAGTCACCTATTATCTCTCAAACAGCAGTCACCCATTCTCTCTCTCACACAGCAGTCACCCATTCTCTCTCACACACAGCAGTCACCCCTTCTCTCTCACAGCAGTCACCCATTCTTTCTCTCACACAGCAGTCATCCATTCTCTCTCACACACACAGCAGTCACCCAGTCTCTCTCACACACAGCAGTCAACCATTCTCTCCCTCTATCAACCCACAGTCACCCATTCTCACAAACACAGCAGTCACCCATTCTCTCAAACACACAGCAGTCACCCATTCTCTCTCACACACAGCAGTCACCTTTTTTCTCTCACACACACAGCAGTCACCCATTCTCTCTCACACTCAGCAGTCACTTATTCTCTCTCACACACACACAGCTGTCACCCATTCTCTCTCACACACGGCAGTCACCCATTCTCTCTCACACACTGCAGTCACCCATTCTCTCTCTCACACAGCAGTCACCCATTCTCTCTCACTCACAGCAGTCACACATTCTCTCACACACACAGCAGTCACCCATTCTCTCTCACACTCAGCAGTCACCCATTCTATCTCACACAGCAGTCACCCATTCTCTCTCCCACACAGCAGTCACCCATTCTCTCTCTCACACAGCAGTCACCCATTCTCTTTCACACACAGCAGTCACCCATTCTCTCATACACACAGCAGTCACCCATTCTCTCTCACACACAGCAGTCACCCATTCTCTCTCTCTCTCACACACACACAGCAGTCACCCATTCTCTCTCACACACAGCAGTCACCCAGTCTCTCTCACACAGCAGTCACTCATTCTCTCTCACACAGAGCAGTCACCCATTCTCTCACACACAGCAGTCACCCATTCTCTCACACACAGCAGTCACCCATTCTCTCTCACACAGAGCAGTCACCCATTCTCTCACACACAGCAGTCACCTATTATCGCTCAAACAGCAGTCACCCATTCTCTCTCTCACACAACAGTCACCCATTCTCTCTCTCACACAGCAGTCACCCATTCTCTCTCACACACAGCAGTCACCCATTCTCTCTCATACACAGCAGTCACCCATCCTCCCTCACACACAGCAGTCACCCATACTCCCTCACACACAGCAGTCACCCATCCTCCCTCACACACAGCAGCAGTCACCCATTCTCTCTCACACACAGCAGTCACCCATTGTCTCACACACAGCAGTCACCCATTCTCTCTCACACACACAGCAGCCACCCATTCTCTCTCACACACATAGCAGACACCCATTCTCTCTCTCTCACACAGCAGTCACCCATTGTCTCACATACAGCAGTCACCCATTCTCTCTCACACACACAGCAGTCACCCATACTCTCTCACACATAGCAGTCACCCATTCTCTCTCACACACACAGCAGTCACCCATTCTCTCTCACACACAGCAGTCACCCATTCTCTCTCACACACAGCAGTCACCCATTCTCTCTCACACACAGCAGTCACCCACTCTCTCACACACAGCAGTCACCCATTCTCTTTCACACACAGCAGTCACCCATTATCTCTCTCATGCACAGCAGTCACCCATTCTCTCTCTCATACACAGCAGTCACCCATTCTCTCTCTCATACACAGCAGTCACCCATTCTCTCTCTCACACAGCATTCACCCATTCTCTCTCTCACACAGAAGTCACCCATTCTCTCTCATACACACAGCAGTAACCCATTCTCTCTCACACACAGCAGTCACCCATTCTCTCTCATACACACAGCAGTCACCCATTGTTTCTCACACACAGCAGTCACCCATTCTCTCTCACACACAGCAGTCACCCATTCTCTCTCATACATACAGCAGTCACCCCTTCTCTCACACACAGCAGTCACCCCTTCTCTCTCACACACAACAGTCACCCCTTCTCTCTCACACACAACAGTCACCCCTTCTCTCTCACACACAGCAGTCACCCATTCTCTCTCACACACAGCAGTCACCCACTCTCTCACACACAGCAGTCACCCATTCTCTCTCAAACACAGCAGTCACCCTTTCTCTCATACACAGCAGTCACCCATTCTCTCTCTCACACAGCAGTCACCCATTCTCTCTCTCACACAGCAGTCACCCATTCTCTCTCATACACACAGCTGTCACCCATTCTCTCTCACACACAGCAGTCACCCATTTTCTCTCACACACAGCAGTCACCCATTTTCTCACACACAGCAGTCACCCATTCTCTCTCTCACACACAGCAGTCACCCATTCTCTCTCACACAGAGCAGTCACCCATTCTCTCACACACAGCAGTCACCTATTATCTCTCAAACAGCAGTCACCCATTCTCTCTCTCACACAGCAGTCACCCATTCTCTCTCACACACAGCAGTCACCCCTTCTCTCTCACAGCAGTCACCCATTCTTTCTCTCACACAGCAGTCATCCATTCTCTCTCACACACACAGCAGTCACCCAGTCTCTCTCACACACAGCAGTCAACCATTCTCTCCCTCTATCAACCCACAGTCACCCATTCTCACAAACACAGCAGTCACCCATTCTCTCAAACACACAGCAGTCACCCATTCTCTCTCACACACAGCAGTCACCTTTTTTCTCTCACACACACAGCAGTCACCCATTCTCTCTCACACTCAGCAGTCACTTATTCTCTCTCACACACACACAGCTGTCACCCATTCTCTCTCACACACGGCAGTCACCCATTCTCTCTCACACACTGCAGTCACCCATTCTCTCTCTCACACAGCAGTCACCCATTCTCTCTCACTCACAGCAGTCACACATTCTCTCACACACACAGCAGTCACCCATTCTCTCTCACACTCAGCAGTCACCCATTCTATCTCACACAGCAGTCACCCATTCTCTCTCCCACACAGCAGTCACCCATTCTCTCTCTCACACAGCAGTCACCCATTCTCTTTCACACACAGCAGTCACCCATTCTCTCATACACACAGCAGTCACCCATTCTCTCTCACACACAGCAGTCACCCATTCTCTCTCTCTCTCACACACACACAGCAGTCACCCATTCTCTCTCACACACAGCAGTCACCCAGTCTCTCTCACACAGCAGTCACTCATTCTCTCTCACACAGAGCAGTCACCCATTCTCTCACACAGCAGTCACCCATTCTCTCACACACAGCAGTCACCCATTCTCTCTCACACAGAGCAGTCACCCATTCTCTCACACACAGCAGTCACCTATTATCTCTCAAACAGCAGTCACCCATTCTCTCTCTCACACAACAGTCACCCATTCTCTCTCTCACACAGCAGTCACCCATTCTCTCTCACACACAGCAGTCACCCATTCTCTCTCATACACAGCAGTCACCCATCCTCCCTCACACACAGCAGTCACCCATCCTCCCTCACACACAGCAGTCACCCATTCTCTCTCACACACAGCAGCAGTCACCCAGTCTCTCTCACACACAGCAGTCACCCATTGTCTCACACACAGCAGTCACCCATTCTCTCTCACACACACAGCAGCCACCCATTCTCTCTCACACACATAGCAGACACCCATTCTCTCTCTCTCACACAGCAGTCACCCATTGTCTCACATACAGCAGTCACCCATTCTCTCTCACACACACAGCAGTCACCCATACTCTCTCACACATAGCAGTCACCCATTCTCTCTCACACACACAGCAGTCACCCATTCTCTCTCACACACAGCAGTCACCCATTCTCTCTCACACACAGCAGTCACCCACTCTCTCACACACAGCAGTCACCCATTCTCTTTCACACACAGCAGTCACCAATTATCTCTCTCATGCACAGCAGTCACCCATTCTCTCTCTCATACACAGCAGTCACCCATTCTCTCTCTCATACACAGCAGTCACCCATTCTCTCTCTCACACAGCATTCACCCATTCTCTCTCTCACACAGAAGTCACCCATTCTCTCTCATACACACAGCAGTAACCCATTCTCTCTCACACACAGCAGTCACCCATTCTCTCTCATACACACAGCAGTTACCCATTGTTTCTCACACACAGCAGTCACCCATTCTCTCTCACACACAGCAGTCACCCATTCTCTCTCATACATACAGCAGTCACCCCTTCTCTCTCACACACAGCAGTCACCCCTTCTCTCTCACACACAACAGTCACCCCTTCTCTCTCACACACAACAGTCACCCCTTCTCTCTCACACACAGCAGTCACCCATTCTTTCTCACACACAGCAGTCACCCATTCTTTCTCTCACACAGCAGTCATCCATTCTCTCTCACACACACTGCAGTCACCCATTCTCTCTCACACACAGCAGTCACCCATTCTCACTCACACACAGCAGTCACCCATTCTCTCTCTCACACAGCAGTCACCCATTCTCCCACACACAGCAGTCACCCATTCTCCCACACACAGCAGTCACCCATTCTCTCTCACACACAGCAGTCACCCATTCTCTCTCACACACACACACACACAGCAGTCACCCATTCTCTCTGTCACACAGCAGTCACCCATTGTCTCACACACAGCAGTTACCCATTCTCTCTCTCTCACACAGCAGTCAGCCATTCTCTCACACACAGCAGTCACCCATTCTCTCTCACACACACAGCAGTCACCCATTCTCTCTCAGAGACACAGCAGTCACCCATTCTCTCTCACACACAGCAGTCACCCATTCTCTCTCACACAGCAGTCAGCCATTGTCTCTCTCATACAGCAGTCACCCATTCTCTCTCTCACACACAGCAGTCACCCATTCTCACTCACAAACAGCATTCACCCATTCTCTCTCACACACACAGCAGTCACCCATTCTCTCTCAAACACAGCAGTCACCCATTCTCTCTTTCACACAGCAGTCAGCCATTGTCTCACACACACAGCAGTCACCCATTCTCTCTCTCACATACAGCAGTCACCCATTCTCCTTCACACACAGCACACCCATTCTCTCACACACAGCAGTCACCCATTCTCTATCACACAAACAGCAGTCACCCATTCTCTCTCACACACACAGCAGTCACCCATTCTCTCTCACACACACAGCAGTCACCCATTCTCTCTCTCACATACAGCAGTCATCCATTCTCTGTCACACAGCAGTCACCCATTCTCTCTCTCACACACAGCAGTCACCCATTATCTCACACACAGCAGTCACCCATTATCTCACACACAGCAGTCACCCATTGTCTCACACACAGCAGTCACCCATTCTCTCACACACAGCAGTCACCCATTCTCTCTCTCACACAGCAGTCACCCATTGTCTCTCACACAGCAGTCACCCATTGTCTCTCACACACAGCAGTCACCCATTCTCTCTCTCATACACAGCAGTCACCCATTCTCTCTCTCATACACAGCAGTCACCCATTCCTCTCTCATACACAGCAGTCACCCATTCTCTCTCTCATACAGCAGTCACCCATTCTCTCTCTCACACACAGCAGTCACCCATTCTCACTCACAAACAGCATTCACCCATTCTCTCTCACACACACAGCAGTCACCCATTCTCTCTCAAACACAGCAGTCACCCATTCTCTCTCTCACACAGCAGTCAGCCATTGTCTCACACACACAGCAGTCACCCATTCTCTCTCTCACATACAGCAGTCACCCATTCTCCTTCACACACAGCACACCCATTCTCTCACACACAGCAGTCACCCATTCTCTATCACACAAACAGCAGTCACCCATTCTTTCTCACACACAGCAGTCACCCATTCTCTCTCACACACACAGTAGTCACCCATTCTCTCTCACACACAGCAGTCACCTATTCTCTCTCACACACACACAGCAGTCATCCATTCTCTCACACACAGCAGTCACCTATTCTTTCTCACACACGCACAGCAGTCACCCATTCTCTCTCACACACAGCAGTCACCCATTCTCTCTCATACACACAGCAGTCAGCCATTCTCTCTCATACACACAGCAGTCACCCATTCTCTCTCTCACACACTGCAGTCACCCATTCTCTCTCACACACACAGCAGTCAACTATTCTTTCTCACACACGCACAGCAGTCACCCATTCTCTCTCACACACAGCAGTCACCCGTTCTCTCTCATACACACAGCAATCACCCATTCTCTCTCACACACAGCAGTCACCCATTCTCTTTCATACACACAGCAGTCACCCATTCTCTCTCACACACAGCAGTCACCCATTCTCTCTCACACACAGCAGTCACCCATTCTCTCTCACACACAGCAGTCACCCATTCTCTCTCACACACAGCAGTCACCCATTCTCTCTCACACACAGCAGTCACCCATCCTCTCTCACACACAGCAGTCACCCATTCTCTCTCACACACAGCAGTCACCTATTCTCTCTCACACACACACAGCAGTCATCCATTCTCTCACACACAGCAGTCACCTATTCTTTCTCACACACGCACAGCAGTCACCTATTCTCTCTCACACACAGCAATCACCCATTCTCTCTCATACACACAGCAGTCAGCCATTCTCTCTCATACACACAGCAGTCACCCATTCTCTCTCACACACACAGCAGTCACCCATTCTCTCTCTCACACACAGCAGTCACCCCTTCTCTCTCACAGCAGTCACCCCTTCTCTCTCACACAGCAGTCACCCATTCTCTCTCACACACAGCAGTCACCCATTCTCTCTCTCACCCAACAGTCACCCATTCTCACACACACAGCAGTCACCCATTCTCTCCCACACAGCAGTCACCTATTCTCTCTCTCACACAGCAGTCACCCATTCTCTCTCTCACACAGCAGTCAGCCATTGTCTCACACACACAGCAGTCACCCATTCTCTCTCACATACAGCAGTCACCCATTCTCTCTCATACACAGCACACCCATTCTCTCACACACAGCAGTCACCCATTCTCTCTCACACACAGCAGTCACCCATTCTCTCTCACACACAGCAGTCACCCATTCTCTCTCATACATACAGCAGTCACCCATTCTCTCTCAAACACAGCAGTCACCCATTCTCTCTCTCACACAGCAGTCAGCCATTGTCTCACACACACAGCAGTCACCCATTCTCTCTCTCACATACAGCAGTCACCCATTCTCCTTCACACACAGCACACCCATTCTCTCACACACAGCAGTCACCCATTCTCTATCACACAAACAGCAGTCACCCATTCTTTCTCACACACAGCAGTCACCCATTCTCTCTCACACACACAGCAGTCACCTATTCTCTCTCACACACACACAGCAGTCATCCATTCTCTCACACACAGCAGTCACCTATTCTTTCTCACACACGCACAGCAGTCACCCATTCTCTCTCACACACAGCAGTCACCCATTCTCTCTCATACACACAGCAGTCAGCCATTCTCTCTCATACACACAGCAGTCACCCATTCTCTCTCTCACACACTGCAGTCACCCATTCTCTCTCACACACACAGCAGTCAACTATTCTTTCTCACACACGCACAGCAGTCACCCATTCTCTCTCACACACAGCAGTCACCCGTTCTCTCTCATACACACAGCAGTCACCCATTCTCTCTCACACACAGCAGTCACCCATTCTCTTTCATACACACAGCAGTCACCCATTCTCTCTCACACACAGCAGTCACCCATTCTCTCTCACACACAGCAGTCACCCATTCTCTCTCACACACAGCAGTCACCCATTCTCTCTCACACACAGCAGTCACCCATCCTCTCTCACACACAGCAGTCACCCATTCTCTCTCACACACAGCAGTCACCTATTCTCTCTCACACACACACAGCAGTCATCCATTCTCTCACACACAGCAGTCACCTATTCTTTCTCACACACGCACAGCAGTCACCCATTCTCTCTCACACACAGCAATCACCCATTCTCTCTCATACACACAGCAGTCAGCCATTCTCTCTCATACACACAGCAGTCACCCATTCTCTCTCTCACACACAGCAGTCACCCATTCTCTCACACACACAGCAGTCACCCATTCTCTCTCTCACACACAGCAGTCACCCCTTCTCTCTCACAGCAGTCACCCCTTCTCTCTCACACAGCAGTCACCCATTCTCTCTCACACACAGCAGTCACCCATTCTCTCTCTCACCCAACAGTCACCCATTCTCACACACACAGCAGTCACCCATTCTCTCCCACACAGCAGTCACCTATTCTCTCTCTCACACAGCAGTCACCCATTCTCTCTCTCACACAGCAGTCAGCCATTGTCTCACACACACAGCAGTCACCCATTCTCTCTCTCACATACAGCAGTCACCCATTCTCTCTCATACACAGCACACCCATTCTCACACACAGCAGTCACCCATTCTCTCTCACACACAGCAGTCACCCATTCTCTCTCACACACAGCAGTCACCCATTCTCTCTCATACATACAGCAGTCACCCATTCTCTCTCACACACAGCAGTCACCCATTCTCTCTCACACACAGCAGTCACCCATTCTCTCTCACACACACAGCAGTCACCCATTCTCTCTCTCACACACAGCAGTCACCCATCCTCTCTCACACACAGCAGTCACCCATTCTCTGTCACACACAGCAGTCACCCATTCTCTGTCACACACAGCAGTCACCCATTCTCTCTCACAGCAGTCACCCCATCTCTCTCACACACAGCAGTTAACCATTCTCTCTCACACACACAGTAGTCACCCATTCTCTCTCACACACAGCAGTCACCTATTCTCTCTCACACACACACAGCAGTCATCCATTCTCTCACACACAGCAGTCACCCATTCTCTCTCACACACAGCAGTCACCCATTCTCTCTCATACACACAGCAGTCAGCCATTCTCTCTCATACACACAGCAGTCACCCATTCTCTCTCTCACACACTGCAGTCACCCATTCTCTCTCACACACACAGCAGTCAACTATTCTTTCTCACACACGCACAGCAGTCACCCATTCTCTCTCACACACAGCAGTCACCCGTTCTCTCTCATACACACAGCAGTCACCCATTCTCTCTCACACAGAGCAGTCACCCATTCTCTTTCATACACACAGCAGTCACCCATTCTCTCTCACACACAGCAGTCACCCATTCTCTCTCACACACAGCAGTCACCCATTCTCTCTCACACACAGCAGTCACCCATTCTCTCTCACACACAGCAGTCACCCATCCTCTCTCACACACAGCAGTCACCCATTCTCTCTCACACACAGCAGTCACCTATTCTCTCTCACACACACACAGCAGTCATCCATTCTCTCACACACAGCAGTCACCTATTCTTTCTCACACACGCACAGCAGTCACCCATTCTCTCTCACACACAGCAATCACCCATTCTCTCTCATACACACAGCAGTCAGCCATTCTCTCTCATACACACAGCAGTCACCCATTCTCTCTCTCACACACAGCAGTCACCCATTCTCTCTCACACACACAGCAGTCACCCCTTCTCTCTCTCACACACAGCAGTCACCCCTTCTCTCTCACAGCAGTCACCCCTTCTCTCTCACACAGCAGTCACCCATTCTCTCTCACACACAGCAGTCACCCATTCTCTCTCTCACCCAACAGTCACCCATTCTCACACACACAGCAGTCACCCATTCTCTCCCACACAGCAGTCACCTATTCTCTCTCTCACACAGCAGTCACCCATTCTCTCTCTCACACAGCAGTCAGCCATTGTCTCACACACACAGCAGTCACCCATTCTCTCTCTCACATACAGCAGTCACCCATTCTCTCTCATACACAGCACACCCATTCTCTCACACACAGCAGTCACCCATTCTCTCTCACACACAGCAGTCACCCATTCTCTCTCACACACAGCAGTCACCCATTCTCTCTCATACATACAGCAGTCACCCATTCTCTCTCACACACAGCAGTCACCCATTCTCTCTCACACACAGCAGTCACCCATTCTCTCTCACACACACAGCAGTCACCAATTCTCTCTCTCACACACAGCAGTCACCCATCCTCTCTCACACACAGCAGTCACCCATTCTCTGTCACACACAGCAGTCACCCATTCTCTGTCACACACAGCAGTCACCCATTCTCTCTCACAGCAGTCACCCCATCTCTCTCACACACAGCAGTTAACCATTCTCTCTCACACACACAGTAGTCACCCATTCTCTCTCACACACAGCAGTCACCTATTCTCTCTCACACACACACAGCAGTCATCCATTCTCTCACACACAGCAGTCACCTATTCTTTCTCACACACGCACAGCAGTCACCCATTCTCTCTCACACACAGCAGTCACCCATTCTCTCTCATACACACAGCAGTCAGCCATTCTCTCTCATACACACAGCAGTCACCCATTCTCTCTCTCACACACTGCAGTCACCCATTCTCTCTCACACACACAGCAGTCAACTATTCTTTCTCACACACGCACAGCAGTCACCCATTCTCTCTCACACACAGCAGTCACCCGTTCTCTCTCATACACACAGCAGTCACCCATTCTCTCTCACACACAGCAGTCACCCATTCTCTTTCATACACACAGCAGTCACCCATTCTCTCTCACACACAGCAGTCACCCATTCTCTCTCACACACAGCAGTCACCCATTCTCTCTCACACACATCAGTCACCCATTCTCTCTCACACACAGCAGTCACCCATCCTCTCTCACACACAGCAGTCACCCATTCTCTCTCACACACAGCAGTCACCTATTCTCTCTCACACACACACAGCAGTCATCCATTCTCTCACACACAGCAGTCACCTATTCTTTCTCACACACGCACAGCAGTCACCCATTCTCTCTCACACACAGCAATCACCCATTCTCTCTCATACACACAGCAGTCAGCCATTCTCTCTCATACACACAGCAGTCACCCATTCTCTCTCTCACACACAGCAGTCACCCATTCTCTCTCACACACACAGCAGTCACCCATTCTCTCTCTCACACACAGCAGTCACCCCTTCTCTCTCACAGCAGTCACCCCTTCTCTCTCACACAGCAGTCACCCATTCTCTCTCACACACAGCAGTCACCCATTCTCTCTCTCACCCAACAGTCACCCATTCTCACACACACAGCAGTCACCCATTCTCTCCCACACAGCAGTCACCTATTCTCTCTCTCACACAGCAGTCACCCATTCTCTCTCTCACACAGCAGTCAGCCATTGTCTCACACACACAGCAGTCACCCATTCTCTCTCTCACATACAGCAGTCACCCATTCTCTCTCATACACAGCACACCCATTCTCTCACACACAGCAGTCACCCATTCTCTCTCACACACAGCAGTCACCCATTCTCTCTCACACACAGCAGTCACCCATTCTCTCTCATACATACAGCAGTCACCCATTCTCTCTCACACACAGCAGTCACCCATTCTCTCTCACACACAGCAGTCACCCATTCTCTCTCACACACACAGCAGTCACCCATTCTCTCTCTCACACACAGCAGTCACCCATCCTCTCTCACACACAGCAGTCACCCATTCTCTGTCACACACAGCAGTCACCCATTCTCTGTCACACACAGCAGTCACCCATTCTCTCTCACAGCAGTCACCCCATCTCTCTTACACACAGCAGTTAACCATTCTCTCTCTCACACACAGCAGTCACCCATTCTCATACACAGCAGTCACCCTTTCTCTCTCTCACACAGCAGTCACCCATTCTCTCTCATACACACAGCAGTCACCCATTCTCTCTCACACACAGCAGTCACCCATTCTCTTTCATACACACAGCAGTCACCCATTCTCTCTCACACACAGCAGTCACCCATTCTCTCTTATACACACAGCAGTCACCCATTCTCTCTCACACACAGCAGTCACCCATTCTCTCTCACACACAGCAGTCACCCATCCTCTCTCAGACACAGCAGTCACCCATTCTCTCTCACACACAGCAGTCACCTATTCTCTCTCACACACACACAGCAGTCATCCATTCTCTCACACACTGCATTCACCTATTCTTTTTCACACACGCACAGCAGTCACCCATTCTCTCTCACACACAGCAGTCACCCATTCTCTCTCATACACACAGCAGTCAGCCATTCTCTCTCTCTCACACAGCAGTCACCCATTCTCTCTCTCACACACAGCAGTCACCCATTCTCTCTCACAGCAGTCACCCCTTCTCTCTCACACAGCAGTCATCCATTCTCTCTCACACACACAGCAGTCACCCATTCTCTCTCACACACAGCAGTCACCCATTCTCTCTCTCACCCAACAGTCACCCATTCTCACACACACAGCAGTCACCCATTCTCTCCCACACAGCAGTCACCTATTATCTCTCTCACACACACACAGCAGTCTCCCATTCTCTCTCACACACAGCAGTCACCCATTCTCTCTCTCACACACAGCAGTCACCCCTTCTCTCTCACAGCAGTCACCCCTTCTCTCTCACACAGCAGTCACCCATTCTCTCTCACACACAGCAGTCACCCATTCTCTCTCTCACCCAACAGTCACCCATTCTCACACACACAGCAGTCACCCATTCTCTCCCACACAGCAGTCACCTATTCTCTCTCTCACACAGCAGTCACCCATTCTCTCTCTCACACAGCAGTCAGCCATTGTTTCACACACACAGCAGTCACCCATTCTCTCTCTCACATACAGCAGTCACCCATTCTCTCTCATACACAGCACACCCATTCTCTCACACACAGCAGTCACCCATTCTCTCTCACACACAGCAGTCACCCATTCTCTCTCACACACAGCAGTCACCCATTCTCTCTCATACATACAGCAGTCACCCCTTCTCTCTCACACACAACAGTCACCCCTTCTCTCTCACACACAACAGTCACCCCTTCTCTCTCACACACAGCAGTCACCCATTCTTTCTCACACACAGCAGTCACCCATTCTTTCTCTCACACAGCAGTCATCCATTCTCTCTCACACACACTGCAGTCACCCATTCTCTCTCACACACAGCAGTCACCCATTCTCACTCACACACAGCAGTCACCCATTCTCTCTCTCACACAGCAGTCACCCATTCTCCCACACACAGCAGTCACCCATTCTCCCACACACAGCAGTCACCCATTCTCTCTCACACACAGCAGTCACCCATTCTCTCTCACACACACACACACACAGCAGTCACCCATTCTCTCTGTCACACAGCAGTCACCCATTGTCTCACACACAGCAGTTACCCATTCTCTCTCTCTCACACAGCAGTCAGCCATTCTCTCACACACAGCAGTCACCCATTCTCTCTCACACACACAGCAGTCACCCATTCTCTCTTAGAGACACAGCAGTCACCCATTCTCTCTCACACACAGCAGTCACCCATTCTCTCTCACACAGCAGTCAGCCATTGTCTCTCTCATACAGCAGTCACCCATTCTCTCTCTCACACACAGCAGTCACCCATTCTTACTCACAAACAGCATTCACCCATTCTCTCTCACACACACAGCAGTCACCCATTCTCTCTCAAACACAGCAGTCACCCATTCTCTCTCTCACACAGCAGTCAGCCATTGTCTCACACACACAGCAGTCACCCATTCTCTCTCTCACATACAGCAGTCACCCATTCTCCTTCACACACAGCACACCCATTCTCTCACACACAGCAGTCACCCATTCTCTATCACACAAACAGCAGTCACCCATTCTCTCTCACACACACAGCAGTCACCCATTCTCTCTCACACACACAGCAGTCACCCATTCTCTCTCTCACATACAGCAGTCATCCATTCTCTGTCACACAGCAGTCACCCATTCTCTCTCTCACACACAGCAGTCACCCATTATCTCACACACAGCAGTCACCCATTGTCTCACACACAGCAGTCACCCATTCTCTCACACACAGCAGTCACCCATTCTCTCTCTCACACAGCAGTCACCCATTGTCTCTCACACAGCAGTCACCCATTCTCTCTCACACACAGCAGTCACCCATTCTCTCTCTCATACACAGCAGTCACCCATTCTCTCTCTCATACACAGCAGTCACCCATTCTCTCTCTCATACACAGCAGTCACCCATTCCTCTCTCATACACAGCAGTCACCCATTCTCTCTCATACACAGCAGTCACCCATTCTCTCTCTCATACAGCAGTCACCCATTCTCTCTCTCACACACAGCAGTCACCCATTCTCACTCACAAACAGCATTCACCCATTCTCTCTCACACACACAGCAGTCACCCATTCTCTCTCAAACACAGCAGTCACCCATTCTCTCTCTCACACAGCAGTCAGCCATTGTCTCACACACACAGCAGTCACCCATTCTCTCTCTCACATACAGCAGTCACCCATTCTCCTTCACACACAGCACACCCATTCTCTCACACACAGCAGTCACCCATTCTCTATCACACAAACAGCAGTCACCCATTCTTTCTCACACACACAGCAGTCACCCATTCTCTCTCACACACACAGCAGTCACCCATTCTCTCTCTCACATACAGCAGTCATCCATTCTCTGTCACACAGCAGTCACCCATTCTCTCTCTCACACACAGCAGTCACCCATTATCTCACACACAGCAGTCACCCATTGTCTCACACACAGCAGTCACCCATTCTCTCACACACAGCAGTCACCCATTCTCTCTCTCACACAGCAGTCACCCATTGTCTCTCACACAGCAGTCACCCATTCTCTCTCACACACAGCAGTCACCCATTCTCTCTCTCATACACAGCAGTCACCCATTCTCTCTCTCATACACAGCAGTCACCCATTCTCTCTCTCATACACAGCAGTCACCCATTCCTCTCTCATACACAGCAGTCACCCATTCTCTCTCATACACAGCAGTCACCCATTCTCTCTCTCATACAGCAGTCACCCATTCTCTCTCTCACACACAGCAGTCACCCATTCTCACTCACAAACAGCATTCACCCATTCTCTCTCACACACACAGCAGTCACCCATTCTCTCTCAAACACAGCAGTCACCCATTCTCTCTCTCACACAGCAGTCAGCCATTGTCTCACACACACAGCAGTCACCCATTCTCTCTCTCACATACAGCAGTCACCCATTCTCCTTCACACACAGCACACCCATTCTCTCACACACAGCAGTCACCCATTCTCTATCACACAAACAGCAGTCACCCATTCTTTCTCACACACAGCAGTCACCCATTCTCTCTCACACACACAGTAGTCACCCATTCTCTCTCACACACAGCAGTCACCTATTCTCTCTCACACACACACAGCAGTCATCCATTCTCTCACACACAGCAGTCACCTATTCTTTCTCACACACGCACAGCAGTCACCCATTCTCTCTCACACACAGCAGTCACCCATTCTCTCTCATACACACAGCAGTCAGCCATTCTCTCTCATACACACAGCAGTCACCCATTCTCTCTCTCACACACTGCAGTCACCCATTCTCTCTCACACACACAGCAGTCAACTATTCTTTCTCACACACGCACAGCAGTCACCCATTCTCTCTCACACACAGCAGTCACCCGTTCTCTCTCATACACACAGCAGTCACCCATTCTCTCTCACACACAGCAGTCACCCATTCTCTTTCATACACACAGCAGTCACCCATTCTCTCTCACACACAGCAGTCACCCATTCTCTCTCACACACAGCAGTCACCCATTCTCTCTCACACACAGCAGTCACCCATCCTCTCTCACACACAGCAGTCACCCATTCTCTCTCACACACAGCAGTCACCTATTCTCTCTCACACACACACAGCAGTCATCCATTCTCTCACACACAGCAGTCATCTATTCTTTCTCACACACGCACAGCAGTCACCCATTCTCTCTCACACACAGCAATCACCCATTCTCTCTCATACACACAGCAGTCAGCCATTCTCTCTCATACACACAGCAGTCACCCATTCTCTCTCTCACACACAGCAGTCACCCATTCTCTCTCACACACACAGCAGTCACCCATTCTCTCTCTCACACACAGCAGTCACCCCTTCTCTCTCACAGCAGTCACCCCTTCTCTCTCACACAGCAGTCACCCATTCTCTCTCACACACAGCAGTCACCCATTCTCTCTCTCACCCAACAGTCACCCATTCTCACACACACAGCAGTCACCCATTCTCTCCCACACAGCAGTCACCTATTCTCTCTCTCACACAGCAGTCACCCATTCTCTCTCTCACACAGCAGTCAGCCATTGTCTCACACACTCAGCAGTCACCCATTCTCTCTCTCACATACAGCAGTCACCCATTCTCTCTCATACACAGCACACCCATTCTCTCACACACAGCAGTCACCCATTCTCTCTCACACACAGCAGTCACCCATTCTCTCTCACACACAGCAGTCACCCATTCTCTCTCATACATACAGCAGTCACCCATTCTCTCTCATACACAGCAGTCACCCATTCTCTCTCACACACAGCAGTCACCCATTCTCTCTCACACACACAGCAGTCACCCATTCTCTCTCACACACAGCAGTCACCCATCCTCTCTCACACACAGCAGTCACCCATTCTCTGTCACACACAGCAGTCACCCATTCTCTGTCACACACAGCAGTCACCCATTCTCTCTCACAGCAGTCACCCCATCTCTCTCTCACACAGCAGTTAACCATTCTCTCTCTCACACACAGCAGTCACCCATTCTCATACACAGCAGTCACCCTTTCTCTCTCTCACACAGCAGTCACCCATTCTCTCTCATACACACAGCAGTCACCCATTCTCTCTCACACACAGCAGTCACCCATTCTCTTTCATACACACAGCAGTCACCCATTCTCTCTCACACACAGCAGTCACCCATTCTCTCTTATACACACAGCAGTCACCCATTCTCTCTCACACACAGCAGTCACCCATTCTCTCTCACACACAGCAGTCACCCATCCTCTCTCAGACACAGCAGTCACCCATTCTCTCTCACACACAGCAGTCACCTATTCTCTCTCACACACACACAGCAGTCATCCATTCTCTCACACACTGCATTCACCTATTCTTTTTCACACACGCACAGCAGTCACCCATTCTCTCTCACACACAGCAGTCACCCATTCTCTCTCATACACACAGCAGTCAGCCATTCTCTCTCTCTCACACAGCAGTCACCCATTCTCTCTCTCACACACAGCAGTCACCCATTCTCTCTCACAGCAGTCACCCCTTCTCTCTCACACAGCAGTCATCCATTCTCTCTCACACACACAGCAGTCACCCATTCTCTCTCACACACAGCAGTCACCCATTCTCTCTCTCACCCAACAGTCACCCATTCTCACACACACAGCAGTCACCCATTCTCTCCCACACAGCAGTCACCTATTATCTCTCTCACACACACACAGCAGTCTCCCATTCTCTCTCACACACAGCAGTCACCCATTCTCTCTCTCACACACAGCAGTCACCCCTTCTCTCTCACAGCAGTCACCCCTTCTCTCTCACACAGCAGTCACCCATTCTCTCTCACACACAGCAGTCACCCATTCATCTCTCACCCAACAGTCACCCATTCTCACACACACAGCAGTCACCCATTCTCTCCCACACAGCAGTCACCTATTCTCTCTCTCACACAGCAGTCACCCATTCTCTCTCTCACACAGCAGTCAGCCATTGTCTCACACACAAAGCAGTCACCCATTCTCTCTCTCACATACAGCAGTCACCCATTCTCTCTCATACACAGCACACCCATTCTCTCACACACAGCAGTCACCCATTCTCTCTCACACACAGCAGTCACCCATTCTCTCTCACACACAGCAGTCACCCATTCTCTCTCATACATACAGCAGTCACCCATTGTCTCTCACACACAGCAGTCACCCATTCTCTCTCACACACAGCAGTCACCCATTCTCTCTCACACACACAGCAGTCACCCATTCTCTCTCTCACACACAGCAGTCACCCATCCTCTCTCACACACAGCAGTCACCCATTCTCTCTCACACACACAGCAGTCACCCATTCTGTCACACACAGCAGTCACCCATTCTCTGTCACACACAGCAGTCACCCATTCTCTCTCACAGCAGTCACCCCATCTCTCTCACACACAGCAGTTAACCATTCTCTCTCTCACACACAGCAGTCACCCATTCTCATACACAGCAGTCACCCTTTCTCTCTCTCACACAGCAGTCACCCATTCTCTCTCATACACACAGCAGTCACCCATTCTCTCTCACACACAGCAGTCACCCATTCTCTTTCATACACACAGCAGTCACCCATTCTCTCTCACACACAGCAGTCACCCATTCTCTCTTATACACACAGCAGTCACCCATTCTCTCTCACACACAGCAGTCACCCATTCTCTCTCACACACAGCAGTCACCCATCCTCTCTCAGACACAGCAGTCACCCATTCTCTCTCACACACAGCAGTCACCCATTCTCTCTCACACACACACACAGCAGTCATCCATTCTCTCACACACTGCATTCACCTATTCTTTTTCACACACGCACAGCAGTCACCCATTCTCTCTCACACACAGCAGTCACCCATTCTCTCTCATACACACAGCAGTCAGCCATTCTCTCTCTCTCACACAGCAGTCACCCATTCTCTCTCTCACACACAGCAGTCACCCATTCTCTCTCACAGCAGTCACCCCTTCTCTCTCACACAGCAGTCATCCATTCTCTCTCACACACACAGCAGTCACCCATTCTCTCTCACACACAGCAGTCACCCATTCTCTCTCACACAGCAGTCACCCATTCTCTCTCTTACACAGCAGTCACCCATTCTCTCTCACACACAGCAGTCACCCCTTCTGTCTCACACAGCAGTCATCCATTCTCTCTCACACACACAGCAGTCACCCATTCTCTCTCACATACAGCAGTCACCCATTCTCTCTCTCACCCATTCTCACACACACAGCAGTCACCCATTCTCTCCCACACACAGCAGTCACCCATTCTCTCTCTCACACAGCAGTCACCCATTCTCTCTCACACACAGCAGTCACCCATTCTCTCACACACACAGCAGTCACCCATTCTCTCTCACACATAGCAGTCACCCATTCTCTCTCTCACACACACACACAGCAGTCACCCATTCTCTCTCACACACAGCAGTCACCCATTCTCTCTCTTACACAGCAGTCACCCATTCTCTCTCTTACACAGCAGTCACCCATTCTCTCTCACACACAGCAGTCACCCATTCTTTCACACACAGCAGTCACCCTTTCTCTCTCACACACAGCAGTCACCTATTATCTCTCACACAGCAGTCACCCATTCTCTCTCACACACAGCAGTCACCCATTCTCTCTCACACAGCAGTCACCCATTCTCTCACACACAGCAGTCACCCATTCTCTCTCACACACAGCAGTCACCTATTCTCTCTCACACACACACAGCAGTCACCCATTCTCTCTCTCACACAGCAGTCACCCATTCTCTCTCACACAGCAGTCACCCATTCTCTCTCACACACAGCAGTCACCCATTCTCTCTCACACACAGCAGTCACCCATTCTCTCACACACACACACACAGCAGTCACCCATTCTGTCTCTCACACAGCAGTCACCCATTCTGTCTCTCACACAGCAGTCACCCATTCTCTCTCACACACACAGCAGTCACCCATTCTCTCTCACACACACAGCAGTCACCCATTCTCTCTCACACACAGCAGTCACCCATTCTCTCACACACAGCAGTCACCCATTCTCTCTCTCACACAGCAGTCACCCATTCTCTCTCTCACACAGCAGTCACCCATTCTCTCTCACACACAGCAGTCACCCATTCTCTCTCACACACAGCAGTCACCCATTCTCTCACACACACACAGCAGTCACCCATTCTCTCTCACACACAGCAGTCACCTATTCTCTCTCACACACACACAGCAGTCACCCATTTTCTCTCACACACAGCAGTCACCTATTCTCTCTCACACACACACACAGCAGTCACCCATTCTCTCACACACACACAGCAGTCACCCATTCTCTCTCTCACACACACAGCAGTCACCCATTCTCTCTCACACACAGCAGTCACCCATTCTCTCTCACACACAGCAGTCACCCATTCTCTCACACACAGCAGTCACCCATTCTCTCTCACACACACACACAGCAGTCACCCAATCTCTCTCACACACGGCAGTCACCCATTCACTCTCACACACAGCAGTCACCCATTCTCTGTCACTCACAGCAGTCACCCATTCTCTCACACACACAGCAGTCACCCATTCTCTCTCACACACAGCAGTCACCCATTCTCTCTCACACACAGCAGTCACCCATTCTCTCACACACAGCAGTCACCCATTCACTCTCACACACAGCAGTCACCTATTCTCTCTCACACACACACACAGCAGTCACCCATTCTCTCTCACACACGGCAGTCACCCATTCACTCTCACACACAGCAGTCACCCATTCTCTGTCACTCACAGCAGTCACCCATTCTCTCACACACACAGCAGTCACCTATTCTCTCTCACACACAGCAGTCACCTATTCTCTCTCACACACACACACAGCAGTCACCCATTCTCTCTCTCACACACACAGCAGTCACCCATTCTCTCTCACACACAGCAGTCACCCTTTCTCTATCACTGCCTGGAAACCCCCCTCCCCAGCCCACACCATGACCTCTATAGAAATAGTACTATAATAGAATTTTATTAGTGCTGCATGTTCTTCTCAGTATCACAAATGAAATAATCAGCACCACCTGTAGATCTTCTACCATGTGTCAGCCAGTAATAAATAACCTGTGCAGCAACTAGAAGATCTGGAAAACTTTCTCTGGTAGGGATGTGCTGCTATAGAGCCCAATATGTACATATATGTCCAGGGCAGTGCTAGGTTCTTCTGCTGCTCCCAGACTCCCGGACTTGCTCTAATACTCTGGAATGGTGCCCACATCTAAAATAAAAACATTCAGCTCAGACAGGATGGCCCTAATGTCGCATGTAATGGCTTACTGTGATCTCTGGTCCTGTATATGCTGGGATTATGACACACAATACACTTTGTACTGTATGATGCATATTAAAGATGCATAAGTGCTAATTCTTCTCTCTTCATGGACTGGCCACATTTACTCTAAAATCAAGCATTTGGAAACCCCCCTCTAGAAATCCTGCGTGTAGCGTCCTGACATCTCTTCCTGGGTTGCTGGGATCATTGTGCCAGCGATCACTGACAGAGCCACCAAAGGAAAAGAAAATCTGCCACCCTAGGCTGGGGATGCCCCTAGGCATTCCAGGTGCCCCTAGGCATTTGCCTATTATGCCTATGCCTAGGGCCGGCCCTGTATATACCTTGTACTTGTCCTGCAATGTCTTGTACTGTACATCACTGTTCTATTGTTCTACTCAACTGTTTATGTACTCTGGGCCTGATTTATTATGGATCGCAACTGCAACAGCGTACGCAGACCGGCCGATGGTGTGAATGTGCATGAGTATATACCGCAGTGCACGTGCGTGAGATAGCATTGTGATCGCACTGCAAACACCTACGCAGATACAAAGCCATCGCAGACCTAGGGATGGGGTGTCAGCATTTGGGGGTGGTGATGGAGTGGAGGGAGAACGCAGACGTGCCTGTCCGTTTGAACGCTGTTGTATGGGAGTGCATAAATTAGCTACTGTGACAGCATACACAGCTTGTGTACTCACTGCGTGTGACAATGAAAGCAATTTCTGACTAAGGTCAGACCTGTTGTAATTGTGCACGAGGGGCCGATGTTACTCGATGTAAATGCAGGACTGCAAGGTATTATTATCTCTATCTCTACTTACTTTGCCATGAAAAAAAAACTGCTGCTGTTTCTCAAATTTAATCTGGGTTGGGGTAAAATATTTCTCCATGCCTGAGGTGGATTCTTTTGTCTCTCACCCATGCATGACAATGCCCTTAACATGGGTATGAGGTGGTAGCCACTGGTGGCTGCCTTACTAGGACAGGATCAACATCATCCACATTAACTTCTTCAAAGCCAACACATCCATCATCATTGGTAGGTCCACAATTATCCCTCTCGTTCTTCTGCAGAGTAGCAACTTCCAAAGTAGCATCCTTCATTTCTATGTCTAAATCATCATCATTAGTACTAATCTGCATATTTCCAAATGTTTGTAAATTTGTTGAAGGAGGTTTCTCTATAATGACAGTGTCAGGATCAGACAGGTTGACTCACACATAGCACTCATTGGCACATTGACGCTGATGCCTCCAGGTGGGGGACGTGGTGTGGGTGCAGCAGGAATCACGGGCAACACTCCGCCAGCACCACACAACTTCTGTCTGGAGGCACTTCTATAATGCATTTCTTCTACTTCAGATGCCTTTCTCTTGCTCAGGAGAAATGGTTCACATTCAGCAGAGGATATCGTGGCAACGAAACCGACCACACACACAAAAGTGAAGAGGGCCCTATTTATCAAAACATTTTTGTGGAATATTCCCCAAAACGTACATATTTAGGGGGGTACCCACAAATTTAAGGATCTTCAGGATGTAACATGAAGGGACGGCAGCAGATATCTCCAGATATCTTTTGCGGCCCTTGCAGTTCCAACAGTAGAAGCAGTCTTTATAGCTGTTGTATTTACCCAGCTCCAGATGCATTAACCACTGTAGCCTATGGCTACTTGCCACCAAAATTACTAGGAGAATGTCCCGTAGGAACCTTCACCAGCAATAGCGACCGCACAGGCCAGCAGACCGCGCATTTGTAGTAGAGCTGCAGGGTCCCGATTTAGAAATGAAATGATTGCATTAGCGGTCACTGGACTTCTTAAACATAGCAGAGACCGGTGCTCCTTTCCCTGCGTGTGATTGATAATACATTCGGGTGCTCTAGAATTTCTTATTGCCGCGAATAACTTAGATAAGAAATAATAATAATCGGGTCTAAAACCTGATACTGTAATTAGTAAATAAGCCCTAGAAAAACACAGACAGGAAGCCCTTTGCTTTATTTATTTCACTTTATTGTACTTATATAATGTAATGCATGATGGGAAAAACACCAATTGTTATATAGAGGCTGCATTTTTTGATACAATATTAGCAATAGGTTTGTTTTTGTGAATGGACTTTGAAGACTTGGCTGTAGGGTAGCAGGATGAGCTTATTACATGTTTCGTGTTACAAATGCCTGCCAGCCTAATAGAGGAATGATCAATTTAATTACAGATACAATACACATATATATTTTTATATACATGTAAAGAGACATAAGAGATAGGGAGTTGGGATCACTACATGGTACAAGAAGAGTTATAACCGGGTAATATTTATTCCTACTAGTTGGATACCGTAGGTCTAACATTCAACTGTTTTAAAACTTTCTCCATGGCACTCGCTGGCACCCTCCGGCCTCTGGCATGTGCGGGTTCTTGTAGCTAATCCATTTTTGCAAGGAGATAAAGGTGACCAGCAGCTCCAATGTCCTTCAACGGACACATCAGGCTCTATGAATATAAGCATACGCTGATTAATCATCACTTCTAGGCACTCACTGGAAATATAATACAAACTGGAATAAATATAACACAAATATAACACAAACTGGAATATAATTACAACAAGCAAAACCAGAATTAGTAATTATGGGATGCAGTTGCTATGCCAGCGGACGGGATGCCAGCAGTCGAAATACTGCCGCCAGAACCGACGCCGATAGCCCAATGGACGTCAGGATACCGGCGTCGGCATCCTGACAGCCGGAAGTCCGAATGTCCATACGGCGGTAAGTATGCAAGCTTAGCCGGGGATGGGGGAGGGGTTGGGATTAGGCACCCCGGGGGGGATTTAGGGTTATACACCTTCCAGGGTGGGTTAGGGTACATGTAGGTGGGTTACGGTTAGGCACCCCGGGGGAGGTTAGGGTTAGACATCCCCCCCCGCAAGGGTTTGGTTTAGGGTGCGGGTGGGGGGGTTAGGCACCATTGGGGGGAGGTTAGGACTATGCACTACTAAGGGAGGGTTAGGGGGGGAGAGGGGAGGTTTAGGATACCTGCCAGCCATAGTCTGGATCTTCAGCGCTGGGGGTTTCACTGTTGGTATTTGAACCGGCGGCTATTCAGCCGCTGGCATCTCATACCGATTCCGTAATTAATACCTATCTCATGATCACAGGTTTTCCCAACAGTCAAAACAAGGCATGTGAGTTCCTGTGCTAAGCAGTGTGTCTATTGCCGAGGAATGCTACTGCTCTGCCTGTCTGTTAGTACCCCTTATTGTTTTATTACTCAGTTTGTTCCCATTTGAATGTGTTGGTGACTGTGCCGTGCAGTATAAATAAATATTAATATTAATAAAATACAGTAATATGGAATTCTTCTGTCTTATAAAGATGAAATAGCTTTTAGTGCTATGTCTGTGCTGCGCATGTGGCAAAAAATTTGCATTCACTTCATTGGATAAGAATCTGGAGAGTAATGGGAGGCAATGCTACAGCAAGGTCTGCTTCATCTGTAGTACTGTATTAAGGACCATTTATATCATTATTTTTGCATGCAGACTACATCTCTCAGGTACAGTATCTAGGGAACCGGAGATGCAGATTTTCTTGTTATATATATATATATATATATAAATTATATACTGTATCAGGTTAATCAGTGGAGGCTCAAGAAAGGCGAGGGCTCGTGTGCAGTCTCCGGACGGGCCCCCCTCCTCTTCGACAGAGCAGGAGAGGAGCAGGAGACACTGGTTTTGTGCCAGAATCTACTGTGCATGCGTAGGTCTCCAGGAACATGGCACCCGTGCTATGTTCCCGTAAATATATCTGCTGCGCAATTGCAAATCTCCGGAAAAATGGCAGCTTGCATTTTCTCTGTGATTTCTGTCTGCAGCGCCAGCCCAGGCCCGACGACAGGGGGGGACTAGGGGCACAACCATACTGGGCCCCGAGATTCTAGGGGCCCAGAGACAAACCCAGCTATGCCTGCTCGCCTCTGCTACAGTCATAGGCCCGCATCGGTATTGACAGCACTACTGTAATGAGTCAGACTGACTCATCACAGTACACTGCCACGGGCCGTAAATTACCCTCCCGTCTCCTCCTCCAGTGTTTTCTCCTCCTCTACTGTTGCCGGGGGCCTGTCGTCACCGGCCCCAGCTCCTACCCTCTCCTCCGCTCTCTCCTTCTCCGCTGTGTGCTGTTGCCGGGGGCCTGACATCACCGGCTCCGGCTCTTCCACTGTGTGTGGTTGCCGGGGGCCGCTCCTCTGCTCTCTCCTTCTCTGCTGTGTGCTGTTGCCGGGGGCCTGACGTCACCGGCTTCTCCCTTCTCCTCCGCTGTGTGCTGTTGCCGGGGGCCTGACGTTACCGGCCCCGGCTCCTCCACTGTGTGCTGTTGCCGGGGGTCGCTCCTCCCCTCTCCTTCTCCACTGTGTGCTGTTGCCGGGGGCCGCTCCTCCCCTCTCCTCCACTGTGTGCTGTTGCCGGGGGTCGCTCCTCCCCTCTCCTTCTCCACTGTGTGCTGTTGCCGGGGGCCGCTCCTCCCCTCTCCTCCGCTGTGTGCTGTTGCCGGGGGCCACTCCTCCCCTCTCCTTCTCCGCTGTGTGCTGTTGCCGGGGGCCTGTGACGTCGCTGACGTCACAATGTAGTGACACCAGCCAGAGAGGTTCTCAGTTTATTTTGTATGTATCCGGATTTTTGTGTCAATTTAGTGTAGATCTAGCTTTCTGTGTGTGTTAATTAAGCATACATTCAAATTTTTGTGTGCATTAGAGCCCACACTTACCCATACCTCTCACCCTTCCCTCTCCCTGTTATGCTGCCCATCCACTACTAGATGCGGGGACGAAGGAACGATTACAACATCATAGTCTTGCTGTCGCCACCCTAGGGGTGAAGTGCATAAACTGAACGTTCAGACGTTAAGTGTATGCAGATCAATCAGCCCCATCATGTTCGGGCGATGATAGATGTTAAAAATGACCAGCGAGCATGCGCATCGCTGGTCGTTTTAAAATTTTACTGCCCGATTTGCGGGCGATCACCAAGCGATTGAGCGATAATGACGGTCGTTATCTCTCAATCGCTAGGTTTAATCGCCTAGTGGATGGGCAGCATTACCTTCTCCCTGTCACCTTCTGCTTCCCCCGGGGATGGGGGGGGGGCCCTAAAACAATGTGTGTACCGGGCCCCGTTATTTCTGCTGCCGGCCCTGCGCCAGCCGATGCGGGACTCCAGGAAGGTAAGTATAATTATATGGGTGCAAGGTGGTGCAGTGTGGGCTCCCCTGAACCCATTATCGATACTCCAATGAGGCTATTGTATATAACCTCATATCTCCCCAGTCCCTATTTTGTTGGATTGTACCAATTTTCAGAATTCCAGGGGAGGTGGGCCTCGTGGTAATGTGAGTGAGGGTCAGGTGGAGCTGGACATTCTTTGGGCGGACCTAGGAGTGGTTTGGACATAGGCATAATTTGGGTGGGTCTGGGAGATATTCGGCAGTATCATGATGGGAGGAACCTAGAACGCAATAGGCTAATTTAGTTACTGTAGGTGCAAAATTTTTCCAGATTGTCAAATTTGCAGTCGATTGAACTGCTGCTACCATGAAAAAAAAAGATCAGATGCTTTTTGTGTTCCCCTGCTTATCCCTTCAGCCGCTCTCTTTAGCAGTGGCCTCTTTAGCAGTCACCTAGGTATTCCAGTGTCCCCAGGGAGCGGTACTCCCCACTCTGGGAGTCACTGATCTACATTATTTTATGGGGAATAAAGCCTGAGGTGTGCTGCTGCTCTTTATGGACTATGGACCTGATTCAGACCCGTTCGCTAGATGTGATCGCTCGCTCCCGGTGTATGCAAATTCAGCTAAGTAATGTCAAGGCATCCGCTCGCAGGACAAGTAATTAGCACGCCCACTATGTCTGGGCGAGCGATCAGTTTCTGTAAATATACGCCCACTAGCTCACGTCATCTCCAGGAAGTGTGTATAAACATTGGTACATCGAGGACCATCGGAAGGGATCGCAGCACTTGTGGTAGACTCTACCCACCGCAAGCACTGCGAACAGTTCCGTGTAAAAAATAACCAAGTGACGTGTACAATGACGCTTCTTTGCTAATTATGCACACCCACAAAACTCCGTTATGACGGCCAGACACGCCTGCGTTCACAGCACCACTCCCCCGTTCACAAGCACCTTCCCCTGTTACCATCCACAAACGGCGCTATCTGTCACTCAAAGAAGCGGCCAGTCTGTGTACTACGAGCGGTCGATTTCCCCTCGCAAATACTGGCTTGCGAATGCACACTGCGAATTATATGCATGCGCGCATTGCAAAACATTGCTCACTCCGAGCGATCGCTTGCTAGCGAACGGGTCTGAATCCGGCTCTATGTTTTCCATACTGTCGAATTTTATTTTTATTTTCATAAAGTAATAATTTAACCGTACATGCTGCTCCCTGATATATTCTAGGTTTGACTGCTATTTTATATAACTCACTTTCTACAGGTCAGCTGAATTCTCCACCCAGAGTGGCGGTTTAAGAGAAGAGGGGGCCAGTGTGCAGGTTCCAATCGGGCCCCTCCTCTCCGGCAGTGCAGTAGACTCTGGCATTTTCTACCGTGCATGCGTAGGTCTCCAGGAAAATGGCGCCTTTCCTAGCACCCCTCTACTGTGCATGCGCAAATCACCAGAGCGATAAGTATGCTTATATGGGTGCAGGGTGTGCACTGCAATCTTGTACCCATTATAGATATGTCAGTGTCTCCATTACGCTACCAGACAATGGCCCTCATTCAGAGGCGGTCGCAAGAAGCGAGCGCTCGCTCTGAATGAGGGCGAGCGCTTGACTTTTCAAGTGCGGCCTCCTGGTCGCTAGCTAAGCTGTGGGTTACCACCCACAGCTTTAGCGACCGACCAGGTTGATGGTCGCGATGGTCAACACCATCGTGACCATCGGGGCTTGCGAAGAGACCCTAAGGTTGGGTCTCGGCAACCGCAAGCCCCAGGGAGCTTCCTGCTCTGATCGAGCAGGAAGCTCCCCACTGACATCACTGCTGATGTCAGTGTGGCCGCCCACAAAACGGCAGGCGTTCCTTTTGTAGTGAGCTCCGGGGCAAGAGAATTTCTCTCTCGCTCCGGGGTTTGCGCACACGCATTGCAGCCGCCACGCATGAGCAGGGCCTAAACATCGACCCGGTTGCGAGTGCTTGCGACCGGGTCTAAATGAGGTCTACTGTCAGTAATGTATGTAATATGTGTTTTCCTTCCTCTACAAGACAGCAGAAAGTAAATCTAATTCACTTTAACATCTTCTAGCTATCATTTTGGGAATAGGATAATAAAAAATAAAATGTGTGGATTCCCAGTAAAGTAGACCTATAATTTATCATTAAATCTTTGCCGTTAATGCAGCAAATTAATATTTTGAATGTGGAGTGATGCTGAACCTGGGGCCTGATTCATTACGGATCTCAGCGGCGTACGCAGATCGGCCGTTGGTGCGTACTGCGCATGCGTGTGCACCGCAGTCCATGTGCGTGAGTTAGCTTTGCGATCGCACTGCGATCAGCTACGCAGGTAAGAATCCATCGCAGAGTGAGTGACAGGCTGTGAGCGTTTGCGGGTGGTGACGGGGGAGTGGTCATGGAATACAAACGTGCCTGTCCGTTTGAACGCCGTTACATGGGCGTGCATAAATTAGCCACTGCGATGGCATACGTAGCTTGAGTGCTCACTGTGTGCGACGAGGTTATCAATTTCTGAGTAAGATCAGAGCTGTTGCAATTGTGCATGAGGGGCCGATGTTACTCGATGTTCCTGATGTGCAGGAATGCAAGGTATTACGGATGTGAGATAGCGGTAGTGGGCGTCTCTATGCTGTCTATGCAGCGGCATTGTGATAGCATTCATTAGCATATTTTCACAGCGGGTCTGTGTGCGTAATCGCAGCTGCGATCACAATAGCAATCCGTTCTGAATCAGTCCCCTAATCCTAAACCCTATTTTTTTAAATCAGAGCAGCTGAGCCCTAAATTATTAAATCTGATCTATAATTTATCCCATGGAAGTGCTAGCACTTTATCCTGCACAATACAGTGTCATGAAATCAAGACTCAGAATCTACTGCTTGAATCCAAAGATCTTATCTGTCCAAACTCAAATCTTATGTTTTGGGAAAATCCTAATCTGAATCCTGGTGCGCGGTAATTCTTATGCTGCGTTATAAAACGTGTTGTTATAGAGTTTGGATGAATCACTTACTGTTTAACACCTCTTTCTTTAGCGTCTGGCAGGCTATGCCAGTAAATTGCAAAGGACATTTACATATGCATTCCCCATCAATCTGCACCACCATGCCACCGTTCTGACACGGCTGGCATTTACACACGCTATATTCATCAATATATTCTTCAGTGGCTCTCTCCAAGAACTTTGTCTTGTTATAGGCGTCTCGTAAATCAACTGGGATAAGGCTATAAATCGGTGAGAGCTGTGGAGATAGATAGAAAACAAAACTCTTCTGTAAGCAGGCACATAACAGAGTTCTCAAGTTTTTGGTCTCGATACCTTGGGTCAAACTGGCACAACAAGCAAATGTGGGAGTATAGAGAGGAACCAGATCTGATGAGGTCAGTAGTTCTCCAAAAAGCTTCTCTTTAAAAGTAAAAATAAACTAAACTGTTATTATAGAACAACTGGTACATGCAGACGGGCAACAATTCTCATTAATATATTGTAGCACACCTTTACCGCCCCTAGTTACAGGTAGAATACTCTAATTAGCTGTGTCTCCAACCAAGCTACAATATGTTCTAAGGCAGACATGTCAAACATTTTATGCGGCCCGACAGTGTGGGCCCAAATGCATATATTATGTGACCTAGCCCGCTCTTGTGACGGATCCAGAGGGAGGCGAATCAGGCGATAAGGGCGATCGCCCCGTGTATAGACAACCCAGGGCTAAACCTAGGCGATCACCTAGCGCCCGGCCGGACCCCTTTCACCAAGAAATCAATGCTCCCAGAGGAGCACTGCGCGAGATCCAGCCTGCACTCCCAGAGAGTCCAGCTGCAGGGCCGCTGTCTGCACAGTGCACTGTCATAGACTCAGATGTAGCAGGACACGCCCACTTTACCGCCGCGCTCATAGGTGCTGCTTTCAAAATCTCCCTGATATACTTTCAAAAGTAGGCAAGTATGCAAGCAGGCAGGTAGGGTGCTGGGTTATTCTCAATTACTCTGCATCTGCAATATAAATTGATTTATGTAATTTTTATGTTGTGCAATATGATATTAACTTTTACATTTTTAAAGTATGGGCTGCAAGTCAATGTTTGTTGGCCCCTAAGACCAAAGTGCTCAGTGAGATAATTTGAGCAAGCAGATGTCAGTGAGGCATAAGCAACTAGATATATACATATACTCCTTTCCTAAATACCTTGAGCATATTATTATTATTATTATACGGTTTTTCTTAATAATAAACCTTTCAAAATTGCATATAAGCCTATTTTTGTTCTTGCGGTCCTCACACTCTTAGGGCCTCATTCAGAGGCGGTCGGAGGATGCAAGCGGTCGCTCAGAAACTGGGCGGCCGCTTGCATCCTGACCGCCCGCATCTATTGCGGTCGTTAGGCTGTGGGTTAACACCCACAGCACTAACGACCGCTCTGGTGATGGTCGCCCTGACCATCGCGACCATCGGGGCTTATGACGAGACCCTAGGGTAGGGTCTCCCTTGTCGTGAGCCCCGGAGAGCTTCTGGCTCTGTCTGAGCCGGAAGCTCTCCACTGACATCACTAGTGACGTCAGTCTCCACTGACATCACTAGTGATGTCAGTGGGGCCGCCCCCAAACGGTAGGCGTTCCAATGGGAACGCCTCCGTTTGGGCTGCCACCCCCCCCCGGGCCGCCTTCCAAACGGGGCGAGCTGTCAATCAACATCGACAGCTCGCCCCCTTTGGATCGAGTCCCGCTACGACCGGTGCTGTCGGTCGTAGCGGGTCTCACGCATGCGCACGACGGCGCCGTCGTGCTCTGTGGGGGGCCATCGACCCGGTCCGAGCGCATCGGCGCTAACAACCGGGTCTGAATGACCCCCTTAGACCTTAAATATTCGGCCTGGTTGGGTTTTGAGTTTGTAATGCCTGTTCTAGGGTATCCAATATATTTCCCATGCCTGCTTGATTAAGCCCTATTTAATGTTATGTACCTCTTTACACTACTTACCAGATTTAGCAAATATAACAATTTTACAATCACAGGGGTACATTTATTAAGATTCATGTTTGGTAGAGATTAAACACGACCTGGTTCGCACGTACACGCTTGAGTTTTTCCACACCAACCTCGCAAATTTACTAAGATTCGTGTTTCACTTAATAGTGTTTTCTGATGGTGTGTGTGATCAAGTTTGCTACCCGTGTTCCCTGTGTCTGACTGCAGTCAGACACATCCGAACATGCAGCCTGCACACATCAGTGATACACGTGTAGACTGCATGTGTGTATTGTGTATAAAAAAAGGTGTCGAACATAGGAGGGAAAAAACATTGTGGGTTCCTCCCCCAAGACCATAACCAGCACTGGGCTCTTCAAGCCGGGACTGGTTCAAAGAATACTGGTGACAAAAAATGTAGGGGTTACCTTTTGTTTTGTTACCACGGGTGCATCTATTAAGGACGCAGCCCACTGAGAAAATAATTCAGCATCAATTTCTTGAGTTTTCTTAGACAGTTGATCATCTAGAATTGTTGCAAAATCTATTTTTCCTCCTTCCACAAATGAGATGGTCTTCTCGATTATTCCAGAAGTGTTTTTCCCATCTGTAACAAACATGACAAATATTTATTGTCGCAACATGATGAAGAAGTAACGCCAATATCATTCTATTCTACAAGGTACAATAAGAAAATGCTTTCTGTATGACATTCCAGCATGCTCTGCCACAGTTTTGCTGTTAGGGCATGCTAAAACTGTGACAGGGCATGCTGGGATATGTAGTTCCACAGAAACTGGAGTGCCAAAGATTGTCTACCTCTGCTTTATGACATGGCCTGTCTGATATCTCTCATTCAATTTATAGTTATGCTGATCTGCAACTAGAGCTATGTCTACACTAAGTACTAATGAGCATATTAGGTTCTACTGCATACAGGATCGCAAGGGTGAAGACACATAAGTCTAGTCTGACTAGAGCAGGTAACCTACTGGTGTCATTAGTGTCACTGGTAACCAGGGCCGGCCCTAGGTCTACTATAGTTGCACACAGTGCTAGAAATTTTGGAGTTCCCCCCCAAACTATATTTATAACTAGCTGAAGTACTCTGCATTGCCCGGGTTTAAATCTTTAAGTTATTAAGTTAGGCATCCCAGAACAATTGCCACCCCTCTGTGAAGTTTTCCTCCAAATACATCCAGTGGGAGGCCCAGAACAGACTCCCCAGGTCAAAGTTCTGCCCAGCGTACACCAATGGGTGGTCCGACCGGAACCTAATCTTCAAGTTATTAAGTTAGGCATCCCAGACGAACTGCAACCCCTCTGTGAAATATTCATCCAAATCCATCCAGTGGAAGGCCCAAAACCGGCTCCCTGGGTCAAAGTTCTGCCCAGCATACAGCAACAAGGATGTCCGACTGGGACCTCCTCCCCCTAGTATGTCTTCTTGGATCCAATGTTACCTGTCTGTGAAGTTTTCATCCAAATTATGTGATATTGTCCAAATCCATCCAGTGGAAGGTCCAGAACAGGCTCACTGTGTAAAGTTCTGTCCGGCACACTCAGCCATGAGGTTCGACTGGGACCCCAACCACTCCATTAGGCCTCCCAAACCAATTGCCACCCCTCTGTGAAGTTTTTATCCAAATCCTTTCAGTGGTAGGCCCAGAGCAGTGCCCAGCGTGCCCAACTGGGACCCTTCTCCCCTTAAACCTGGCTAGGATCCAACTGGACCACCTCGCGTTGGTTTCAACCCAATCGGGGCAGGGGTGTCTGAATGCATAACCGGACAAACAAACAAATTAATTTTATATATCATTTTATATATAAGATTAATAATTTTATTATTAAGAGAAACATAAGGCATTTCCATATGGCTGTCATATATTAAACACCTAGGGGTATATTTACTAAATTGAGAGTTTTTGGAAGTGGAGATGTTGCCCATAGCAACCAATAAGATTCTATCTATTATCTTCTAGAAGGTGCTAGTTAGATGTTAAGTAGAATCTGATTGGTTGCTATGGGCAACATCTCCACTTCTAAAAACTCTCACTTTAGTAAATGTACCCCCTAGTATGGGTATGTCTAAGTTTGGTTTGGCAACTGTTAATATATTGCGGTGTGTGTTAAGTTATGGCCAGTTCCAGTTAGCAAAAATAGTTTTTCTAGTAGTTTCTGTGTAGGGGAGGTCTCTTGGGTTTTGAACATTCCCGTCCGCCCATCTCATTGTTGGCTGCTGTGTAGTGACGTTCTTTCTTTCTTCACCACCATTATTTTCCTCTTCACATCCTATTATTATTTAAATAAAGCTGACCCTTTTCTCCACCAATAAATCTCTGTGGTTTTATCCATTTAGTTTAAGTTTTGGTTTATTAACACCTGCATAAACCTTAGACAGACATAAGATGATAGGTAGTTTATATTAGTGATGAGCGGGTTCGGTTCTCAGAGAACTGAACCCACCTGAATTTGCAAATCCGAGCCTAGATCCGAGTCGGCTCGGGTTTTCCTGCCTGACTCAGATCTCAAAACGAGGCAAAACGTCATCATCCCACTGTGGGATTCTCAGGGGTTTTGGATTGTATAAAAGTTCCCCGCGATCATCGCCATTTTCATAAAGGCTGTGAAGAGGAAGGAGGGGGCTGTGATTGCGGTGCTGTTGCTGTGCATAGGGGCTGACTACTGTTGTCACTTGTCAGGGGCTGGCTGCTTAATGGCCATACTACATAAGGGCTGGCTGTTGTCCATAGGGGCTGGCTACTGTTGTCACTTGTCAGGGGCTGGCTGCTTAATGTCCATAGGGGCTGGCTGTTGTCCATAGGGGCTGGCTGGCTGTTGCCCTGTCCATGGGGGCTGGCTAGCTGTTGTCCATAGGCGCTGGATGGCTGTGCTGCTGTGTTGTCCAGGGGGTGCTGCCTGTGTCATTTATCAAGGGGCTGCTGCCTCCTTCAGGGATGCTCTCCCCCCTAAAAAATAATAATAAATAAATAAAAGTGTTTTTTTTCTTTGTGTGTGCGTGCGCGTTAGCCACACTTATCAGCAATGTAGCTGGACAGGGGTGCTGCCTGTGTTGTTTATTCGGGGCTGCTGCCTCGTTCAGGGGGTGCTCTGCCAGGGTGTGAAAAAAAAGGTTTTTTTTTCTACGTGTGTGTGCGTGCATTAACCACACTATACAGCTAGGTAGCTGCACAGGGGAGCTGCATGTGTCATTTATCAAGGGGCTGCTGCCTCGTTCAGGGTTGCTCTCCCCCCAAGTGCCAAAAAAAAATAAAAAGAAATCAAAGTGTTTTCTTTTCTTTGTGTGTGTGCACATTAGCAACACTTATCAGCAACGTAGCAGTGCAGGAGTGCTGCCTGTGTCATTTATCAAGGGTTGCTGCCTCGTTCAAGTGTGAAAAATATATATTAAGTGTTTTTTTTTTCTGTGTGTGCGCGTGCGTTAGCCACAGTTATCAACAACGTAGCTGCGCCAAGAATGCTGCCTGTGTTGTTTATCAATGGGCTGCTGTGTCCATCCAGGGGTTGCTGTGTCCATCCAGGGGCAGTGGCTGCTGTGTCCATCCAGGAGCAGTGGCTGCTGTGTCCATCCAGGGGCAGGGGCTGCAGGGGTGTATTCGTAAAAAATATTGTCACACTGTAAGTGCAAAACTCAGTGTATTCATAAAAAATATTAACACTGTTAGTGGATACGCAGTGTATTCGTAAAAAAAATGGTCACACTGTAAGTGGTAGCGCAGTGTGTTATTCTTTTCTTATTCATAAAAAACTCTTGTGACACTGTAAGTGGAAACTTCACAATTTTACAATTTAATAACACAAAGTTAGCAATAAAAAAGGCAACTTTTCACTTCTTTCCTCAATCCTGAATAAATGATTAGTCTACACGCCGACTAGAAGACCCCAACAAAGTGGCAAATACAAATAATGTGAATTATATATTAAACATAATGACATCACAAACGCCTCAGCTGAGATTTGCATAAACATTTTCAAAAGGTGAAAATAGAGGATATGGTTTAAAAAATGGAATAAAGCAGCTAAAACTGCGTACTCTGATTATAGTGTCCCTTTCCCTACCCATGGCCCCCTACCTGAATTTCATCGAGTCAGAGGGGCAACTCCATGCAACTGTATTCCAGAGTGCAGCTGCTCCTCCTGTAGCCCAGGTCAGAAGATGTGTAGGGGGTGTGGTGATATGGACTAAAATGGAGCTCATATCCACTAAAGTGGACAATGAATCCCCAATCTAACAGGGAGCACAGCTGTAATTTATACACAACACAGTTTGGGATGACGATATAGGCTTGGGTGCTGGTAGAATTTTGGGTGATGTACATATCATCTTCTTCACACAATAATAATTAGTCTCCGCTGGAATCCACCATTACAGGGGCAGTAAAGGTCTTTCTCGTAGAATTTATAATTAATTTTGATAGACATCATTTCCACATTTTGGGGAAGTAGTCTCAAGCCGATCACTGACAAGGTTCTCAGCTGTGCTTAAAACTCTTTCTGAGTACACACTGGAGGGTGGGCAGCTCAAGGAAAGCAAAGCCAGTTTGTGCAAGTGCCTCCAAATTGCCTTTTTTTCCTGCCAGTAGTCAAACGGACTGTCTGACATGCCTATTTGGATGCTATCATTAACATTTTTTAAATAGTCCTCAACCATTCTTTGAATGGTGACCGTATCACCGGTAGAGGTGTCATTAATTGTCGGAAATTCTTAGTCTGACCCGACCAGATGTCTAAACTTGATTGTGTTGGCTCAACTGCATCACCAGTGGGTGTTTTTAAAGTTTAGTTTTTTCTGAACAGTTGCACTTGCTGTAGAAACTGAAGAAGTAGCCATCGCTGTATCACATGCCACTTGAGCTGACAATTTGCTTATCAACAGTTCTTTACATCTCTTCAGATCTGTGTCCGTTGGGAAGACGAAACAATGTCTTCATCCCTTCTGGGATGAAAATCCACTCCCATCAGCAGGCATGGCATGGCACTCAAGAATTCTCAAGAAAGACACAACGTAAGACTTAAACCTTGAATCTGAAATGTTGCATTTGCTGCTCTGTTCCGCTTGTCCACATATCTGCCCTGGTTAAGTGGACAGTGGGTACAACGGCAGTTTGAAGACCACTGACTAACTATGTTTTTTTAATGTCCCTGTACAGGTTGGGAAATGCTTTTCATGTGGAAGCTTTGAAAAGGATTATTTAACAGTCAATTGTTTTGGAAAGCAGTAGCACTCTTCCTGGTCCCCTTCTGGGATAAAAATCCACTCCTAGCAGCAGAAGCAGTTGCAAGATTCTCACGAAAGATACAACGTAAGACCTTAAATCTTGAATCTTGCGCTTGTCCACATATCTGTGCTGGTTAAGTGGCAGTTTGGAGGCTACTAACTAACTATGGGCCTGATTCAGAGCCGGACGCTATTTGCGCTCGCTCGTTCAGAAAAAAGGGGTGGCTATTCAAATGAACCGTTCGCTCTTTGCGGTCTGTTCACGCCTCTAGGTCTGAACGAGCGTACAAAACATGCGGTCGTTTTTTGGAAAACTACGCCCCCTGGCCGCACGCATCCTACGTCATGTCCGCTATTTATTAGATTAATCGAGTACATCGACCAGCGTATGAACTGCTCGCTATTCTTGTGGTTGGTTTTTCCTACCGCAATCTTGCGAGCAGTTCTGACTATAAAATAACCCAGTGACGTGGTCAATGACGCTGCTGTATTATGCACACCCATAAAACGCCCGTTTTGACCTTTAAGCACGCCTGCGTTCTGATCTCCACTCCCCGTTTTCAAGCACCTTCCCCTGTTACCACCCACATACGCCTCCTCCTGTCACTCAAAATAGCAGGCATTCGCTATTTAGCGAACAAACGATTTTCGGCCGCACTAACTGGTTCGCGCATGCGTATTAAGATCCGTACGCATGCGCAGTTGTGCAAACATCGCTCTGTAAGAACGAGCAGCCGATTCCGAGCGGCTCTGAATCAGGCCCCATGTTTTTATAATGTCCCTGTACAGGTTGGAAAATGTTTTTTCATGTGGAAGCTTTGCAAATGATTATTTAACAGTCAATTGTTTTGGAAGGCACTACTAGAAGTCTTCCTGGTCCCCTTCTGGGATGAAAAAAATCCACTCCCAGCAGCAGGCATGTCACTCAAGGATTCTTCTGGGGCAAGGACTGATGTGAATTAGTAAAAAAAAAATTGTAAATGCTTCCATTACTCCCCTCACCTTCTCCCTCATAAATTTACTTTAATTTAATTTAATTAAATTTACTACCAATCAACCATTCTGAAGGGTACACACGGTCAGATTTTCTGGAAGATATGAACGATAACGATTGTAAAAATCATTACATCGTTCATATCGTTGACATGTTTGGCATGCATCAATGAATGATGCGTGTGCCCGCATGTCAGATAACGATATCTGAAATTGACTGTTTGCAGTCAGAGAGACGGCTTGCCCGTCGCTCACCGGGTCTCGCGCATGCGCACGATGGAGCAGCCTCCGTCATGCACATGCGCATTTGGGAAACATCGACCTGCTTGCGAGTGTACAGCGCTCGCGAGCGGGTCTGAGTGAGACCCACAATGGCCCCACAGTAAAAAAATAAAACACCTTGGCCCCCACAGGAAAAAAAATTAAGCACATTGATCCCACAGGCAAAAAAAAAATCAAACTCATTGTCCCCGATACGGAAAAAAACCCACGTTGGCCATCACATTTGCCCTAATTGGAAAACAAACACATTGGCTCCCACAGGAAAAAAATAAAATACATATTAGATGCCGCAGCTTCCTACAGAAGACTGACCTGTCAGTAGCACTGCAGAGAAGAGCTCTCAGTCCCTCCCTCAGCAACGGCACCTGCTGCGGAAGTGAAGCATCAGTGACTAAGGGCTCTATTTATTAACATTATTTTGACTAAAATAAAGTGAAAAAGGGTGTTTTCACACTCTTTTCACATTATTTTAGTATCACCTACAGTTACTAAAGGGCAATTGGAGTAGAATTCTTAAAATTCTACTCCAACCCCTAAGTATCACTTATTTTTAGTAATCAGTTCGCATTCCCCATAACTGTAATGGGAAATGTGATCTGACCAAAGTTACTAAAAGTAAATGTGAAAAAAATATCGGGGAAAGCCCTGTGATAATAACGCCCTGGAGGTGGCGTTATCCAGGGTCTCCCCCGGTTACCGGACTCCTGCCCTGCTCTAACGGGGAGAGCAGAGCCGGGAGTCTGTCCCAGTAATCAGCTGTGTGGTCTAAACAGACTGCAAGCTGATTACTGTAAAAAAAAGAAAAAAAAATTGGTAAAAAAAAAATGTACTTACCTGACTCCAGGGACCGGTCAGCTGGTCTCCCATAGTGCACTGCTGCCCGGTCATCAGGTGATCAGGTCCCAGTGCAGTATGGGAGATCACCTGACCGGAGGCATGGAGAGCATCACCGGAGGCCCAGATCATGCAGGTAAGTGTAATTAAGGGAGGGGGGGGGTCGCGGTGGTCCGCAATCGTGGGGGGCAGGGTTTAGCACCGGGGGGTGGGGTTTAGCGCCGGGGTGGGGGTAGCAGCGGCGGCCGGTCGGTGCATGTGCGGGCACTTTGTCACAGTATTTTTTGCGAAAATACCGTGATAAGCCTCCGAATGGGATTCGCAGGGACAGAGAGCCTGATTTAGAGCCGCTCGTAAGCGGCCGCTCGTTCGCTCCGAGCGATGTTCGCACATCTGTGCATGCGTATGGGTTGTAATGCGCATGCGCCAACCAGTCAGTGCGGTCGGAAATCGTGTGCTCGCAAAATAGCGAGTGCCTGCTAATTTGAGTGACAGAATGAGGCGTTTGTGGGTGGTAACAGGGGAAGGTGCTTGAAAACGGGGAGTGGAGATCAGAACGCAGACGTGCCAAACGGTCAAAACGGGCGTTTTAAGGGTGTGCATAATCAACAAAGCAGCGTCATCGACCACGTCACTTGGTTGTCTTTTAGCCTGAACCACAAGTACTGCGAGCAGTTCATACGCCTTTCGATGTACTCGATTAATCTAATAAATAGCGGAGATGACGTATGATGCGAACGGCCAAGGGGCGTCTTTACAAAATAACGAGCGCATGTTTAGTTCGCTCGCTCAGACATAGAGGCGTCAACATACCGCAAAGAGCGAGCGCTCAATTTAAATAGCCAGCCCCTTTTTCTGAACGAGCGTCCGCAAATAGTGTCCGGCTCTGAATCAGGCCCAGAGCTTTATCGCAAGCTCTGTCCCTGCAAGGGATTTGTAGTAAATCCCTGTGATATTGCCTGAATTCGCAATGCGAATTCAGTCGTTAATATCACACTACAATCTGCATTCAATATGCGGATTGTAGTAAATAGAGCCCTAAGTCACTGCATGCAGAGCACTGTGCGGACTGGATGGCATACGGTTGCTTGACTAATGATATCACACGGCCGCATCATCATAAGTCAAAGCCCGGGCCATGTCTGAGCCACCCTGGAAGAGCTCAGCGTTTCCCATGCCTGAAGTTAGGACTGGTGGTGCTGCTGGTGGCTGGTGCTGTAGTTGCCACTAGTCTTGATCAGTCCAGGACCCCGGCAGTGCCCCCCCATTTGGCCGCTCAGTAGGAACTGCCCCGCTGGTAACTGTTAAAGTAGCCTAGACCTTTAAACATCCTCCAGCACTTACTGTACATTCGGCCTAATTCAGAGATGTACGCAAACCCGAAGGTTTGCGCACATCTCAGGAGCCCTGGCAGCGTGAAAACACCAGTCATCCATTGTAACCTGAGGGTTACTCAGATGCCGATGTTCACGCAGATGATCCGCTGCTGCGTCTTTGGAAACATCTTCGGATCACAAAAGGGTGTCTTTCTACTATAGACACCTCCTGATGTTTTTACATACAGTATTTTCGCACAGCAGCTGCGTCCATCACTGACAGACATTGGAGACAACTTTTTTAAATTATTGTCGGTGCTCAATTACATCCACCATATAACTCATACATTTTATGCACAGACATGATGGTGGGCAGCAGGGCTGCCTTCAGAAACTGTGGGGCCCGGGACTGACAAAATAGGCAAAGCCCCCCCCCCCCGCTTGACCTCCCCACCTTCCCTCCTTTCCCCGCCACTATACATCTGCCCATAATTACTGTATGTATACTGTATGTTGGTCATTGGCAAGTATAATCTGATATATAACTGTCTGATTGCACAATCAATCAGAATGGCCTGGCCCGGGTCTGGGAGAAAGGACATGTACACACACAAACACTTAATTTACCTATCTCGCTCCTTCTTCCTTCTCAGCCTGTATGCTCCGGATGCTGGCTCCACACACTACCCGCCCTCCCACCATGGTTCCTCTTTCTCATTCAGCAGTGCGGCGTCACACCGCGCCTGCCTCAATATCAATAGAAAAACTTTATTGACGGCAGGGCAGTGGGCACGCCGGCAAAAGAGGCTTGTGTGAGGGCGGTGCGGCTCTGTCTGGGTGAGAAGTGACTCGCGACGAGTCACTTACTCACTGTATTGTGCGGCAGGTGGCGGGGATAGCAGTGGGCACTTGGTGGGCGGTCACAGGCCCGCAGCGTACAGGTGGGAGTGGCCGGTACCCCCCTCACGGACCTGTCACTGCAGGGGGGCATTAGTGGGCGGGCGGGTAGTAGCAGGTGCCAGAAGGGTCCCCCGAGTGTTCGAGCCCGGGATTCCAGTCCGGCAGTCCCCCTGATGGCGGCCCTGGTGGGCAGCATAAATAGGGGCTCATTCTCAGTTGCACGGATATCTCCTTATGGACACAAACGGTGAGCTTTTGCACACAGCGAATGCGTAGAGGCGACTATATGTATTTTTGCATATGCCTGTCCTATTCTGACTCTGTCGAAACTTGGCTGGATCTCTCTTTCCATAATTAGGGAGTTTTGGGGCAGTAACAGGGAGGTGGCAAAGTGATTGCAAGGAACCACCCTGACTTGTCATGGGCATGTATCAAAAGCTTGTGCATACAGGGTACTGAAGCCTATTTCTGACAGATCTCTTGCACTCAGCATGGGGCTGATGCAAGTGTAGATACTAATGATGACAGTTGCTGCTGCTGGCATGAAATCAATGGGCGGCACGAGTATCCGCTTGCAGATGCACGATCCTCCACGTTAGTTAAATGGATAATCGCATGGGAAGTAATAAAACAATTACAGTCACTATGTGTGTGATTCAATAGTGCGGGTGATCAAGTGCCCACAGAGCTGGCTCCGCTGCCTATAGGCAAATATATCATACACTGACCCAGATTTATCAACGGGTGATATTTTTGGTATCAATCGTCACTAATCTTAAATGGTGCTCCAACCAATCAGCTCCTAACTGTCATTTTTCTAACACATGACAGGAGCTGATTGGTTGGAGCACCATTAAAGATTAGCAACCAGTGATAACAAGAATATCACTCATTGATAAATCTGGGCCACTGCATTAAAACGTACCTTCTTTATTTGAACCAAATATATCGCAATTTGAGGGTTTTATTGCACCGTCAACATCAAACCCTGTAGATTTCACATTTATGCTGCCGTCAAATCCAAGACACTTGTTTACGGTACTGGTATCAATTGCTGCAATGAAACGTAAAGATGTATTATATTATCAGTGTGCAAGGGAGCTGGGAACAAACAGATAACAGATTTGCATAGAATCAGTAATGGCAAGTATGAAATAATGAGAGTTATGCTAAGAACTTACCTTTGTTAACTCTCCTTCTTCGAAGTCCATAGGGTCCATAGGGAGACCTTGGGGTGTAGGTGATAGAACTGAGTCCGGGCACCACGTAGTTAAATGCTTTCAGCTCCCAGGATGCACTGGTCCACTCTCCCTATACCCCGCCCCCGAGCCAGAGGCACCTCAGTTGGTTATAAGCCAAAGGCCGGAGGAGGAAAAGAGAGAAGGAAGACTGGTACACTCAAGAATCACACTCTCACAGAGGAGATGGGAAACCGGTGACCAGCTAGATAGCCCATATGAAGCCAGGTGCGTCAGTGCGGGTGCCTTGTGGACCCTATGGACTTCGAAGAAAAAGAGTTAACAAAGGTAAGTTCTTACCATAACTCTCATTTTCTTTTTCAGGGCCCATAGGCTCCACATGGAGACCTTGGGGATGTCCCAAATCAGTCCTTTTAAGGTTGGGGTTGCACCTGTGCTGAAAGGAGAATCCAGTGCACAAAAGAAAGCGTCCTGAGAGACAAAGGTATCAAAGGCATAAAACGTTAGAAAGGTCTGGACAGAAGGCCACGCGGCCGCCTTACAAAGCTGAACAGCCGAGGCGCCATGGCGAGGGACCCACAGACCGAGTAGAATGAGCATTAACAGAAGCCAGCCTATGTTCAAAGTCTCTGAGATAGTCATACGAAGCCATCTAGCCAGTGTTTGCTTATTGGCTGGCCATCCCTTCTTGTGAAATCCATAGAGCACAATTAAGGAGTCTGATTTCCGAAGGGAACTGGTACGGTCCACATAAATCTTGAGGGCGCGGACCACATCCAAGGAGGCCTCACCTGCCGAGAGGACCGGTGATTGAAAGGCTATACTATTATTTCCTCATTAATGTGGAAACTAAAAACAACTTTAGGAAGGAACTCGGGGCCCAATTTAGATGCGTTCGCTAAGCTGCGTTCCCATGCTGCTAGCCAATAGTTGTGAACTGCGCCTGCCTATAAGACCCAGTTTGCATGCACGAACCAGTCACTGCGATTGGGAAGTGGCTGCAGCAAGTACTCAAACACTCCACTAGTGACAGGATGTGCCATTTGTGGGTGGTAACAGGGGAAGGTCAATTGTAATGGGGGTGTGGTGGTGCAAACGCGGCGTGTCTGAGCATCAAAACGCTGTTTCAGGGGAGTGTATAACTAAGACGCAACTAGGAGTTGAAACATCTCTTGGTGAAGAGACCATTCCCCTGGATGCATGTCGTGACGGCTGAGGAAGTCCGCTTCCCAATTGAGAACTTCCGTAATGAACACTGCCAAAATGGCCGGGAGGTGACACTCTGCCCATGTCATTGCTGCTCGACTTCGAGTGCCTCCTTGATGGTTGATGTAAGCCACTGTGGTGGTGTTGTTGGACTAAACCTGCATGGTTCTTCTGTGAAGTATGTGTTTGGCCAGCTTGAGGGTCCTGTACACAGCCCGAAGTTCCAATATGTTGATTGGAAGGGTTGTTCCGACTACTGTCCAACGACCCTGAAAAGAGTGCGGACCGGTCACTGCGCCCCATCCCCGGAGACTGTTGTCCGTTGTTAGGAGTACCCAGTCCGGGATCTAAAAGGGGCGACCCTTGGTTAGATGAGATGTCAGTAGCCACCAAGACAGAGACAGATGCACCTCCGGAGAGAGCACTATTGTCTGAGCTTTGATCCGGTGGGGCAATCCGTTCCATCTGGAGAGAATCAGCCCCTGCAGAGGCCTGGAATGAAATTGAGCATATTCCACCATGTCGAAAGTGGACACCATGGATCCCAGAACCTGCATCGCTGACTGTATTGACACCCGGCGACTGTGGAGATCTTGTCCGAAGTCAGAAAGATTCTCTGCTGTTGAGAATCCAGTAGGGCCCCCAGATGAATCATCCTCTAGGGATTCAGGGAGGACTATTTTCCAATTGATCAAGCACCTGTGCACCTGTAAAAAGGCAATTGTCAGTTGTAGGAGGTGACAAAGCACTTCTGGAGAACAGGAGGAGTTTGTCCAGGTATGTTAGTAGCCGGATCCCCTGATTCCGCAGATGTGCCGCTATGATAGCCATAATTTTGGTAAACACCCTTGGCAAAGGGTAGCACCTGGAACTGGAAGTGTTGCTGTAGTATAGCAAACCGGAGATAACGCTGGTGAGAGGTCATTATAGGGACATGCAGGTATGCTTCCTGAATATCCAGTGATAACATAAAATCCCCAGGTTCCATAGCCAATATGATGAAGCGTAGAGTTTCCATCCTGAACCTGCGTACCCTGAGGAATTTGTTCAGGGATTTGAGATTGAGGATAGACCGATGAGACCCATTCGGCTTCTGCACCAGAAAGAGAGTAGTATAATAACCAGTCCCTCGCTGGGATAGTGGGACTGGCACAATTATGCCTGCTTGCAGCAAGGACTGTATGGCTTTCTGGATCTGTAAGGCCTTGTTCTTGTCTGAAGAAGGGCCTGTGCAGGAAAACTGTTGAGGAGATCTTCAAAGGAATTGGAGGGCGTACCCGTGAGAGACCACTTCTCTTACCCAAGTGTGCTTGGTGGTTTGACACCAGCACTGGGTGAACTGAAGAAGTCGATCCCCCACTCTGGGATCCCCCAGAGGGAGGCCCGCTCTGTCAGGCTGAGGGTTTAGCCACTGGTTTGGAAGCAGGGCGTCTTGTGCTCCAGGCCTGTTTCTTAGGCATGGTAGTCTTCTTTACGGCTGACTGTTTAGGAAAGGACTGCCCTTTGGGGATGAAAGGACCGAAAGGAAGAAGTTTGAGCCTTTGAAGGGGCAGATGCTGAAGGTAGAAACGCAGATTTCGATGCTGCCAATGTGTCAACAATCTTGTCCAGGCCTGGACCAGAAAAAAATCTCCCCATTGTATGGTAAGGCTTCCAGGCCTTTCTTAGAATCAGCATCGGCCCTCCAAGAGCACAGCCACAGGGAACGGCGAACAGACACGGCCGTGGCCAAGACCCTGGATGTCAGTAGACTGGCTTCCAGAGTAGCCTCACCAATATATGCTGCCACTTCCCTACTGTGGCCAACTAATGACACCTGACTCTCAGGAGCTTCCGTGGGGAAGGGGTCCTCAAGCGCATCGGCCCAGCTCTCTATAGCTTTAGCTCCTGAAAGGGAGTATATCGATTTCAGACAAGTTTCCACCTTCCTGTCTGTAGGATCCTTTAAGGAAGAAATGGATGGCATTGGTAGTGTAGCACTTTTTATTTCACGTGTTACATGAATATCCACCTTAGGGGTTGATTCCCATTTTTTACAATGAGCCTGAGGAAATGGATAACATGAGGCCAAACGCTTTTGAGGCTGATACCTTTCACCAGGCAACTGCCAGGCAGCAGCCATGTGTTCTACCAGCTGGTCTGATAGAGGGAATACTGCCGAAGTCACCTTTAGCCGTTTAAACTGAGGGTGTTTGGATTGAGGGGCTGGCTCTTCATCCTCTATTACCAATATGGTTCTGACCGCACGCACCAAGGCAGGAATATTAATATTTGACCTAGTCTCCGCCTCTTGCAGAAGGGATAGATGCATCCGCAATCTCCCCGTCGTCAGATGACATCTCAGACTTTGAGAGTTGTGTGGACTGGGATGACGACACAGGATGCTTAGCGGGCTTCATGGATTTCTCACCCTGCAACATGGTGTGAAGGGCAGTAGAGGAAGCCCCCAGGCTCTGCACTGAAGTAGAGAAAACATCTACCCATGGTGGGTGCATAGCCTACACGGGAATGACAGTCTGCTGTGGTACAGGAGGAGTCTGCATAATCTGTGGTAGACCCTGAGAAGGAATAATGGTCTGCTGAGATAACCCCATATGGGGAAAAACAGCTGGGACCGCCAGGCAGGCCGTAATGGAGGCCAGGACTGAGAAAAGGCAGCCCAAGGGGGTTACTGTACCATTGTTGGGGAGTTTGAGGTGCAGGGAGGATTATAACACCTCACACTTAACCCATCCCGAGCCAAATCCTCCTCACTTAAACTTGAAGCACATAACCTGCAAGACAGCAGAATGGGTGCAGCATTGTGCTCGTTACCCTTGTCAGACATGTCTGACACACAATATATAGGAGAGCACAACACTGGTCCTGACTGATGCTTGGATAAACTGCAGGAGCCCACTGCCTAAGTATGCGACACCCTGGTCCTGTCTGACACTTGGGTGAGCTACAGGAGCCTGTGCCTAAATATGGCACAGTGTAGCGCACAACAGTATGTGACAGACCTCACAAACATTATCATCTACTGTATATATATGAGGTAAAAGAACCACCCTAACTACACCTGTATTAGGGCAGAATTAGAGGAAAGGTATAGGTATATGCTGACAGGAAAAAAGACACAGACAGGCAGTGCTAGCATAAGTCACATACAATGCAGAATTTACACTGCAAATTGGCACTACACTCAACTACATAGACTCAGTGTCTGGTAGGCTATAGTGGTACATACACTAACACAAGGGAGAGGCATGTAGGGGGACTGGACCACGCGCTGTCCTGAGAGAGCTGTGACTGCACCATGAAGAAAATGGCCATCGGAGACCTCAGAGGGGGCGTGGCCGAGGAGGAGAACAGCTCAGGGAAGCCAGACCTCAGAGGAAAGGCACCCAGAGCTGAGGGGAGGAGCTGTCTCCCCTGGCTGATCGTTAATCCCCAGGATGCCAGTTCCCGCACCGCTAATGTCCCTGGTGGTCTAGTGGATTGCGGTGGCTAGAGCCTGCGTCCACACTCAGCCACCTCCGGTCTGTCCCCTGAGACCGGAGGTATAGACAGGTAAGGCGGGTCACGCAAGCAGTGACCCACCTTACCTGTCCCCTTAAGCTGGCCACACATCTAAAGATTATCTGTCCAACCAGCCAACTAGTTGATTGGTTGGAATGAAAACCTGGTAAATTATGAAAGCAAATGACAATCAGCAATTTGCTCCCAAATGCTGGAAAATGGACAAAAACTGTTGTTTGAACAAATAGTTTTGATCAAACATTTAAACAAACTTGTCTGAACGACCATTTTCATCAGTTTTCTGGCATTTAGGAGCAAATTGCTGATCATCATTTACTCCCATGTATTACCAGATTTTCATTCCAACCAATCAACTAGTTGGCTGGTTGGACAGATAATCTTTAGATGTGAGGCCAGCTTAAGTGTCCGGCTGCAGCCTGGGTCCTCCCCGGGGGCCTTGGCTAGCAATGACCCCCGGTATGCCTGCCGAGATCCCCAGATCCCTTGGACAGTCTGCTGCTGCGTAGTCTGTAGAAGAAAAACTGAAACTAAATTAAATCATAAAAATAACAAGCTTAAGGGCTGCCTATGCAGCCCCCTGCATAATGGTGACCCAACTCCGGCCGGGCACTAACGAAACTGAGGTGCCTCTGACTCGGGGGCGGTGTATAGGGAGAGTGGACCAGTGCATCCTGGGAGCTGAAAGCTTTTAACTGCGTTGTGCTTGGATTCAGTTCCATCACCTACACCCCAAGGTCTCCCTGTGGAGCCTATGGACCCTGAAGAAGAAAACACATTTTCCAGACTTTGTAAAATATTTGCCATCTAAGAGACTAGTCTTCATCATGCTGTCATGATGATGGGCCTATTTTTATGTGGGGCCTTGAGCTGAAGCTCCATCCACCACATTGTTAATCTAGCCCTGAGCCCAGGGTGTTTGGGTAGAGCCCCAGAATGTGGGTGCATGCTAGTTGTTAGAGACAGAATCCCCCTGCAGCCTGGTGGTATGGCTTCTGGCAGGGCATCATTTTATTTGTATTCTCTTCTTAACACAATTAAATTTGCCATAGTTCGTAAATTTTGAGTTGAGATTCCGTCTAAGCAAAGAGAACTTCTGGAGTTTCACACAAACCTTTCTGTTCATGTAAGTGAAACATTAGATATATTATATTTCACATTTTCATAGTTATCATATTAAGCACCCACATGGACAATTCTAAATGCTGTGCTACACATATACAGTACATCAGACACGTAACGTAGGATATACTGTACCTTTTTCTTTCATAATTGTGGAATCTAACACATACACAAGATCATATTTTCCACCGATGCTCCCGGATACTGTATAATGAGTCCCATACATCTCCAGAAGGGCAAAATATTCTCCCTTATCATAGAAGGACGGGAGGCTGTTGAGGTCATCGATGAACGTTGGTGATAACATGATGTTTCTAGTTCTCATTTGGAATGTGCCCAATTGCACAGATCCTGCCACTCTTAAGAATTGTTTGTTCTGAAATAGAAACAAGTCACAAGATGGGAATTGGAGTTGTCTTGGTGCCCAGTTTAGCTACAACATGGGCATTCTGGAACTTGGATAGACTTTGAAAGCCATCAATGGCAAGCAAGACTTGATGGGACTTGTAGCTACACAGCAGCACTTAATATATGTTGACTTTACGTTATTGGCATGCGATCTACCGGCTATAGTGTGCCAGGAAGAACCCAAATGTTACTCAGCACTGGTCTGGCATACCCAGAAGAAGGCAAATGTTTTTCTGTGGGCCGGAATTCTTTCCTGTGTTGAGGCGCTGAGGGAAAAGGGGGGTGTGTTACATTAAAACCGAATAAGGTCTGTCTGGGAGACTGGGCTAGTGTGGAGACGTAAGCCCCCAACAAGTCGACCTTGCTCTCCTCAGCAGGCTGTGCAGCATGTAAGACAATCCCGACATTCAGATTGGGGCGTGGCAATGCCCTCATATTCTTGTCCCCTACCCCCTGGTACCAGAGACCAATAGATCACCTTGCAGGATTGGGTGCATGACTCTAAGCATGTGACCCATTTGTGAATCTGATTCTGTGATTGTGTGTTGGTAGGAGTTCTGATGGTGTATGGTATGTGCAATTTGAGATGCAATTTGAGATGTGTTGTGGGGATTTATTTGGCGATGGTCAGCTTTCATTGTACTGTCCATGACATCAGGATTAACATAGGCGTCGGTATTTTGACGCCTATGTTAAATTCCTTGCCGGGATTACGCTGTCGGGATTGAGACCGCTGGCCATGCGGCCGCCGGTCTCATAACTACGTCCCTATGAAAATGTATGTACTTTCAATTATACACATCAATATCTTTATACAAAGACTCCTTTGTGGCCTCACAATTATTATTATTATTATTACAGTTTATTTATAGAGCGCTACAAGTGGTCCGCAGTGCCGTACATACACAATCACACTAGTTCTACTATATGTCTATATATTTATACATTAATATATAACTGTTACTGTGACTGATACAAGGTAAGTATTAATGTATTACACAGACCCTCCAACATGACCCGTTCCATTACATACACAGTGCTCTACTCCTGGATTTCATTCTTAACTGATGATTGCAGCCACCTGTGGTGAAACACATGTCTCATCAATTAACTAGCTCAACACAGGTGACTGCAAACCTAAATCAGGTGGAAGTCCAGGAGCAGAGCATTTTGTACCTGATGGGAGGGGTCATGTTGGAGGTTAGGATTACATTGTAATTATAATTTAACAGTTCAAGGTAAGTATTAGATTAGGCTATCATAGGTACTTGTCTCTCCAATAAAAGAAGATTAAAATCCCCTTACAGGCTTGTGACTCCGGGTCCTGGTGATAATGGCTCCTGTAAATTTCCAGTTACAAGTCCATTAGCAGATTATTCCTGGTCCTTTCCTATGCTCTTTTAATATCTTAATCCAGGGAAGGAGGAGTCGGGGAATATAATTTGAGCACAGGATCATGAAATGATATGAAGTAATGTATAAATCGGCGTGTAAAGCAATCCACAGTTGTTAGAATGTATGCTTGGATCTCTCAAGTCCGTGTTAGGCTTCATTTAAATATTCCTCCCCTCTGTGACTCGCTCTCCCTTTCTCCTTTTCAAAAAGAGCATTGGCGCCCCCCTCATTTTTCAAAGGGACATAATGCACCCAAAAAAGGGCCATGGCCTCATGGGGAAGGGCCAGGGAAGAGATAGGAGACACCAGGAGATGCTGGGGATGAAATAAGAGGAAGCTACAAGCAAAAATGATAATAAATAGAAATTTGACAAACCCAAACAGGGCCCCCTGACCTGTGGTGCTCTGTGCGATGGCACCGGCCGCACTGCCCTAGCTACGGCCCTGCACTTGCACTCCTCTTTTCACACTATTTTCATAGGCCCCATTACATACAGCATCCACAGTGTGCCTTTCATACTCCAGTTTGATATTTCTCCTGCTGTTTTTTTATTTATTTTATATATATATCTAGCTTCCTCACACTGGCTATGACCCCTACTTTTTTTTCCATTACCGTTTTTGTAGAATAATCTTTGACTTTTTGCATACTGTCTCTCCTGGTCCAGTTTCCTTTTAAATTTCCTTTGATCGTAGTGGAATTGTGCTTTGCAGGTGTCAATTTCAAAGACAATGATCCCTCAATCGACAGTGTCTTTTCCTCTATAAGCTTAGTCAACACTGAAACAGCATTCTCGTAGGCTTCTGTTGTAAACGTTTTATCAGCTCTAGTCTAGAAACAAGAGAGTATAATATTATAACACAAAGGTAAACCAAATAAGACATATCAATAGTGGGATATGAAAGGGGGTCTAGACTTATTGTTTTAATTTTCCCCAATTAATTAATTATATAACTGTTGTCACGCTCCGGCCCTTAAAAACCACTTTCTTACCTCTCCGGTGTCTGTCCAGGCTAGCGCTGAGATCTGCTTGCGCAGTGCATCACTCCCAGATAGCACAGAGGTCCGCTGACGCTGCACATCGCTCCCGGCTGGTGCTGAGGTCTGTCTGTGCTGCTCCTGCCCAGTCCGCTCAGTGTCCTGTCACTGAGCATGGAGATGGCTCTCCGCAGCCCTTTGCTCACAGCGTGTCTTCCCAGCATGATGGCACACAGGTTGCACGCCAGACTTCCCTCCTAAACCACAGTATGGGCGCAGCCATGTTGGACTCTGTCACCTGATGCTCTTCCTCCACTCAGAGCGCTGCTCCCAAACCAGCTGATTGCAGCATCCAATCACTGGGGATCTGTTGCCAGTACAAAGTCGCTTCTTGCTGAGGTTACAGCTCTGTGCTGAGCCCCCTGGTACTCTGTATCAGTACGGTCCGAGGAGCTGATTCAGACCCGCTCGCTAGATGCGTTCATTCGCACGCAGCCGCTCAGCTGCTAATATATCTTAGCGTGTGACGACAGTGCGATCGCAGGCCAGTCTAATGACGCCCCCTTTCCCTTCGCAGCAAACGTCAGAAAGTGTATGTAAAATCAGTAACATTGAGTGACATCGGAGCCGCTCGCAGCACTGTGGTTGACCCTACCCTGCCGCAAGCACTGCGAGTGCTTCAGTGTTTAAACCAGCCACGTGACGTGTACAATAACGCAGCCTTGTAATTATGGATGCCCAAAAAATGCAGTTTTGATGCTCAAACACGGCTGCGTTCGCACAACTACTCCCCCGTTTTTCTGGACCTTCCCCTGTCACCAACCAGATACGGCACATTCTGTAACTCAAACTAGCTGGCCGTCTGTCTATTACGAGCAATCGCTTCCCGATCGCAATGACCAGCTCACACATGTGCATTTTGGCATGTGCAGAAAGGCGACAATTGGCCAGCAGCGTGCGAACGCAGACTAGCGAGCGGGTCTGAATCAGGTCACCAGTCCGTTATATCCAGTTCCTATATCTGGTAAACATGTCTCCTATACCATCTTGCACTCCAGTCTGGTTTACCCCTGAGACTTGTTCTTACAGACACCATCGGTTCCAGCCGATACCTCCAACCATTGGTTTCATCCAATTATTAAATCCTTCAATTCTACAACATTGGTCCCAACTGATCAAGTTCATCAATTCATCAACATTGGATTCAAATCCATCAAGTTCTTCAATTCATCAACATCGGTCTCAAATCGATCCAGCTCTCAATCTAGCATCATCAGTTCCAATCCGATTCTGCTCATTCATTCAGTATATATCCAGTTGCATTCCAACCCGTTGTTCAATAAAGACATTCTATTCCTGTTCTCGCCTTCGGTCCCATCATCCACGGCTGTATCTTTACCTCCTCACATCTAATACATGAGGAAGCCCTGGCTCAAATCACCTAAGTTCATTCACGCCTCTCAAATCTCCTCTTCAGCCTCCCCTGCCTGTTCCAACCCAAACCAACCCTCAGGTGTGACAATTACCTTCAATTAATTTAATCATTTCCTATTGATTTATCATGTTTGCCCAACAGCATTTATCTTCAGGTCCTCTTCCACAGTATTAAGGGGACAACTGTCTTCTACAGCTGCAACACTTTTGCAATAATAAAAAACAAACAAAACAATAGTGTTGTAGGAGTCTCGTCTGAGTGCAATGTGGGAGTTTGCATTGCTGTATTTGTACTTACGTACAGTACACCTGATTTATGTGTTTTATTTCAGATAGAATAGCAACTGAGCTAACGCTCAACCCCTGCTAGAATGTACAGTGCTTTAAACACTATTGGGAGAAAGGAACTTTATACATTATTATTATTATTATTACTATTATTATTATTATTATTATTATTACTGAAATCTCCAACACAACAAGTTGATGGGTTACAGTTGTCTGAAATATATTCTTAGGTTTCCTACTGAAGCAAAGTTAAATAATAATAATAATTAGGGAATCCTGACGGTAACCGCCTTAGTTATGGAGAATATTATGGATAATAGTTACTGAGAATAATGAGTCCGTAATTTGAAGGTATTTGTCATGAAGAGTTCTGCTAAATATGGTGGAATAGTCACATTGGGCAACACAACTTTTCCATGTAACAGCAGTCTCAAAAGAAGTGTAGGGCACCACAGTTCACATATTGCACATCCATGGGACCCAAAGAGTAGTACTGTGGTGAATATGCCATGTCCAATGCAAGCGGCGTATAAGTTGATCTTGTTATACGTTGTTTAAGATCTTTGAACTGTGCACTCTGGGTGACCTGTAAGGTGTCAGGGCTGGGGATTCTGGATTGCCCAGGAAAGAGTCAGATACTCACAGGATGATACAGGAGGTTTGGAGTAGAGATGGTCATATATAATTCCTCCTCATAGATGTAATAATAATTATACATATGCAGCAGGGTAGTATTACTAAGACGGTGCATGGAGTAAACCCTGGGCTAGTACTGTAGTAGATACTGGAGTAGAACTGGGACTAGACAGAACAGGCACTGAAGCCGGATTGGGACCAGACTTGAAGTATACACAGGAGCCGGAGTAGGACCGGACTTGGAGCACAGATTGGACCCGAAGTGGGACCAGACCTGGAGTATACACTGGGGCCAGAGGGGGCCTGGACTTGAAGCACAGACTGGATCTGGAGTGGGAACGGACAGCGTTTATACTGGATCCGGAGAGGGACTGTACTTGGAGTAGACTGGAGCCGGAGTCGGTTCGGACTTGGAATAGAGACTGGAGCTGGAGCCGGGCCGGACTTGAAGTATACACTGAAGCCGGAGTGGGACGGACTTGGATTAGACATTAGAGCTGGAGTGAGAGTCATCAATGAGCCTTAAAAAAACAGCCAGGATTGGAGCCTAGGACATGTATCAGTGACGAAGCTCAGACACAGAATGCTGTCAGGGCAGGATAATTATACCCTGGGTCTCACAGGGATTGGCTGATGCAGACAGGTGGACAGTGGCCTGGCTGTCACTGGAGATTAGCGGTCAGCTGACCGGGACCAATATTGCGGAGCCCAGTGTCCGGAGCTGGCAGTAGCACAGGTGCTTGATTAGCAGCCATATTGGTTAGGGTATAAAACCCTTTTCAGGAATACACGCCACTTACCTTTGACAAAGCTGTGGGACACACAGTGAAATGTGTCAGAAATTGGCTGTACACTGCATTTACGGCGCTGGTTTTTTTAATACATCTATAGTACCTGGACTAAGCCCTGGAACTTTTTATTGGACAACACATGGGAATCACTGCCTATTACATATCTGCCATAACACCTAATGCAAGTCCACCAATATCAAGGAATCCAATCTTGTTGCATGACTCTGCTAATAAGGCACCCTCCAGCTCTTGTACTTTATAGCGGTAAATATATGTCTGAAATTATTTGTATCTCCTAATGGAACTATTGTGATATTCCAAAAATTGCTGATTATTTCCAGGAGGCTATAATAGGAACAGGTTAATTTGTACTTGTGCACTTTACTGGACAATTTAACAAGCGTCAAATTCCCAGCGGCTCTACAATGTTTTAAATTTATTTTTGTATGCATGACATTATATATTGATTTTATGTGTTTTTTTAAATTAAATATTACCCATAATCCATTCCAACTTTTTAGAGTAATTATTAAGAGACAGCGCTGTTTTTTTCTTTGTATATGATCTTGATTAGTGAGGTCTGACTATCCTCATTTTTACAATAGCAGCTTTAGAAAGACAGCCCCGTGTAGCGCCTGCATTGAACCAATTGTTAGTTCCAGTCTTGCTTTACTTATACCCTGGTTCTCGCAGAGATTGGCTGATGCGGTCAGGTGGACACCATCCTGGCTGTCAATGGAGACTTGCGGTCAGCTGACCGGGACCAATATGGCAGTGCCTAGTGTCTGGAGCCGGAGGGAACGCCGACGGACTCCGAGCCCCCTGAGACCACCACCATGCTTGGAGCCTATCATCAATGGCGTTCAGCTGGCCGGGCCTGCCATAGCAGTGTCCAAAGCCGGTGGGAATGCAGGCAAAACACTGGGCTCCAGAGACGACCACCACATTGGGGACCTGTCAACAGTGCTCTCTGAGAGCCCCAGGCCCCCGCCAAGACAGATCAACACGAACCTAAGGGTAAGGATGGTTCTTGACATAAGGGTTCGTTCCACCACATCTACGTCCTCGAGGCTGGCTTCTAGGCATGTTTTGTGTAAACAATGCGTGGTGACGCGAATAGTGAAAAAACAAAGCAGTGGTGCTAATATATGTGGCTGCGAATAACTGTCACAGTTTCCAGGCTATCCAGCAGGTCACAAGTTCCAGGCCACCCAGCAGGTGCACGGAGAGAGTTCACCAACTGTCACATTTTCCAGCGCATAATGGTGATCCATTGTAAATAGTGGGTGGATGTTTTGCCACATAACTCCGAAATTAAGCAACCAAAAACAACACCAATATTTATTTTTCTGCAAATCTACAGACCAAGACCTTTAATTTGGTATATGATGTGCCCTGCTCAAACAAAGGCATCATCGAAATATGTCACTCATAAAGACGTCCTTCTGCTATTAATATATAGAAAATATAAAAAATTATTATAATAATTATTATTGATTTTTCAACTTTTTGTTTTACTGTCATCCAATCCATTTTAAATTCTGTATATGTCATTTGTGAGTATCCTCCCACATTGTTTTTATTATTATCCTTTATTTATATAGTCTATTACCTGATAAACAAGAGCAGCAACATTCCATGGCTTGCGGTAATAGGTTCTGGTATTACCATCACGGACTCTGTCACAGACCCCATTAAAATATTCATTGTCAAAGGCGTTTCCCTTTACTTCCATTCCGAGAAAGTTATAACTAAAATTAACAGAAAATAACATCTATTTATTATGTTTATTGCAAGTGAATATCAACTTGGTCATTTATTTTGTAAGGATTGTCCAGTATATCATGTCTGGAATAAGCAAACGTTAGCACTGTTTGTGATATCTCATGTTAAAAAAAAATTAGGTCTAATACCAGGAGTGAAACTTTAAATTACAATTTAATAACAAGTACCAATACACAATGTAAATAAAAATGGCATCTCTATATAAACAACCATAAAAATGCAAAAATTTGCAAAAAATATGCAAGCCGCACAATGACCTGGTTGTGCCATTTAGGATCCAGATGGTTCAAACGTCAATGATCAGAACACCCCTTTACTTGATTATGATATATTGAAATTCCATCTGGTTCCTTTTAAAGGTTCCGTATCACAACAATAGGATGACTATTTAGTTACAAGAGCCAGCTGACCACATTTAGGGGTAAATTTACTAAATGATCTAAATCGATGTTGTGTTTCTGGGGTTAAAACACACATTTCCTAACAGTACATTTCTTAAGTGTTAGTAAATGTGTGATTTAGCCACAGAAACACGACATCAATTTAGATCATTTTGAAATCAATTAAAATGGATTGAAATCGACCTTTAGTAAATTTACTCCTTTGTATGCATACCTAACATTTGATGTCTTGCATTTTTTTGCAATTGATTGCACGTTTATTGTTGCTTATATACAATTACCATTATTATTTACATGGTGTATGGGTACTTGTTATTGAATTGAATTCTAATGTTTCATGTATCCATTGGAAGAGATGTGGCAGGTGGGGAGTTTGACTTGGGACGGTACACCTGTCAAACCGTAACGCAGGAGTCCTAAGGCGAGCTCAGGGAGGACAGAAACCTCCCATGGAGCAGAAGGGCAGTGTTTGAAAAATGACAGAGGAGCTGATTGGTTGGCGATTTATCTCTCTCCACTTTTTCGCTCTCCAATCTACCCCTTGGTAATAGACCTACATGAGATATCAAACACAGCTCTGTCTGCGATTGTCCTGTTTTTATCATTTTCATTATTTATTCAGATATTTGTGCATTGCAGTATTCATCCATATCTAGTGGTGAATTTCCTATTAGGCACGTGAGACACGTGCATAGGGGAGACACTTATTGGGGGTCTATATGAACACAAAAAGAGAAGGAAAATGAACTGTCATGGGTGGTGCACTATTAATTAAAACATAACTTTTAATAAATAATGGTTAATACCTATTATATAGGAAAGACAACAGCGGAAATTGGTAAAATATAAAGTAGTGTAATAAAGACAGAAAATGTGATTGAAAATAAGTGACAGCGCATGTACCTGCCTCCATTATGTCATAATATAAATTGGCTGGTAATACGTAAAATATCTATGTTAACTCTCTAATATATTTGGGATACACCTTTCCCTATGTTATCGTGAAAATATATAGATATAGATGAGAATATAAGGTACTACATAAATATAGAGTTCATACCACTGTTATTTAGACTTCAGCCAATCAAAAAGTGTGTTTGTATTTGACGTCTTTAAATGGCAAATCAACAGACACAAGGCCTATTTATATTTTATTTTCATGGGAAATTAACAAACCAAGAGGGTTAAGGATCACGTAGGAGTAGTGATCACTAGAAATCCTTCTCTGATATATCAGAATTACATCTGTTTTTAAACCGGCATATCATTATATAATCTCAGGGAGTAACTGTCATAATGTACTCAGATAGTTATGGCAAATATAATTACACATGTAAAATAACTGTCTCAGCAGTCCTTGTTGTTCTTTAGGACATCAAAAGTGTACCTAATGTCCAGGCTTCCCCATTATAGAAACATATATTCACTTTTATAGTGTTTATAACAATTTGCGCTTATTACAGCAGGTGTATCTGGGAAATATGCAGATAGAATGCTTTCACCATGTGACCAGGTATTCTATGATGATCATAGCATCACAGACATAAGATTTGCACTGACAATGTCAGATATTTTTCCTGGTTTGGACAAACACAAACAACACAACAATACTACATATAATGAGACATGAGGTCAGGTCACACGCGCCGCTAACCGACGCGGCGTTTCACTACACTGGCTTTGTCAAGGCAAGCCGAATCTAACATCGGGGTATCCTCATATACCCGGATGTCTAACCCTTGTCCAATCAGAAGAAATCCTAAGTCCGAGTAACCAATCGCGCTAAGTCGCATCATACTGGACCCGCCCACCTGATCTGCTGAGACTATACTGCTATACTATGGGATTCAATGGTGTCTATTCTGGATAGAGTAATCGAACTTTGAGTTCACTGATCCCAGTGAGACTATAGTAGAGGCTAACCTATTAGCATATTCACTCCTAGATGGAAACATATATCGTAAATCGGTGATTATATTACCATTTATCAAACAGTTTAAAGGAATAGAAATCAAATAAGTAAATATATCAAAACAGCTGATTATACTAATAGAATAACCTATATTTAATATCCAATATAAAGACCAAATGAGACCAAAGTAATGGATAGAAAAATCATGGATCAGATTCCAATAAAAATAAAAATAAATGGTGTCTGTGTAGAAAGCCACTCCATATACCAATCCATTATTAATGGATCTATATGGATTTCACTGCACCGCTATATAGATAATAATATTTTCAATATTGCAATCAATAGTGCTAATCTCAAATTAATAAATCCACATATCAACAAATATATTAATAAATGAATATCCAATATTCCTAATATAACTCAAATAAAAATACTGATGAAACTACAATAATGTAGTATTAACATAATACTATAATGTGATATGAGTGAAAGATGTAAAAACAAAATAATAATAAATAAATGTTAAAAAATGCATAATGTAAATCATTAATTCCAAAACCTATAATGACCCATTAAATATTGGTGACAGACAGTGACTCTGATGAAAGTGATGATGCAAGTATGTGTAAAAAATGGATATCAATATAAATGATTAAACCCTGAAGAAAAAGGGAAAGGAAAAAATAAAAAAAAGAAAGAAAGAAAAATCGTGTGAACATAACAAACCCACTGAAAAATGTGAAAAAAATAATGTGAAAAATTCCTTTAGATCACAGCAAAAATTGAGTGAAAAATAAGATAAAATATATCTTTATTATCAAAAAATTATTATAATGAGTGAAGGTGACTGTAAAGATGAATAAAAAAATATAAAAACTGGTGTAATGGTGTCATGAACATGTAAAATACATACGTGCGCTAATACATATATACCCATGTATATTAATACAGTAAAAACCCATATAAAAATATTAATAATAATTAAGTAATAAAACACCCAACAGTGCTCCACATGTTATTACATGTGAATCATAATAAATCTGCATTACGTGTATATACATATAAAAAGATAGAAAAAGTGAATCCAATATGTTAATGCATAAAGAAATGTGTAAAAGTTGATAGAAGGGAAGAAATAGAGATTTTATGATACTGAATCATTTTATTTAAAAAAGATGTATAGTTATTTTCTTCGTTCAAACCTCTAGGTACTAAAGTATCCATGAGAAAAATAAGTTTAGTCTCCTGTTTAAGGAGTTCATTATCAATATCCCCTCCCCTGATGTTAGTTACAATTTTCTTCATTCCATATACTTTCAGGCCGCTCGGATTGCCTTCATGAAATTTTAAGAAGTGTCTTGCTACCGATGTTAGTGGTTTGAAGAGGAGTTTGTCTCGTTTGGCATTTTTAATGTTATTCAGATGTTCAAAGATTCTTTTCTTAAGAGGTCTTATAGTCTTACCAATATATTGTTTGTCACAAGGACAACTTAAGTTGTAAACGACTGCCGTCGTATTACAATCAATATGGTCTTTTATATGCCAGATCTTATTAAATTTGTCCTTGTAGATTTCCGAAGTATTCATCGTCCAACAAGCTTTACAGGTTCCACATCTTCTGGAGCCTTTTCTAAAGTATAGACATTTTTTAGGTGTTTCAAGATGACTTTGTACCAAGTTATCTCTAAGATTCCTGGACCGTCTCCAACTCATTTGGATTCTGTCGCCCAGGATTTCCCTAAGATCTTGATCAGTTTGTAACACATTTAGATGTTTGTGTAGGATTCTTTGAATCTGTTTCCATTCGTGACAAAAAGTCCCAACATATCTCACACCCTCCTGCTCTTTCTTTTTAACCTTAGGTGTCAATAATTGATCTCTGGTATAGTTGGTTGAGTCCGCATGGGCTTTCTTAATAGCCCTATTGCTATAACCTCGGACTCTCAATCTTTCACTTAATTGTTCTGATCTCCCTTGGAATGTGTGCTCTTCTGAGCAATTTCGCTTCATCCGAAGGAATTCCCCCTTAGGTAATCCCTTCAAAACTGGGGGAAAGTGAGAACTTTTGTTATGCAAAATGCTATTAGTAGAGGTTTTTTTGTGGAATAAATCCGATGAAATGTGTCCATCTCTTTATTAGCATTAAGTTTCATCAAGAATTCTTCAAATTGTCTCACTTCACCCTCCCAGACTATCAAAAGGTCATCGATATATCTGAGCCAAAGAATAATATATTTTGTATATGAATCATTTTCCTGGTTAAATACGTACTCCCTCTCCCACCACCCCAGGTAGAGATTGGTGTACGTGGGGGCACACGTGGTCCCCATCACCGTCCCTCTTACCTGGAGGTAGAAGTTGTTGTTACATACAAAATAATTCTTTGTTAATATAAATCATAATAATGAAACGAGGAAGTTGTTGAAGTCAGTATTTGAATCCATGCTCAAAAAGTACTCTACTGCTTTAATCCCATAATTATGGCTGATACTTGTGTAGAGGCTTTCCACATCACAAGTTATCAGCCACGTACCTTCATCAAGAATAATATCTTGTATCTTATTCAATACATCAGAAGTATCCCGGGTGAAAGATGGTAAACTAACAACATAATTTCTTAAATGGGAATCCACAAACTTGCTTGCATTCTCAGTAAGACTACCCATCCCAGAGACAATTGGTCTTCCGGGTGGGTTGTTTTCATTTTTGTGGATCTTGGGCAATAGGTACAGAGTAGGTATCTTTGGATGCTCTGTCCTTAAAAATTCAAAATCCTTCTTAGTTATGATGCCTTCATTTTTTGCTCTTGTAATGATCTTAGTATATAATTCCAAAACATCTATGGTGGGATTGAAGGTTAGACGTTTATAGCAAGATTCATCTCTCAATTGACGATTCAATTCCATAACATATTGATCTCTCGACCACAGGACCACATTACCACCTTTGTCTGATGGTTTAATTATTGTGTCCTCCCACATTTGCATTTCTCTTAATGCTCGTCTCTCTTCTCTTTTTAAATTATGGTCACATTCCATGATCCGTTTATTCTTTTCCAAATGATCTAACTCTTTACTTACTAAATCAACAAAGATCTTAACTTGAGGACAAATGGATGAATCGGGACAAAAAGTGGATTTCTTTTTCAGAGGGATTGTTCTAATACTCATAGAATCATCCAAGATTGATGTTTCTAATTGTTCAAATGATAATTGTGTTTCTCCCAATTCTTCCAAAATTGAGACAGCTATTAAGTCATCCTGTGAAAGATCTCTGGGATTAGATGTACTTTCCTCCCTTTCCCCTCTGTTTTTTAAAAAAATTTTTAGAAGAAGTTTTCTTGCGAAAAGGTTAATATCCTTCTTACATTCAAATCTATCGAATGATTGCGTAGGTGAGAAGGAGAGTCCTTTGTTAAGGACTTCTATTTGTGAAGATGTTGGTACACTTTCTGTTAGATTGATAACTCTCAGGGTATCCAATTCATTTATTTCCTGTATTTCTGATAATCCCTGGGTTCGTCTCTCCAATCCCCTTAAACTTCGTTTGCCTCTTCTTTCCTCTCCTAATCCTCTTGGAGGTAATCCTATGTTTTCTCTGGTTGCTCTGGGAGTTAACTCTAAAAAATCCATTTGTTGTCTATGAAATGAAGTTTGTTTTACTATATTTTCATTATCAGATGAATCAATATCAGAGGTGGTATAATTCATACGCTCATTTGATACTCTTTTGTTCATATGATTCCACTTATATACTCTGTTAGAGGCAAAGTCATTTTTGTCCCTCTGCAATTTGCCCCGCTTCCTACTGATCACTTCTTTCTCAATCTCTTCAACTTCCCTCTTATATTTGTCATATGTTTTTTGAAACTTCTCCATCCCTTCAAAAATTTTTAATTTAGTACCCAATGTGGATATCTCTTGTGAAAATTTATTTAGCAGTAATTCATCATGTTTGATCAGTATGGAGATCAGATTCAGTGAGCATGTAGTGAGAATTTTCTCCCACTCAATTTTCAAGGTGTCGCTAGCTAATTCAAAGGAAGGGAATACTTTTGGTCTTTGAACATCTGAATAACATTAAAAATGCCAAATGAGACAAACTCCTCTTCAAACCACTAACATTGGTAGCAAGACACTTCTTAAAATTTCATGGAGCCAATCCGAGCGGTCAGAAAGTATATGGAATGAAGAAAATTGTAACTAACATCAGGGGAGGGGATATTGATAATGAATTCCTTAAACAGGAGACTAAACTTATTTTTCTCATGGATACTTTAGTACCTAGAGGTTTGAATGAAGAAAATAACTATACATCTTTTTTGAAATAAAATGATTCAGTATCATAAAATCTCTATTTCTTCCCTTCTATCAATTTTTACACATTTCTTTATGCATTAACATATTGGATTCACTTTTTCTATCTTTTTATATGTATATACACGTAATGCAGATTTATTATGATTCACATGTAATAACATGTGGAGCACTGTTGGGTGTTTTATTACTTAATTATTATTAATATTTTTATATGGGTTTTTACTGTATTAATATACATGGGTATATATGTATTAGTGCACGTAAGTATTTTACAATTATGTATTTTACATATTCATGACACCATTACACCAGTTTTTATATTTTTTTATTCATCTTTACAGTTACCTTCACTCATTATAATAATTTTTTGATAATAAAGATATATTTTATCTTATTTTTCACTCAATTTTTGCTGTGATCTAAAGGAATTTTTCACATTATTTTTTTCACATTTTTCAGTGGGTTTGTTATGTTCACACGATTTTTCTTTCTTTCTTTCTTTTCTTTTTTCCTTTCCCTTTTTCTTCAGGGTTTAATCATTTATATTGATATCCATTTTTTACACATACTTGCATCATCACTTTCATCAGAGTCACTGTCTGTCACCAATATTTAATGGGTCATTATAGGTTTTGGAATTAATGATTTACATTATGCATTTTTTAACATTTATTTATTAATTATTATTTTGTTTTTACATCTTTCACTCATATCACATTATAGTATTATGTTAATACTACATTATTGTAGTTTCATCAGTATTTTTATTTGAGTTATATTAGGAATATTGGATATTCATTTATTAATATATTTGTTGATATGTGGATTTATTAATTTGAGATTGGCACTATTGATTGCAATATTGAAAATATTATTGAAAATATTATTATCTATATAGTGGTGCAGTGAAATCCATATAGATCCATTAATAATGGATTGGTATATGGAGTGGCTTTCTACACAGACACCATTTATTTTTATTGGAATCTGATCCATGATTTTTCTATCCATTACTTTGGCCTCATTTGGTCTTTATATTGGATATTAAATATAGGTTATTCTATTAGTATAATCAGCTGTTTTGATATATTTACTTATTTGATTTCTATTCCTTTAAACTGTTTGATAAATGGTAATATAATCACCGATTTACGATATATGTTTCCATCTAGGAGGGAATATGCTAATAGGTTAGCCTCTACTATAGTCTCACTGGGATCAGTGAACTCGAAGTTCGATTACTCTATCCTGAATAGACACCATTGAATCCCATACTATAGCAGTATAGTCTCAGCAAATCAGGTGGGCGGGTCCAGCATGACGCGACTTAGCGCGATTGGTTACTCGGACTTCGGATTTCTTCTGATTGGACAAGGGTTAGACATCCGGGTATATGAGGATACCCCGATGTTAGATTTGGCTTGCCTTGACAAAGCCAGTGTAGCGAAACGTCGCGTCGGTTAGCGGCGCGTGTGACCTGACCTCATGTCTCATTATATGTAGTATTGTTGTGTTGTTTGTGTTTGTCCAAACCAGGAAAAATATCTGACATTGCCAGTGCAAATCTTATGTCTGTGATGCTATGATCATTATAGAATCCCTGGTCACATGGTGAAAGCATTCTATCTGCATATTTCCCAGATACACCTGCTGTAATAAGCGCAAATTGTTATAAACACTATAAAAGTGAATATATGTTTCTATAATGGGGAAACCTGGACATTAGGTTCACTTTTGATGTCCTAAAGAGCAACAAGGACTGCTGAGACAGTTATTTTACATGTTTAATTATATTTGCCATAACTATCTGAGTACATTATGACAGTTACTCCCTGAGATTATATAATGATATGCCGGTTTAAAAACAGATGTAATTCTGATATATCAGAGAAGGATTTCTAGTGATCACTACTCCTACGTGATCCTTAACCCTCTTGGTTTGTTAATTTCCCATGAAAATAAAATATAAATAGGCCTTGTGTCTGTTGATTTGCCATTTAAAGACGTCAAATACAAACACACTTTTTGATTGGCTGAAGTCTAAATAACAGTGGTATGAACTCTATATTTATGTAGTACCTTATATTCTCATCTATATCTATATATTTTCACGATAACATAGGGAAAGGTGTATCCCAAATATATTAGAGAGTTAACATAGATATTTTACGTATTACCAGCCAATTTATATTATGACATAATGGAGGCAGGTACATGAGCTGCCATTTATTTTTAATCACATTTTCTGTCTTTATTACACTACTTTATATTTTACCAATTTTCGCTGTTGTCTTTCCTATATAATAGGTATTAACCATTATTTATTAAAAGTTATGTTTTAATTAATAGTGCACCACCCATGACAGTTCATTTTCCTTCTCTTTTTGTGTTCATATATATACTATAGCTGTCAGTGGTAGCACCCCTCAAGAATACTTTTTGATAGTATATAAAGAGGGTCCCTGCTAATTTCTAAATTGTGAGTTATTATTATTCTTGTGCGACTGTTACTGCTTCTACTTATTGGGGGTCGGCACTTGGGTGCTTGTTTAATTACTGTCAGTCTGAAAGTTTATAGTAACTACAAAATATTTCTACTCTAACCAATGCCCTGATTCAGCAAGAAACGCAATTGCAAAGTTGCACACATGCAACTTTGCACTTGTTTTCAATAATGCAAATGCAGCTGGAATCACCATTGCGACCATCTGTGGTCGATGGTCGCGCTGGTGGATTGTGGCGGGCGGCTGGCCAGCTGAGTTAGCCTCAGCTTACTCAGCCTCGCCGGCTTGTGAGCCCAGGATACTGCGTTGATCAACGCAGATCCTGGGCTTGGCGGTTTAAATGCCTCATTCAACGGCTAGCGGGCGCGTTAGCAGGACCCATACTGCTGAATTAGCCCCCATATGCCATCTTGAGTGGAGTACTATAAACGGGTATGACATGGAGAGACAAGCCGTCCTCCTTATTAAATATGTATACTTAATTAAAAATAAAACAAAATGTCAAAAAGCTCATATATATATATATATATATATATTCAATATTATATTTAATTGCCAATAATCAAATGAAGGCTTATAACCAAACAATGAAAGTAATAAAAGTGTGCATAGGGGACGGCTATTACTGCTGTGCCTAGGGACCCCCTAAATCCCTCCCTGTCCATACTGTATTTGTGCACCCGAGATGATCTATTTTGTTATTCTCATATCTGTTATGAAGTTACTAAACCAAACTATTTTGTAATAATAGGTTATAAAACATTACGCACCCATTTCCTGACGTTCTTCCTATTTCAGACAAATCAATATCTGTTTTGCACACCAGTTTTGGATCTTTCCCATCATCACAGGTTTCATCTGAACTGTCTCCACAATCATTGTCCCCGTTACACAGTAGCCTAGACTTTATACATCTACCTGCAAGAAAGGGTAGCATTCTTTTAAAATACTTTCTAACAAACGAAGGTTACACAGACCACTCCGAGAATAAGGGTTATCCATAACTGGGATAAAAACACCAAATTCTGCCATTATGATTATATTCATACATTTTTATTTCATTTATTTTTTGATTATTTATGGTTAAAGATGGATTTGCCATGAGACACAATACGTCATACTAAGGGGCATATACAATTGGGCGCGAGGTTTAGCGAGTTAATAACCTTGCGCACCTCGCGCCCAATTCCGGAATACCGCGGCAATGCGCGCTCCCTCTACCAGTGGTATTCAATGAAAAAAATACCCCACGCCGCGTAAAATGAAAAAAAAAAACAACACCTACCTGGCAGGGGGTCTCCGCAGCTCCCAGTGGCTTCACCCCTCTCTTCTTACTGGAGAGGGGGCTGCTGGGTGTCCCAGGGGCTGATGGGAGGAGCAAGGGCTGCTGGCAGATGTAGTTCTCCCAGCGCCCATTCCGGGACACATACACACACCGCACCGGGGGTCACACACACACACATACACACACTTACATACAGCACACACACTGACATACTCACCCTGCTGCAGAAGAGCCGGCTCCCGACCCTGGATGAAGAAGATGCAGAAGACAGCGCTAAGGAAGGTGAGTAATTAAGGACTAATTAAGCTAATTGGATACTTCCAATTGTTTATTTAGTCCTCACGGGGGTGCCGCAGGGGTATCAGAGCAAGTCCCGGTGATTTCTCCTAAAAATCATCAATTTTAGGAAAAATCACGCTTGCTCAGGAGGTGCGTGAAAAAAAACCTCCCGATGTGTTTTTAAAAAAACACGCACCTGATAGAATAGCAAAAAACCCGCACCTGCAGGAAAAATCTTGCAGGTGCAGGTTTTTTGCTATTCTCGCACACAATTGAATATGCCCCTAAAGATGAGTAGGGTTCCATAGGCACTGAAATTAAAATACATGCATTTATTACGCTAGCTGAACGCATTTACATGCATGAAAACCTAAGGTTTCTGTAAGCAAGTACAAGCATCAGTGAGTAAGGTGACAGTGAAAACAATATATTCTCTATGTGAGTAATTGTACATATTCCAGAAGCGGCAGAGCAGTGTCCCTGGAGCTGCATGTTCCATTTTTTGTGTCCGACTCCAGTTTGACCCATTGTTTTCCACTGACCTCCCTGGCCACAAAGTACAATCGCTCAATAAACTCTGCATCTCTAATCTGTTAACAATTGAATTGCAGCATCACTAGCACTTGACCTTGTTTTGTTCTACCACCAGCCGATATATATGGACTAGGAGACAGTTTTCCTTTGCAAACTGCCTATTTAATATTTCAAAGAAAAATTAACTGATAGTATAAAGTTATCTGAGTGTTAAGAGCCGCCGTCACCGCTCAATACAGGCCTGTGGCTGTTGCTAGGCAGCCAGGATGCCGCGTGTCTGTAGCCGCTAGCCTGACGATCCTGCTGGTTGCTGTGCAACCAGGAGATGCCGGGGGGCTTTATCGCATGATGGTCCCGGACAGGACAAATAGGCAGGATGCTGGCTGCGTAGGGGCTGGACATGATACTAGCCTGCCATTGGTGCAAGTCTTTGTTTAAAGGGCATCCAGCCCTGCACACCTTGCTGGTAATGGTTCTTACACTTCCGTGTAAGCCTCTGGCATACCTCCCAACATGACCCTCTCCAGGAGGGACACAATGCTCCGGTCCTGGACTTCCCCAGTAAGAGGTGGGGCTGCAGCGCAGTTCAAAATTCAAATAGGGGAGCCTCACCAACTGTCATTTCACACGCTGCCAAACATCACTGGCTGGGACTCACTGGCAGTTGGTGTGACTCCCCTACTTGAATTTTGGACTGTACTGCAGCCCCACCCCTGGAGCCTCCACCAATCATAAAATACCAGGGAAGTCCAGGACCAGAGCATTGTGTCCCTCCTGGAGAGGGTCATGTTGGGAGGTATGCAAGTCTGGACAGATCCTGACTCCTGTGTCCTAGTGAATTTTCTGTATAAGCTCTGCCTGGTCAATATATGGGAGACCCCAGTCTGCTTGGAACCAGGATCTTGTTTCTACTAACCATGAGCCATTCATAATTATAGCCTCACCATTCTTTAGTGCTAATGCCATCTGCAAGCTGTTATATCCTGCTCAAAGCATTTATCCACATCTGCTGTTATATTGATTGCTACTGCACCTGCTATTCAGCGATTGCTAATCTCGATCATTGAATAATATTGCAAACTGCATCTACCATTCACAAGTGATGGCTATCAGCTGTTGGACATATTTGCTAAGCTGCATTGTTCACCTCTGCTATAAACATCTGCTACGTATTTGATTAGCCAAGCGTAGTGGTTGTCCTATTGGTACGGTCTGCACTTATCATTGTTCTGCCTGAATATTGCCTTGTTCATACTACTTCAGCCAAAAATCCTGCAATCACCAGAGTGTTGTATTAGTTCCTACTGACCTGAATTTAAGACCTGCCAGCATCCTAAGTACCAGTGAGTGTATCATACTCTAGGGAACAACGTGCGGCTGTTATAGGCAGAAGTCCTCTGTAGCATGGCTCTAAGAATCTTATACCAATACTCTGGTGTTTTATAACACTGAGATGTTAGACTATTTTCTGTTAACGAAGACCCCTGTTCCAACACCCCCCCTGAATATATGATGTCATGATGTCACAATGAGGTAGCAGGACCGCTGGACCAGGGAGAAGTTGAGAGCTTAAGGCGCACCGGACAGTTCTGTGGTGGCTTGCTGCCGGGACCGGTGAGTAGCTGTGTGTCTAGGATGCACCAGTCAGTGACCTTCTAGGTTGCAAGGTGCCATTCCAGGCACCCTGCCTCCCAAAAAAAAAGTGCCATGAGGCATCGGAGGTGCCTCACCCTAGGCTGTGCACTCTGGGTGGCAGCATCGCTTGCACTATCCAAACTGCATGAATCCAGTTCACAGATTGGTGACTGGTCTTAACTCCTGGATTGTAATGCAAAAGATATTTAACCTCAGCTTCTTGGTCAAGCTCTGACCCATTGCAGAAGTGACATCATCATAGTGAGAGATCTCAGTGCTACAGCTGACAGACTTCTCACTTTGCATCCACTGTGAATGGGGAACACATTGGTGCAAATTAGTCAGCCATTGCTTTTAATGAAACAAAATGCATTTGCAACCAGATGCATACCGTTAACCATCTTATGATGCATGGGGGCGGTCAGCAACCATAGGATATGCTCCTAGTCTACACCAGGCAAATATCACATATGCTTTTGTACCGCTAGCTCCCATGTTTTTAAATATATATTTTATTTGTATAGAAAACGCATTTGGTATTAGCTTATAACAGTTTTATTAATGATTTTCTAACAAAGCAGCAGCCTTTCCGCATTTTGCATACTCTACAAGAATAATAGATTTGCTTAAACACTCACATAAAGGCATAAAATACGCCCAAGCATTGAAGAAGTCATCAGTCAGCATCACAGAGCACCAATCACAAACTGTCCTTTAGTCTTGGGGACGCCATCATCATTATCCATTTTATACATCTGATCCAGAACATCTTCATGCATATATTCATCTCTGTCTGATTCTTTATGCTCTCCCAATTACGCTAACACGACTTTACTGTACTCGCCCTTACGTTAGGTTGTGTTCCACACATCCATGCACAAGTAGGTGTGTAAGTGTCAGAATCACGCAGGGATGTAACTGTATACGGGGCAGGACTATGGCTCAAAATTGGCCCTGGCATTTAAAATACAAAGACCCACCATGGCAATGATGTCCGGCTCCTTGTGTCCTCCTCTTGGCTCCTCGAGTGACTCCCAGCCTGCCCTGGGCATGCGCAACATGTCATGACATTACATCATGCCTTACATCCATCCCGTCATGCCTTACTTCCATCCTGTCATGCCTTACATCCATCCCGTCACGCCTTACATCCATCCCGTCATGCCTTACTTCCACCCCGTCATGCCTTACATCCATCCCGTCATGCCTTACATCCATCCCGTCACGCCTTACATCCATCCCGTCATGCCTTACATCCACCCCGTCATGCCTTACATCCATCCCGTCACGCCTTACATCCATCCCGTCATGGTTAGGTCTAGACTGTACAGGGCTGATGGCCCTGTGACGTCACACCCACGTGACTTGGCCTGAAAGGGGGAGGGGCGGGGATGGTAACGGGGTACCAAAAGTGTCCCCTTGCGGGCTCGCTACGCTCGCCGCGCTTCGGGCACGGTGGCTCGCTGCGCTCGCCACAAATATATATTCCCCCTCTATGCCCTAGTGGATGGTAACGCAGGAGCGGTCCAGCCTCCTGCAGCGGTCACGTGGTGTCTACGTCACAGAGGTCCTTTCTCCAACTTGGAAATAGCAGCAACCATCCCGTCATGCCTTACATCCATCCCGTCAAGCAGAGCATTTGGAGGTGGAGCTGCTCGGCCCGGCATCTGAACGTGTTAGGTTTTCACTGCTGGCACAGGGGCAGATGTAGACGCTTCATTTAGGGGCGCATTTTATAATTAATATAGATTCCTCCCATTTCTATTTATGATTCCTCATACTTTTTAGTCTATACTTTTACAATACAAATACAATTAAAATGAATCTGTATTAAAATACACACCTCACAGCTGTAACGGTTTTAAACTCCAGACCACATGTGCCATAGTCAGACATTTTACTGGAGATTTAACAGTAATTATGTAGTTTTTATGTACTTGCACCATGGTAATGATAACGTTAACTGACATATTGATCTGTATACTAAGCCTTGGAGAGAGATAAAGTGCATGGAGATACAGTACCCACCAATTAGCTCCTTTCACTTTACAGTTTATGGGGTCTATCTACTAGACCTTGGAGAAAGATAAAGTGTACGGAGATAAAGTACCAACCAATCAGCTCCTAACTGGCATTTTTCAAACACAGCCTGTAACGTGACAGGAGCTGATTGGTTGGTACTTTATCTCCCTCCACTTTATCTCTCTGCAAGGCTTAGTACATAGGGTTCGATTTACTAAGCCTTGGATGTAGATAAAGTGAACGGAGATAAAAGTACCAGTCAATCAGCTCCTAACTGTCATGTCACAGGCTGTGTTTGACAATGACAGTTAGGAGCTGGTTGGATGGTCCTTTTTTTTTCGTCCACTTTACCTCCATCCAAGGCTTAGTACATTGACCTCATAGACCCTATAATGTAATTCAAACACCAATATGTAGCAAGCACTGGAGAGAGATGAAAGTATGGAGAGATAAAGTACCAAGCAATCAGCTCATAAATAACTGTCACTTTACAGGCTGTGTTTGACAGGAGCTGATTAGTTGGTAGTTTATCTCTCTCCACTTTATCACTTTCCAAGGCTTAGGACATCTACCCGTCTTTATGCCCATAGATTGTAAGCATGCAAGCAGGGCCCTCTTACCTGTATGTCATTGCCCAGTCTTGTTTTATAACTGTTTTGTTCCCAATTGAAAAGTGCAACAATATATCCTGGAGCTATATAAATAAATGCTACCCTCTACCTAGTAGAATCTTTATGGGTTGCCGCACAATTTCTTAAAGTGTTGTCCAGCAATGACTTACTTCTCATTCTACTCGGCCGGCTAGCTATACAACATATAGAAGTTTAAAGATCCGTCTAATAAGTGACACTGATGAGTAGATTGTCACTACCTGTGTCACACTCAAAGTCACTTCCGCAGTCAGGGGCTTGTTCATCACAAGGTCTATTTGGTGTACAGCGTTGTCGGTCTCCCAGGTCACTCAGACAATGCTTCCCGCCATACTGGCCAAAACTCAAAATACTCCGAGAACGGTACTTTAAAAGAGAAAGAGAAATAATAATAGCATTTTAACTTAAAAAATAAATGTTGTCAACAGCAAAAAATAACCCATATATGAACAGCGCTTATAGACCAATATTATATGGTAGAATATACTTAGAGGCAAAGGATTGTCTAATAAGATATTTTATTAAAAATAAATGTATCTTAAAAAAAACCATTAAAACAATGAGGCAGTAATAACAAAAGCTTATTCTTAGGCACGTTTTATAAGCATTTATAAGGACCAAAAGCAAACAGGTCATACATAATATGATAGTTATATAACTTTATCCACAGTTCCTGTGAGCAAATATCATATCAACACTTAATAAAATCAGAACTCTTTAGGAGCTTTCAGTCCCACATGATCCTTGTGGCTTGTGGTAAAAGGGCTGCACCATGACTTAAAAGAGAAATAAAAATTTCTATAATGCCCCAGTAAATTAGTAATTAATGCCTTTATATTGTAGGTTGCCACAAATCTTTATCTCTATTTTTGTTAGGGCACGTGTGTGTTTCTATGGAGTATAGTCCAGATACAGCATTGAGGGCTGGAATTCTTGGCTGGATGCGGCCATATAACAGCTTTGTGAGATGGAGGAAGACTTGGCTTGTTGGGCCTAAAGACCCTAGATGATGAAGCGACCTTTGGGCTGTGCAGCAGCCAGGGCCGCCATCAGGGGGGGTCTGCCGGGACTGGTGTCCCGGGCCCGCACCCTGGCTGAACGGGGGGGGGGGGGCCGGCCGCTGCTACCTACCACCCGCCGCTGCCGACTTGGTCCCAGTACCATTAATAGAGGAGGAAGAGGCAGCCCGGACCCGCTCGAGTCGCTCCGCCCGCTCCACCTAAAGGACACTTGATGGCCCCTGCTACTGTGTATGTTTAATAAAGTTTGTTTAGCCGCGCCGCTACTGGAGAGCGAAGTCGGAGAAGCTGCGGATCAAGAGGAGCAGCATCTCTGCCAGGGAGGAAGCGGAGAAGAAGCCGGAGCCGGAGCGGGAAACTCGGAGCCTTCTTAAAGGAAATAAGGTAAGTGGGTAAAAGCTGTGCACAGCGGGGAGATGGCAGATGGATTTAATAATAATAAACAGGATGGGGGGGAGTGATTTGGAAAAAAGAGCTGGGCAGGGCACAGACTGGATTTAACAAACGGGGAGACTGGACTTAATAAACGGGGGAGGGGGGGAGGAAGTGGGGAATGAGCGGGGCAGATCATGGCACATATTGGATTTAAAAACAGGGCCGGGGGGAGTGTAGTGGGGAAAAAGCTTAATAATTTTTGCCCAAAAATATTTGACAATTTTTTGTTTTATTTTTATTGATAAGGTGGGGGAGGGGGGCCCGGTACTCACAAAATAGGCAGTCCCGGGCCCCACAATTTCTGATGGCAACCCTGGCCGCAGCCTTGAGGGCTGGTATAACCTGGCAAGTTGTGGTCAGTGGGCCGTGCCGCAGTCTTGAGTGCTGGAATAACTTGGCTGGATGCAGCCCGTGGACTGGAGAATATGAAGCGGCCTCTGGACCGTGCAGCAGCCTTGGGGACTAGTATAACTTGGCCAGATGCAGCCAGTGGGCTGTTGAATATGAAGCAGCCACTGGGCTGTGTGCTGGCCTTGAGGGTCGGAGCAACTTGGCAAGAAGCCAGAAATAACAAGCAAAGTCACTGGTGTAGGAGCGTGGGACTGCGCACTGATGTTGCTGGAGTGCGGCCAGTGCCGCCGGGTTGACACAAGCAACTGACGCAGTAGTGCGGCCTGTGCCGTCGGGTTGACACAAACAGCTGATGCTGCAGTGCGGCCTGTGCCGCCAGGTTGACACAAGCAGCTGACGCTGCAGTGCAGCCTGTGCCGCCTCGATGACACAAACGGCAGGTAGATAGTATGCAGGACTGTGCCGCCTGGGTGACACAAACGGCAGGTAGATAGTAGGACTGTGCCACCTGGATGACACAAATGGCAGAACAACAATATACTATAGGAGGCAGGAATGCTGGAGCTCAACTGGAAGACAGGAGACAAAGCCAGAACCAGAAACAAGGAAACTCTATCACTGGCATGGAGTGAAGAACTGGCTGCAATTTAACAGATACAAGGTCCAATCAGAGGAAGCCCTGAAAGCCTCCCTAATGACAGACCAGTGTGCAGCTGGCCTGTGCACACTGACAAGACAATTAACTAGTGAGCAGCTGATACTGCACACAGGCAGACAGTTAATTACTGAACACATGTGATCAGCACACAGACATGATTAAATGCAAAGTTCTAGTAGCAGCTAAGACTGGGAACTGCAACCAAGATGATCTGCTAACCGCAGAGCCTAACAATTTTTCTTGTTATACAGGTTGTGTTAGCCAAACAATACACAGTTTATCACCTCAGCAGCTGCATTTGATTCCTTATTGCTCACAGTCGTGCAATATCGCCTGAAAGGTCCCTGCTATTGTTATAACTGACGCGTTTCATCTTTAGCAAAGACTTTTTTTTCAAATGAATAATGACATCATATGTGTTCCTCTATATTATTTCCATTATTCTCATTGGATCCCTCATTCATATATTAACCAGCAGCAGTGAATACTTAATAATGTGCCATTAATTTCATGTAATTGAAATATAAATACTGTATTATTATTATTACTACTATTAATAATAATAATAATAATAATAATATCAAATGAAAAATTCATAGGAAGCCAATGGTTTGTAGTCATACTTAATAAAAATATCAATGCAATATTTTGCACACCTATTATTCTATACTGTAGTAGCATTAATTCGGCACTTCAGTCATACCCTGAATCTTAAAACAGTTACTCTTTACCTATTTTTTCTTGTAAAATATATAGGGGGTATCTAACGCTTGACCTGTTAAATGGGCACAGTACACCTCAGGCACTCAACACAGGATAACTGTTAGAAGTGGGAAAAAAAGAAGTCTTACCTTGTAAGCCTGGTGCCCATTAAGTACATTAATTAAATCAAGTATTTTTGCCACCTTAATTCAAAATGTTGTATTAGTGAACATCATAATTTTGTCCAAATAGTTTCTGATTTCCCTGTTTCAGAATCCTACACTGTACGCATTGATCCTTCAAATTGTAACAGAAAATATTTCCTAGGCTGTCTTGTATGGATCACAGCTTTTCAGTTTGTGATAAGGAGAGGTATATAATGTAAGATTTGCAGTTACATGTACAAATGTCCTACTATTCATATGTGTCTGTCCTGATTCTGGACTGAGATGTAGGTTCTATCTTTCCGCTCAGATTGGCATAACCAATAACAGGGGCACAGAGTCTAACGCACTGGTGGAGGTATGGACTTAGCAAGGAGGTATGGACTTAGCTGTGCCCAGCACTTGGGTCGTGATACCCTAAGTTTGTTTCAAGCAAGATAGCAAAGAGAAGCCAGCAAGCTGGGCCTGGTACCAAAGAACGCCAATCACTCACATGCGCATGGGGGGGGGGCATGTGTGCACAGACACACCCTAATGTCAGGTACCCCCCACACGCCAGGTCAGCAGCTGCGCCGCTGTTACCAGGCTGAACCATAGCCCTGGCCTGCCAAGCAGACCCATACTCTGGCATTGTGCCCAGTAGGCAGCGTGGGAGGAGCTGAGGAGGGCGCCACCACCTCTACAAGGGCGCCGACTTGTGTGGTAGACGGTGACAAAACAGTGGCTTATTGTGGTGTGACTTTTGATAAAAAAGGTTCTATAAAAGAAAGACACTTTAATATTCTAAATTCTAATTATATTGGTAGCTTGTTATTCCACATATTACAAAATAGCAAACTATATCATTTAAACTCAAACTAATAGCAAGCTACCAATATAATTATATCATTTAAATATTAAAGTAGTTATTTTTTAAATTGGACAGTTATGTTTAAGGTACCGTTTTTATTGCATCTCTCTCTCTCTTCAGTGCAGGAAGTAGTTACATAATCGACAGTGACTATGTCGATCCCAGAATGTAAGTGTCGGCATGCTGACAATGTTAACATGCTTCTTACAGCATGTTAAACAGATTAAGAATAGAACTTTAAACATTCTGCCTAACCATCAAGACTACAGTTGTAATGCCGATTCAGTTAACATGCTCTACTGCGTTAACCTTATTCCCTTGCCAGTGACTGCAATCTGGGATCAGCAAACGTCAGGGTCGATCCCACATACCCAAACCGTTTAGTGCTCCCCACTCTTTTTACTTTCTTACTCTCTCCCACTTACACTAAGGGGTAAATTTACTAAAGTGAGAGTTTTTAGAAGTGAGTTTTAAAAGTGATGTTGCCCGTTGCAACCAATCAAATTCTACTTAACATCTAACTAGCACCTTCTAGACGATAATGGCTAGAATCTGATTGGTTGCTATGGGCAACATCACTTTTAAAACTCACTTCTAAAAACTCTCACTTTAGTAAATTTACCCCTAATTGTAAAATAGTGCTAGACACACCCGATAGGCGGTGCACACCCAAATAAAATGTGCTGCGCACGCCTATCACGCCAATGCCAAAAGGGAATCAACACCACAATACAGGTCATGCTAATTAGTACCCGCTCCCCCCCACCCCCCATTCCTCTCACCTCCCTGCAGGGGAGCCAAACGAAAGGGGGGGGGGTGATTACTAGTTACCCAGGCTCACGTTATGTTCTTATATTATCTTTTCTTATAGCAATGAAGCATCAGATATGTTGATTAAGTAAAGGATTTTCGATATGATACGGAATTAGTTTCGACATCGGCACAAATGCTCTTGGGGAGTGACACGCTAGAACGAGTCAATGAACGACCGAATGATTACTCATTTCGTCATACATTAGGTCGCATGCGACATGGTCAGGTTTGATGTGCAGAACATATTGGCCATACACACTGAGCTATGTCAGCGATTGACATTACGAAACGGCAAATCGGCCTGACATCACTCCCGTGTGTACCCAGCTTTGTCCTGTGCTGCCGGATTCCTTTCTCTCCCTCTCTCACTCCCGGCCCCGAACTTGTCAAGGGGGGGGCGCAATTCCCAATGCACACAATGAAAGATGGCACTTTGATGCACACTGCATTGTATATTGGTCACAAAAATTTTATTGTATAGAGGTCATTAGGATGCTTTCTGTATTTTATAGAAGTCCTGGCTCACATCTGATATCGGTTCGGGACTTGGATTTAAAATCGGAACTGGGGTTTTGGATTGCATGTAACAGGTCTACATTCAATTCTTGTATCAGTTTTTATAGATTTTTTTTATAGATTTTATTTAAGGAATCCAAAACTGAATTAGAACCAAACAGAACCACGGGGGTCTGCATACACCTCTGTATAAAACTAGAACTTGTTTTGTCTTTTTATTCACATGGACTATGCATATTTTGCTTTGAAGATGGATTAAGTAAAAATCACTACCTTCGATTTAGTACATGGGTCACATTCGCTCCAGTCGCTCCATCTGCTCAGCTCACAGTCGACTGGAGGTGGAGCATCAACTTCTCTTGGTGGCCTAAGAAAAGCAAACTTGTCATTCATTTTCCAATCAACAAGGGCATTTAAATATACGTTAAGATAATCACATACTGTATGAAAAAAAGGCATATATTGTTTTTCTTTCCCTCAAATTATTTATTCTTTAGAATTGTACTGCTTTCCAACACTTAACCTATCAGTATTAGGCAGCAACACTTGATTAAAAAAAACAAAAAAAATTTAAATTATTTGGGATTTTTTTTTTCCGACGTGCCATAAAGTGAAAGTAAACAGAAATATATACATTGCTATATTGTATAGGAGTCTTTTTCATTCCATGCACGTTAGGACAACTCTGTTTATTCTGAAAATAAATCTAGTTGTTTGCTGCACGTTTCCGAGTTCTGGCGTATTTCTGTTTTCATATACTTGGTCACTAAAGATCATTTACAAACAATCACATCATGAACCTTCTTTGGCAGAATTGCACTTGGATTTATGAGGGCATGCGTGTATTTTTGGGCCAAGAAACTGGCTGATGGATGACATCGACTTGCACCCATCTATGGCAGGCAGGGCTTTCATCAGGGCAGTACAGGTGGTACCTGTTTATGGGACCTGGATTTTCCAGAGGGTCCTTTGCTCGCTGATGATACTAACCAAGGACTCCCGTGGGGTGCAGCCCTGCCCCCATTATGGTCTGGCCACATCCTCTGCAGCATGTAAAAAGAGTACTGGTATTTGCACTGTATGGTGTCATGCCCCACACCCAGTGAGGCTTCTTACCCACTTTTTCATTCTGCCCACTTGGATATCCCAGAGGGGCAATATCGTAACAGGGATTTTGTGGTGCCATGCATCGTGTCATCACAGCCCTGTACATTTCGCAGGATAAGTGAGTGGGGCAAGGTTGCCTACCCTCCCGATTCGGCCGGTTGCCTCCCGAATCGGGTGCAGCTCCCGGCACCCCAGAAAGTCAGGCAAGCCTCCCGGCGGTGCCGATCCCCCCGAAGTCCCCCCCACAATTAACTGTTAAACCCCTGCAGCGGGGGGGGGCAGTGGCTTTTTGGCCCCACCCCCTGCTTCACAATGCCTGTATTATCAGCATTGTGTAGCGGGGGCAGGACCAAAATTACCCCGATTGTGTGACCCCGCCCCCGGCATGCCTACACACATCAGGCACCTGCTCGGCCACGCCCTCTTTTGCCAGCCACTCCCATCCTGCCCTGCCGATCTGGCTGCTCCCTCCCGGAAGGAGCAGCCAGAAATTCGGCAACTATGGAGTGGGGTCTGGGAGGGTTACCTATGCTCCGGGGAGCCCAGATGTGGAATTCCCTTCTGTGTAGCAGGGTGCACAACTATATAAATTCTACAACTCTGAGGACCTTATTCAGATGTGAACGCTAATGCAGTCGCAGCTGGGATCCTGTACGCAGCTGCCTTGTGAAAATATACTAATGCTACAGCTACAAGAATAGAGATGCCCACCGGCAGCCTCACAGATCCAAGCAAGTGCGTACAAACACGCGGCGGTGGTCGCAGATCCTTCGATAATCAATCATCTAAGTAATCTTATGGTTGCGCAGAATGGCCGCGGAAACTCAAATGCTGGTGCCATATTTTCTGTGTACTGGATCACAGATGTAGGCATGTTCTCACCCCAAAAATAGCCACGTTTTTACCGCCACTCCCAGTACTTCCCAGAAAATGTCCCGTCTGTCAATCACTTGCAAATAAAACCTCACTACAACCATAGTAACATTTGATCGCAATTCAATCACTGCTCGTACGCATTGCTGCTAAGATGTATGCACAATCGGCCGATAAATGCTCAACTGTGTAAATATTGGCGTTGCGTACATGTCTGAATAAGATACTTATATTTATAATGGAATGTATTACTAGATATTTAGTTTTGCACTACTGCGGAAAAGCCAGTGCTGGTGGATAAAAGATCAGGAGCGACGTGGACAGACAGAAACGCAACAGTGTCCATTATCACTTTACTGAACCTAAGCATGGCAGGTCATCACCATTTTCTCATGTTATTACCTTTTACTGACAATCTTAATAGGGAGCTTCGGGGGGGGTTTTAATTAAGTGCAAGGTGCGGCTCAACGCCCGGCAATATCCCAACACTGACAACCCGACATGGGACTAAAGATAGGCGCCAATATCCCGACACTGACAACCCGACATGGGACTAAAGATAGGCATCAAAATCCCAACGCCTATCATTAGCCCCACTACGGAATCCCTACACCCGGCCTACCAACCGAAGGTATGCCCGAGTGTCTTAGCTTCTAGCCGCGGGAGTGGGGGTTAGGTTTAGGGACCCCTGGGGTGGACTTAGGGTTAGGCACCCCCCGGGAGGATTAGGGTAGGGACAGGGGGTGTTAGGGTTAGGCACCACTAGGGGGGGGTTAGGGTTAGGCACCCCCCCAGAAGGGTTAGGTTTAGGGTGCGGGGAGGGGGGTTAGGTTTAGGCACTAATGGGGGGAGGTTATGGTTAGGCACTAGGAGTGGGAGGTTAGGGTTAGGCACCCCTAAGGGAAGGTTGGGGGGGGGGAGTGGAGGGTTAGGTTATTTACCTCCTGCTGTCGGGATTTTGAACCGCCGGGCTGCCGCTGTCAGTAAACAGCCACCGACATTACATACCGATTCCCGGCTATACACATATAAAGTTATTCAAGTGGAAAAATCTTGCTTCTTGAATTGAATCTCCTTTTTGACTTTGGGGTACCATGAAAAAATTCCTGGGACAATAAGGGGATGACAAATGGAGAGAGTTTGTGAAACACTGGTTTAGGGTAATCTGGGCTCCTGAGTGCCCACTGGGCTCTAGGTGGAGTTATAGGTTGCCTAATGGATGATCTGAATATGGACACATGTCTTGCACTTGCTTTTGAAAAAAGAGGCTCTCCTACTAAGGAGATTAGACTTTTTGGTAAAAATGGTTCTGGAGTTAATGCTATATCTAATGGATTTTTTGAGCATGACCAGGGGAGCATTTCAGGCCTGAAAAAGAGGTAGAGTCAAACCCTCAACATGATGTGTCTATGCCAATTCAATGGCGCACCGCACAGGTGAGGTTCGCAATTCTCCTCTTCCCTCACATAGTGTGACATTGCTGCCTTCATGCCGTAGCCCAACATTTTTCATGATGGCACTGAGCATGACATACAGTATACAGTGTACCTGATCTGACACAGAATTCATTCTATAGGCCCAGAGCAGTGCTGTCTAACCTCCTCCCTTCTGAGGCTCCCAGGCTCCTGCCCAAGAGAGCAGTGTATGTTCTGATCGGAAAATGTTCAGTCAGCTCACGTGCTAGGTACACATGCTCAGAAAAGACTGGTGGTGTAGAGACTAGAGCGTCCTAATGTACAGTGTCTCCCTGAAAGAAAAATATGCCAATATGTCTGACTATATAAAATTTTTCTGTGCAAGTCTCATGTATTTTTGTACTATAAGATAGGTAGCAGTCTGAGAACAGCTAGGTTCCTCTCCTAATTAGCGTATGGGAGATTCTTGGCGCATACCTAGCAGGATAAGGTGAAGGATCACAGGAAAAATAGATCTTTAGATAACCAGCTACAACAGCAGTTATAAATTGGTAAAAACAGTGTTATTTTAATTTAAAAAAATATAAAAATAACAGCAACAATATGCCAAAAATCTCTATTTAAGCTGCGCAGTTTATACTGAAACAATAACAGCCAGATTAGAATCTGCTACGTTAAAAATTGTATACAGCTATGGTACAAATCAGTTATAAATTGATAGACACAAAAGTCTTCCAGCAAAATAATGAATAGGTTTGGAGCAAACTTCCAATTACCGGTAACTACTTACACAGAGTTACACGCATATTGTTTCTTTTATTTTTATATTTATTAAATAAAATAACACTGTCTTTACCAATTTATGACTGCTGTTGTAGTTGGTTACATACAGATCTAATTTTCCCGCAACCTGTTCCTTTACCCTCAACAAGTACATAGGAGATACCTATTATGTATAAATTTTCGAAGGAAGGCACCCTCCCATTGTGCTTATATTATCCAGAGTGCCAAACTCCACAAGAAGACACGCACGCACTCACACACATATGGATTACTGACAAAATTAAGGGTAAAATTATTATTATTATTATTATATTTAGTATTATTATGATCAATATTGTTATTATTGTACAGAACAGGACTGGCTCACTTTTCAAATGGGCATTTCACATTTATGTCTATTTTTTATGGTCAACCCTTAAGGCGGGTATCCACTACACGATTAAAATGAGCGATTGAACGATTTAAGACATCGTTATTGTTCAATTGTTCATTAATCGTTCATTAATCGTGCAGTCAAATGTCGAAAATGGCCAGCGATGCACGCTCCTGCTGGTCGTTTTCAACATCTATCATCACCTGAACATACAGGCCAACCTGCCGATATCGACAGGTTGTGCATGTTCGGTGATGAGGGAGGGTGCCTGCACTGAACGACATATTGTTCAGTGTGGGCACATTACCCACTGCACAGGATGATGAACAATTGTACGATTACAATGTTGTAAATCGTACAGTCGTTCCACTCTCGTGTAGTGGATACGCACCTTAAGAATTTATCTGCTACGTAGTTTTAATACTTTTCTAACTGAATACGTGAAAATGTTTAGTCTGAGAAACAAGAAAGTTCCAATGAATCATCCAGAGAAACAAAATAACTAACTAAGCAATATATATAACTTCACTCAACTAAATAACTAGAAGAATTACGATTAGCGGTATCGGGTCAAAACTGGATATCTGGTAATTGGACTGCAAAAGTGGGTGTTCCTTGCGTGTCACACCAAGCAAATAACTTAAAAAGGTATGGTCAGCGTAACTTTACAAGAATTCTATATGCGCGATCTATTTCAATGCATAGCCCGACTGAAAACCTAATTAAAAACATAAGTACCAAATGGTGGCGGTAGATGGTAAATATGAGACAATAGCGGAAACAGAGCATGAACTTGAACTGAACCCTGGATTGGGCATCCAAATTTAAAACAAAATACTTTACACCAGGTAAAAATGTAAATAAATGGGAAAAAATTCCAAATTATAATAATGGTAGATCTTGAAAGGACTCGGACCAGAGATCCAAATTAATAAAGTAAAAGTAAACACTTTTTTTATAGCAAAGTTAAATCTGGTGCATGCAACACGGAAGTATGCAATCAAAATAGAAAAAGGGAGAATACAAGTGTGCATGTATAATATATGTAGGAGGGACCAATAGCTAATATAAACCATACATTTTTATCAAAAGCATTATAACCACGTATAAAAGCATACCATTATAAACACATTTTAAAACCATATTACCAATGAGGATACAAAACCCACAATATTTCATGGTAGTGTGAGGATGATACATACAGTATCTTACATAAGAAACCATTTAATTTCGAACTCCAAAGTGAGGCTCTTAGGACTTAGGATCCCCAAACTGAATATCATTCCCATTTCTGTGTTTACTCAAAACTACCTCACTTTAATTTTTACTCCAATTCTTAGGAGGAGTTTGAATGTCACAGAAGGAAGCCAGATAGCCTGGGTCACAATTATGTACCTCCTTGAAATGATCAGATACATTATGTGAAACTAGGCCCTTTTAAATGTTTCGCAAAGGTTCAGACTAGGGGTGTGCACCGGCCACTTTTCGTGTTTTGTGTTTTGGTTTTGGATCTGGATCTTTCTTCGTGTTTTGGATCTGGATTGGTTTTGCCAAAACCACCCTTCCGTGTTTTGGGTTCTGGGTTTTGTGTTTTGGATCTGTATTTTTTTGAAAAAAAGCATAAAAACAGCTAAAATCACAGAATTTGTGGGTTTTTCTGCTCCTATGCTATTATTTACCTCAATAACCTTAATTTCCACTAATTTCCAGTCTATTCTGAACACCTCACACCTCACAATAGTGTTTTTATGTCCAAAAGGTTGCACCGAGGTAGCTGGATGACTATGCTAAGAGATACGAGTGGGCGGCACAAACACGTGGTCCATCTAGGAGTGGCACTGCAGTGGCAGACAGGATGGCAGTTTGAAAAACTAGGCCCCAAACTATACATAATGCAAAGAAAAAAAAGAGGTGCAAGATGGAATTGTCCTTGGGCCCTCCCACCCACCCTTATGTTGTATAAACAGGACATGCACACTTTAACAAACCAAACATTTCAGCGCCAGGGTCTGCCACATGACTGTGGCTGAAATGATTGGTTCGTTAGGGCCCCCACAAGACAAGCTGGCAATTAATCTGTCCCTGCACAAACTGGCTCTACGGAGGCAAGATGTCGTCCTCATCCTCCTCATCCACCGATTCCTCACCCTCTTCAGTGTTGTGTACATCCTCATCCTCACAGAGTATTAATTCGTCCCCGCTGGAATCCACAACCACAGGTCCCTCTGTACGTTCTGGAGGCTGGTCTCCCTGGAAGAGTTGATAATTCATTTTATGAACATCATCTTCTCCACATTTTGTGGAAGCAACCTCCTACGCCTTTCGCTGACAAGGTTCCCGGCTGCACTAAACACTCTTTCGGAGTACACACTGGAGGGGGGGCAACTCAGGTAAAATAGAGCCAGTTTGTACAGGGACCTCCAAATTGCTTCTTTTTCCTGCCAGTACAGGTACGGACTGTCTGACATGCCTACTTGGATGCTGTCACCAATGTAATCCTTTAACAGACAGACGCACGCTTGTCGCTGCTGCTTTGAGGATGCAGGTGCGGCTACAGCCCACACATTTCACAAAGACAGAAAAAAAAAGAAGAATATTTTTATTGTTTGTGTAGCACACTTTGAGGGTGTCACCACCCTTTAACAGACAGACGCACGCTTGTCGCTGCTGCTTTAAGGATGCAGGTGCGGCTACAGCCCACACATTTCACAAAGACAGAAAAAAAAAGAAGAATATTTTTATTGTTTGTGTAGCACACTTTGAGGGTTACACCACCCTTTAACAGACAGACGCACGCTTGTCGCTGCTGCTTTGAGGATGCAAGTGCGGCTACATCCCACACAATTCACAAAGACAGAAAAAAGAAGAAGAATATTTTTATTGTTTGTGGAGCGCACTTTGAGGGTTACACCATCCTTTAACAGACAGACGCACGCTTGTCGCTGCTGCTTTGAGGATGCAAGTGCGGCTACAGCCCACACAATTCACAAAGACAGAAAAAAGAAGAAGAATATTTTTATTGTTTGTGTAGCAGACTTTGAGGGTGTCACCACCCTTTAACAGACAGATGCACGCTTGTCACTGCTGCTTTGAGGATGCAAGTGCGGCTACAGCCCACACAATTCACAAAGACAGAAAAAAAAAGAACAATATTTTTATTGTTTGTGTAGCACACTTTGAGGGTGTCACCACCCTTTAACAGACAGACGCACACTTGTCGCTGCTGCTTTGAGGACAGTATCATATGCAGTGACAGTAGACTTGTCAGAAATTGTTGGCACGTCCTTCAGTCCGGACCAGATGTCCAAACCAGCCCTTGACTTATGACACAGGCGCACGCTTGGCGCTGCTACTATGTTGATGCACGTGCGGCTACATCGCACACAAGTCACAAACACATTAAAAAAATAGTTTTTTATTTTTTGGAGCACTTTGAGGGTTACACCACCCTTTAACAGACAGACGCACGCTTGTTGCTGCTGCTTTGAGGATGCAAGTGCGGCTACAGCCCACACAATTCACAAAGACAGAACAAAGAAGAATATTTTTATTGTTTGTGTAGCACACTTTGAGGGTGTCACCACCCTTTAACAGACAGACGCACGCTTGTCGCTGCTGCTTTGAGGATGCAAGTGCGGCTACAGCCCACACAATTCACAAAGACAGAAAAAAGAAGAATATTTTTATTGTTTGTGTAGCACACTTTGAGGGTGTCACCACCCTTTAACAGACAGATGCACGCTTGTCACTGCTGCTTTGAGGATGCAAGAGCGGCTACAGCCCACACATTTCACAAAGACAGAAAAAAAAGAACAATATTTTTATTGCTTGTGTAGCACACTTTGAGGGTGTCACCACCCTTTAACAGACAGACGCACGCTTGTCGCTGCTGCTTTAAGGATACAGGTGCGGCTACAGCCCACACATTTCACAAAGACAGAAAAAAAAAGAACAATATTTTTATTGTTTGTGTAGCACACTTTGAGGGTGTCACCACCCTTTAACAGACAGACGCACGCTTGTCACTGCTGCTTTAAGGATGCAGGTGCGGCTACAGCCCACACATTTCACAAAGACAGAAAAAAAAAGAACAATATTTTTATTGTTTGTGTAGCACACTTTGAGGGTGTCACCACCCTTTAACAGACAGACGCACGCTTGTCACTGCTGCTTTAAGGATGCAGGTGCGGCTACAGCCCACACATTTCACAAAGACAGAAAAAAAAAGAAGAATATTTTTATTGTTTGTGGAGCGCACTTTGAGGGTTACACCACCCTTTAACAGACAGACGCACGCTTGTCGCTGCTGCTTTGAGGATGCAAGTGCGGCTACAGCCCACACAATTCACAAAGAAGAAGAATACTTTTATTGTTTGTGGAGCGCACTTTGAGGGTTACACCATCCTTTAACAGACAGACGCACGCTTGTCGCTGCTGCTTTGAGGATGCAGGTGGAATCTAGACGGGATTTGGAACCGGGGACACACTACCTCCATCAATTGTCTAAATCCCACTGCACTAATGGCGGATACCGGACGCACGTCTAACACCAACATAGCAGTCAAGGCCTCAGTTATACATTTTGCTTCAGGATGACTGCTGTCGTACTTCATCCTCATCGCTAGGGACTGTTGGAGGGTCAATTGTTTAGTAAAAGTAGTGATGTTCCTACTTCCTCTCTGGGATGATGAACAACTCCCAGCAGCAGCAACAGCACTAGGAGGAAGTGGTTCTTGATCTTTCCCTATTTTATTTTTATCGGAGAAAGTTTGGTCCTCCATTTATGTTATATTGATATATACGTGCGGCTAAAGCGCACACAAACACAGAAAATATTTTTTTATTTTTGCTGGAGAGTAGTGCACTTTGTGGGTTACACCACCCTTTAAGAAATGAGCCAGCTGGCTCTTTACTTATGGGACACAGGCGCACGCTTGGCGCTGCTCCTTTGTTGATGCACGTGCGGCTACTGCGCACACAATTCACAAACACAGAATGTATTTTTCAAGGTCATTTTCCTGAACTTTGCCATTTGGGATTGTATGTGCCCTCTACTATGACATTGGGCATCGGCCTTGGCAGACGACGTTGATGGCATGTTATCATCTATGTCATGACTGGTGGCAGCAGCTTCAGCACTAGGAGGAAGTGGTTCTTGATCTTTCTCTATTTTATTTTTATCGGAGAAAGTTTGGTCCTCCATTTATGTTATATCGATTTGATATATACGTGCGGCTAAACACAGAAAATAATTTTTTTTTTGGTTTGGACTGGAGTGTACTTTGGGGGTTACAGCACCCTTTAACGGTCAAGCCAGCCGGCCCTTTACTTATGACACAGGCGCACGCTTGGCACTACTTTGTTGATGCACGTGCGGCTACTGCGCACACAATTCACAAACACAGAAAATAATTTTTTTTTTGGTTTGGACTGGAGTGTACTTTGGGGGTTACAGCACCCTTTAACGGTCAAGCCAGCTGGCCCTTTACTTATGACACAGGCGCACGCTTGGCACTACTTTGTTGATGCACGTGCGGCTACTGCGCACACAATTCACAAACACAGAAAATATTTTTTTTATTGGTTTGGACTGGAGTGTAATTTGGGGGTTACAGCACCCTTTAACGGTCAAGCCAGCCGGCCCTTTACTTATGACACAGGCGCACGCTTGGCACTACTTTGTTGATGCACGTGCGGCTACTGCGCACACAATTCACAAACACAGAAAATAATTTTTTTTTTGGTTTGGACTGGAGTGTACTTTGGGAGTTACAGCACCCTTTAACGGTCAAGCCAGCCGGCCCTTTACTTATGACACAGGCGCACGCTTGGCACTACTTTGTTGATGCACGTGCGGCTACTGCGCACACAATTCACAAACACAGAAAATATATATTTTTTTGGTTTGGACTGGAGTGTACTTTGGGGGTTACAGCACCCTTTAACGGTCAAGCCAGCCGGCCCTTTACTTATGACACAGGCGCACGCTTGGCACTACTTTGTTGATGCACGTGCGGCTACTGCGCACACAATTCACAAACACAGAAAATAATTTTTTTTTTGGTTTGGACTGGAGTGTACTTTTGGGGTTACAGCACCCTTTAACGGTCAAGCCAGCCGGCCCTTTACTTATGACACAGGCGCACGCTTGGCACTACTTTGTTGATGCACGTGCGGCTACTGCGCACACAATTCACAAACACACAAAAAATATTATTTTTTTAGCACTTGGGGGGAGCACCCCTGATGGACAGAGCACCCCCTGGACAACACTACAGCACCCCTTTAGGACTGGGACACTGCACAGGACTTTGGAGTGGACACAGCCCCTATGGAGAACTGACTGCACAACACAGTCCAGCCAGCCCCTATGGACTTTGAAGTAGTGGACACAGCCCCTATTAACAACAGCAGCACAGCACAACACAGCCAGCCCCTATGGACTTTGAAGTAGTGGACAACAGCAGCACAGCGCAGCACAGCACAACACTACTCTGCACTACACTACACTACACAGCCCAGCCAGCCCTAACTCCCACCCTCCCTCTTCACTGTCCACAGCCGAGTGAGAAAATGGCGCCGACGCGGGTACCTTATATAGGATCCAAAACCCGCGAGACTCGGAAGGCGGGATGATGACGTTTTGCCTCGATTTCAGATCCGAGTCAGGCGGGAAAAGTCGAGCCTGACTCGGATCGGCCTCGGATCGGGGGGGCTCGGGGGGGTTCGGATTTTAGAAATCCGAACCCGCTCACCCTTAGTTCAGACATTCTTTATTTCAAACTGTGTGACATTCTACCTACGTATTGTTTCTTGCAAGAACATGGTAACAAATATATAACACTTTTACACTACACATTTAGTGGGATTGCAGTCTTCTACGCCCCTTCTGGGATCAAGTGATATCTATCTCTAAGTAGATAGTAGGTGAGGAGACCCCTTCTGGCTCCTCTTTCTGGCTCCTTAACTTATACCCTGGCTCTCTGGTAAGCTACAAACTGTCCTTATTAAAGTTTCTTCATAGATCCACGAAAGCCGTGATCCTGATTCGCTGGCGGTCTACTGCCCCCCTCCCCACTTAAGGAATGGTTTACCTTAATAAATATGTACATGTCTATGGAGGATCTCCCTGTATGCCCAGAGAGGTCTCAGGAGTTTACGTAGACTTGGCACCCATGGCTGGAATTCTAGTTCTCAAGAACATACTTGATGTCTGCTCCCTGTGCCCGGGCATCTCTCCCCAGATTGAGCTCTTATAGCTGCTATTTTGAAGGCCGCCCTCCTTACCAATTATCCCTTCTACTTGCACTCTCGGACTCCCATCCAGTGGCGGCTCCAGAGGTGGGGCTGCAGCACAGTCCAAAATTTATATAGGGGAATCACACCAACTGTCAGTGAGTCCTGTTTGGCAGAGTTTGGAGTGGCAGTTGGTGTGACTCCCTTATTTGAATTTTGGACTGTGCTGCAGTCCCACCTCTGGAGCCACCACTGCTCCCAACTCTCACCCTTTTCCCCTCACCTTCAGCCCCATCCCCTCCCTTTTGTGTGTTGTCTTCATTTCTGCTAAAATTTTGTATGTCCCCAATGTTTTGTTTGTATTATACTGTACTAGATCACTTTTGAATGCTGCTGCTGTTTTGTATGCATTTCTGTGTTGTGCGTTGAATTATTCTGCACTTTTTTGTACTGTACTTGATGACTTTGTAATCTTTTTACATCTATATAAAATTTTTACTGTGACACATTTTATTTCATTTCATTCTTATTCAGTTGACTGAGAGGTATATTACATGATTTTTGGATGAATTGCTTTTGCAATTTATGTATATCACACAGGTCCCACATCTATTTCTGACAATATTTTTTTTCAAGTTATTCCCCTTATTGTAGATACATTTTGATTTTTCCTGTAATATGATCCTTAAGGTCAAGTCTATTGTTTGGGTGAGTTTGCTGTCATTTTGCTTTCAGGTTTTGGTTGATTTTTAAACCAACTATTAGTAAATCTCCGGTTTCCATAGTCGTCTGTGTAAAAGTATTGATTGTTGGTCCAATGTTCTTACATGTTCAAAGTAGTGTTTTTGGTCTGTTTTCCATCAATTCTGCCTTTAGTAAAAGGTTGGTTTTGGTCGGTTTTCAATACCGACGGACAATCGCCCATAAACCCACCTTTAGTAAATTTACTCCTGAGAATAAAAATAGTCTGAGGTGAAAATATCAAGATGTCTTATGATAATTTAATTAATATGAGTCTTTATATTAGAGGATTATCCCAGCAGAAGGATCTGGGTACAGTGTAAGGTGTATATAGTGACGGGTATGTTTCCGAAACGGATCTGAAAGTTTCTGATTCCAAATTATATTGACAAACTCACTTTTAACCACTTAACTGATTAATTTTTTTTCCAAAAACCACTCCAAAATTGTCGGTTTCTTTTATGATTGAATTAGGTCAAGAACATCATTTTAAACTTATCCATCACTATTTTATTTGAAAAAAATATTTTTTTAAAACACAGTATACCATCAAAATAGCAATTTTTATGTTATACTGTAGTGATGGCCATTGACAGCTGTACCATCGATGGTTCAACCATCGTTAAAATCCATCAATTCTTTAGCGATTGGTCGAGATCTGTGTAGATCACAACTGCCGATGTTTCCCAAACATCAATTGATGTTTACCATCAATGGTGCAACATTGAAAGCACCAGCAATGGCAAACCACTTGTTTTCAGTCAGACCATCGATGGTTCACAAACCAACGATGGTTTGTAAACCATCGATGGTCAGCTGCCATCCCTATTCAGAGGCTCTATGATATCTATCGATATATATATATATATATATATATATATGTATACAGATATATATATCAAACGTGTGCATATATATATAAATACATATAAATATATATTACACATATATATATGCACACACGTAATATACATAGATATATATATACACACGTGTGTGTGTATATATATATATATATATATACACACACGTGTGTGTATATACATATATATATATATATATACACGTATATATATATATACATACATATGTATATATATATATAAATTCATACATACATATATACATACATGTATATATATACATATGTGTGCATGTACACACATGTATGTATGTACATACATACATATATATATATACACATGTGTATATATATATGTATACATATACGTACACACATATATATATATAGACACACATATATATATATAGACACACATATATATATATGTATATATATATATATATATATATATATAAAATGTCCCTTATAAAATGGGGCATCATTGGGGAGGAGCTGAGGCCGGATGGAGTGTGCTGGGCTACCTGGAAGCAGCAGCCAAAGCCGCGGCTGCTGCTCCTTCACACATAGTGATCACTGTAGTTCCGGAGCCGCAGCGGGAGGGTGTCCCGATGGTGGCCCGGATACATAGCAGCAGCGGCGGCTACCAAAGCCGCCGCTACTGCTCTTTACTCAAGGGGGTGGAGATGTCTGCCCGATCACTGCTGGCCACAGTGATCGGGTCACAGCAGCAGCACTGCTGCTTCTATGGGAGGGGGGCTGCCGACGGTGACCGATCACTGTGGCCAGCAGTGATCGGGACACGCTAGAGAAGCAGCCACGCTTGCAGAGCGACCAGAAGGTCCCTCTGATGTAGGCGGCTGCGTGAAGATTAGCTTCCCACAGCCGCCTAGTGGGCATTTCTGACTGGTCGTATCTGAAACGACCATGCCAGGCAAGTGGTTAAGAATCAAATGCAACATATTGTAAATTACAGAGACATGTAATCACTCACTTGGATACCCTTAAATAACGTCCTATGTTATGCATGTGTAACATATGTAGGAAACAAATTATAAAGTTATTATTCTTGTTTCTATTTAATTAAACTTAAAATGTAACCAATGTATCCTTTAAGAATGGATTTAAAAAAAAATGATTCTACATCGATCAGAACAGTGATACATTGTTTCAATGTTAGAGTAACGGCATACAGACCATTCCTTCATATAGCCATTATAGCAGACAACACCGTATCCTAAGGGCATCTCTATTACACATATAGACAAAACATTGCCCAAACTTATTTGCCGGAATAGCTAAATTACAACTCACCTCACATTTCCTGAGACAGAAACAGCACACTGCAAAATGTATATAGCAAAAGTCAGTCCCAACATATGGATTAATGAGGCCATGGTCAAAGGGAAACACTCCTGGAAAATAAGCTGTAGGGGTCTCTTTATTAGATCTTTATTAAGTCCATTGTAACTCATTAACTGAAATATAAACAGAAACCTGGAAACTTTGTGGTGCTGCTTCAACTCGCAAGCATTGCCAATGTTATTTCTACATCACCAACAAATTAAAGTCCCTGACCACAGGTTATGTTCCCAAGGACTATATTGTACTGTATCTGTAGGGTTTTCTTGATAGAGTTAAAAATAATTTTCCAAGACATGTTTAAAACAGGTCACCCTTTAATTCTACTGAGAGCTACAGAAAAGTATTTTTATTAGTTATATTAACTTTTGATCTGTGCCAATATGTTACATAGCACTATATTAGGAATGTTCTGATCATTCCCATCAGTCCTTGGCACAGTTGAACATTCTAAATACTGTACCATAGAAACACACACTAACACTAAAGGTGCCAAGAGGGAGGTGAGGCTGCTACACAGAACACAGCCTTCATTGGGGGCCTGGCAGTGGCTGATTACGGTGGGGGTTAATGAGGCTATGGCCATCAAAGATTAAAATATTCACAAGTTTGGGTCAACACATTAGTATGCAACCTATGAGGTCTATTTATGAAGCCGTAGTAAGAACATAGGTTTTCCCTAATTTATTCCAACCATCGGGATGCCGCTGCCAGTATTCTGCCAGAATTCTGAAAGAGGCATCCCGACAGCCAGCATTACATACCCATTCCCAACTGCCACACTCTTCTGTGTACAGTTGTTGGCATCGGGATGCTGTTGTTACAACAGTCCCTCTACTATTTTGCAGTCTGCAAACTTGACCATGAATCCTTTCTTCTCCAGGATACTTATGGCAATGAGGTTTGTCCCCATACATGGTACGATTAACACATCCTGAATATCCATATCCATGACTTTGGTATTTCCTTTTAATCTTAGGCGAACCGTGAATGTCCCAATTTTCATTACTGTAAGAACCTTGCCCCCAATTCCTTTGATCTTTATAGGATCAAACATGGTTAGTGATGTAACAACTTATGTTGCAACTGATGTACAGTTACAACTGATGTACAGTATCTTGCTGCTCCCAAGTGTAGTTACCAACAGTCTTTTTGTGTGACATTTGGTTCTGTAGCATCGTCATTGCAACTTCCTCATTAACTTGGACTCTTATAGATGTTACCTGCTGCTGAGGTATAGTTATTCATGTCTTTGCATTCAGTCAATTTGGAACCATACAGTGGGCCTGATTCCGTTATGCTGCAGGAGGCATTTATGGAATGCAGATGCCTCCTGACAACAATTGCTCAGGCTGGCAGCTTTTGAGGCCAGGAATTCTGCATCCACCAACACAGACCCAGTGCTTGACACCCCTGAAAATAGGAGTGACATTCTTCTATTACCTTGAATGCAGCACAGGCATGCCACCACTCCGCCCTTGAAATGCCACAGCATATTTGTAAACCATTTAGCACTGGTTTGGAGTCAATGTATGGACTAACCTCCATGTTCACATCTTTCATGGTAGGTGCAACTTCTCTCCCAGTGTTCCCCGATCACTGTCGCCAGAGTGGGGCAGACGACAGGGAAATTGAGTGCCTGTCTGCCTCTACTGTACATCCCCAGTGGCTGCAGACAGGAGCTGTGACCAGGGAAATTCCATTTGTATCAATATATTTTCAAACAATGAGATTCTGATGAGTCTGTTAGATTCACACATGTCTTCTCTATTGCATGGACCCAGCAATGGATTGGGCCACTAGGAAGTCAGGACTGTTCCCTCTGGGCTGGGACCTGAGCTCCTTTCAGTGGCTTGCTAGGCCCACATCCCCTGGCTTACCTCTGTGCCGTGATGATTCACAGGGGCATGTATAGTGCAATAAAGTTTTTTTCTTTTTTGTGACGCAGTGCATGCATAACATAACATAACATCCTGCTGCACCACACTCCAGAGAGGAGCTGCAAGATGAAGAGGAGTAGCTGGTAGCAGAAAGACAGAATAAGGTAAGTGAGTTATGCTGGGGCAGGAGAGACACATGCTGGGGCTGGTGAGAATTTTGCTGGTCCTGGAGAGACATGTTGTGGCTTGAGAGGCATGTACTGGGGCTGAAGAGACAAGCTAGGGCTGGAGAGACACATGTTAAGACTGGGGACAGAGAGAAACATGCTGGGGCTGGAGAAACACATGGAGCTGGAGAGACAGAAGGGAACTGGGGAGAGAAGTGGACTTAAGCTGCAGAGACACTGGGGAGCTGAAAAAACAGAAGGGGCTGAAACTGGAGAGACAGAAGGGACTGGAGAGACACTGAGTAGCTGGAAAGACAAAAAGGGCATGGAGCTGGAGAGACCCACTCTAAGGCTTAATACACATATGCTGGATCTGAAGAGACACATGTCTGGAGAGACACATGCTGGGGCTGGAGAGATACACGATGGGGCTGGATACGCAAATACTAGGCAGGAGAGATACACACTGGGGCTGGAGAGATGCATGCTGGGGCTGGAGACACTGGGGACTGCAGAAACACAAAGAGGCATGCTAAAGAGACAGAAGGGAACTTGAGAGACAGAAGAGGGCTGGTGCTTGAGAGACACTAAGGAGGCTGGAGCTGGAGAGACAGAAGAGGGCTGGAGAGACAATGGGAAGCTAAAAAGACAGAAGGGGCTAGAGCTGGAGAGACACAGATTGTGACTGGAGAGATACACATGGACTGGAGAGACACATGCTGGAGCTGTAAAGATATGCTGGTGTTGACGAGACATTCTGGGTTCAGAGAGATACATGCTGGGGCTGGAGAGACACTGAGAGCTGCAGAGACACACAGAGATGGGAGCTGGAGAGACAGAAGAGAACTGGAGATACAGAATTGCACTGGTGCTGGAGAGACACCAAGGGGCCTGAAGCTGGAGAGACAGAAGAGGGCTGGAAAGACACTGGGTAGCTCGAAAAACAGAAGGGGGCTGGAGCTGTAAAGACACAATGATGCTGGAGTTTGAGAGATATGAGGCTGCAGCTTGAGAAACAGAAGTGGACTGGAAGACACTGGGCAGCTGGAGAGACACAAGGAGGCTGGAGAGGCAGAAGAGGGCTAGAGAGACAGAAGGGGATTGGGGAGACAGAAGAGGGCTAGAGAGAAAGACCACGGCTGGAGAGATAGACGAGGGCTGGAGAGACACTGGGGAGCTGGAGAGACAGAAGTGGCAGGGGAGAAACTGGGCAGCTGGAGAGACACAAGGAGGCTGGAGCTTGAGAGACAGAGGAGAGCTGGATAAGCTTGGGCCTTTGCGGAACTCTGTGAGTCATTCCTTCTGGCTCCAGGAACAAAACAGGAGGTAAGAGTGGCTAGCACTGATCTTCTGACTCCGTAACAGTTAATATTGACAGTCAGTAAAAATGACAATCTAGTATAGAAATATAACATGTATATAATATATATATATACACTATATATATATATATATATATATAAAATAATCTCATAGAAAAACAAATAGGGGTTGCTGATAGGTTAGTATGTTGACAGCACAATGGTTTCTTTAGGATAAATCTCATACATCACAAAAGTTAAAAACTGGCATATTGAGCAAAAAAGCCTATTAGTAGAAAGTGCATCCATAGGATATCAGAAGCTGGTTCCTTGTTTGAAAACTGAGCTACGGCCACTGGCGTAACTATAGAGGGGGCAAGGGGTGCGCTTACTATAGGGCCTTGCGGCTTAGGGGGCCTGCCGGCCCAGCAAGCAAGCTTCCTGCACCCTCTATAGTCAAGTACAGCGCAGAATTTAATTTTAATCAGGAGTCAGTCGCGAGCCAATAGGAACTCGCGGACAAGCAGCCAATCAGCAGCAGCTGCTGGTCTGCTAGTTCCAATTAGCTCACGACTGGCGCCTGATTAAAAATGACATTGGCTCTCTTAGAACATGGGAGGCGTGGCTTTGATGACATCCCCGGACCATGGCCACACCTCCTCCCAGCTTCAATAAGTTCAGTGAAGAGAGATGGAAAGGTGTTCCGGGCTCAGGAGGAGGTAAGTAGTGCGGGTGTGGGCTTGTGGGGGGCGTTGGTGCATAGGTAGACCTATGGGGGCCATGAGGAAATTTTGCTATGGTGGCCCCATACCTTTGGTTATGCCCCTGGCTATGGTGCTTTCTAATAACAGCTTTTTTTGTCCATGATAAGCCAGTTTTATAGCAGCATTAGCATAAAATCAGATGCAAAAGCAGCAAAAAAAGCTAGGAAGGTCATGACTGCCTGACTTCGAATCAGGACCTATGAGGAGTATCCCACCTCCTTCACACCCCCACCACATACTCCATCCCCATTTAAAAGACCCGCCCCCCATAAGGGCTGCTTCCAGAAATATCCCGGACTGGTTTTCCATCTCAATCCACCCCTGCCTAGACCCCAGGATCCAAACCAATTGTTTATGTGCCACTTTTGTGGATGTTGCTTATCTGATCTATTGGTGCTCAAATGTTTTGATCTGATTTTAAACTAAATCAGAGAGGAGCAGCCACTGGGGAAATGTAAGCTTAGTTTGCCTATCCCCCCTCCCCCTTTGGATCGACCCATCTACGTTAAAAATTATTTTTAAAATTTTTTATTTTTAAGAAACAACTTTTAATTGTTCACAGTTTTTTTTTTTTTTTTTTATAAAAATCAGTATTAATGTGGAAGATAATTTTCGTTATGGCGAACCCGTATCGATCAAGACTATCAATACAGTGCCTCTGAGCACTGATGGACAATTATTCTAAATAGTTTACAAGTGTTTAAAGTACATTCACAATATATTAGGGATGGCCATCGACCATCGATGGTTTGTAACCACCACTGGTCTATGGCTGATGGCAATTTATTTATTTATTTTAAATATAGCAGAAACACAGCACTCAATACTGTAGGTATTGAACCGATAATCTAAAGCAGCTGCTAACAGTATGAGTTGTCCTTACCCCATACACAATACAAATAATCAAAAAGGTAGATTGGGCGCCCCAAGAGAATCTTGTAATCCTAGCTTGGTATAACATACGGTCAGGGGCGTATCTACCCATTGGCCAGGATGGCACTCGCCAGGGGCGCCGACCAAAGGGGGGGCGCCGTCCGGCAGTGCCACCAGTAGCCAAGGGGCGGACAAGTCCCCCGGCCCCACAAGTGTAGGGTAGACCGCAGAGATAGCGGTCTGCCCTACACCGTTTACAAACAGCGGCGGCTGTGTGTTTGTAATAGCAGCCAGCTAATGAGAGTCAGACAGACTCTCATTTGCTGCTGCGTCATCCGTGGAGGGATCACTAATGATGAGCTCCGTGTGCCGGCTCCCCCCGCAGCATGTGATTTAAGAGACGTTATACGTCATGACGTCTCTCCCATGCAGGAGAAGAGCGGCCGGGACTCAGAGCAGACGGCGGCGGTCGCGACACGAGCGGGTATCAGGTAAGTTTAATTTTTTTTTTGTTCTTTGTGTGTGTGTTTGTGTGTGTAAGCCTGGCACTACAGGGGGGGCACTGAAATAGGGGGTGGCGGTTACTGGGGGCACTTTATGAGGGGGTGCCTGTTACTGGGGGGCACTGTATAGGAGTGGCCACTATTGGGGGCAATTTATGGGGGTGACCACTACTGGGAGCACTGTATAGGGGTGGCCACTACTGGGGGCAATTTAGGGGGTGGGTGGCCACTACTGGGGGCACTGTATAGGGGTGGCCAATACTTGGGGCAATTTAGGGGGGTGGCCACTACTGGGGGCACTATATAGGGGGGACTACTACTGGGGGTAGTGTATAGGGGGGGACTACTACTGGGGTATACTACTGGGGGGCACTGTATGGGGGGACTACTACTGGGGTTACTGTATAGGGGGCTACTACTGGGGGCACTGTATAGGGGGGCTACTAATGGGGTCAATACAGCATAGGGGGGATTACTACTGGGGGATTACTATTGGGGGCACTGCATAGGGGGGGATGGGGGCGCCAGTCAATTACATTGCCAGGGGCGCTTGGATCACTAGATACACCCAGGGCCGGATTACCAATGGAGCGGATGGAGCTGCAGCTCCAAGCCTCCCATCAAAACAGGCCCATAGCATCTTCTATACTGCTGTAGTCAGGAAAAAACATTTTTCTTGCTACAGCAGCAGCCTGCTCTACCAGCCCGCAGCTGTCTGACGCCCCGCCCCCGGGACCCGGCGGGCCCCGCCCACTGAGACATCGGCAGCTCCCCCCCTCCCTCCCGGCTGACCATCCTCGGCTCCCTCCCCTCTAGTCTCCCAGCTGCTGCTCAGTGGGAATGGTTCAATACCCCTACTCCAGTGTCTCAGCGGCGTCAGCGCCTCCTACATGCCGTGTGCCACAACAGGTGCTGCCCCCACCACTGCTACCTTAAGCAGCCGAGCAGGCAGAACTTATCTCCGTGAAGGGGCCCACATGACAGGATGACTGATCCGGACTACAAGGTAGCAGTGCTGCTGACTACCGGTTGAGATAATGTGTCCAGCTGGCTGCTGCTGATCTCTGAGCCACAAAGTCAGTGTTTCTGCAAAAAGGTATGCAAGCACTAACAGGAATTGTATTTTATTGATTTTTCATGTGTGTGTATACTGTGGTGTATATGATTATGTATATATATATATATATATATATATATATAAAATATACATTAGTTTAGCTGGCACCTCTGTATCTGTCCCCCACTCAGCCCTGCCCTTTCTCTGCAGTTTTCCCCTTCCTCGCACTGCTCTGTCCCGCCCACGCCCCTTGTCGCAACTCTCTCCCCACCCACGCCATTATGACTCTGTCCCGACATCCCTGCCACCATACCATGTGTATCAAGGGGGCACTACAATGTGGTATAATGTGTATCAGGGGGCACTACAATGTGGTATAATGTGTATCGGGGGGCACTACAATGTGGTATAATGTGTATCGGGGGGCACTACAATGTGGTATAATGTGTATTGGGCACTGGGATGTAAAATAATGGACAGACTTTTAGTGACTGTGCATGCAGTAATACCCATTGGTGCATCTTTATATGCCATCAGTCACACCATCCAAACATGCACTATGGCATCTGCAGTGTTCTCTGTCAGGCTATGGACTCCTATGTCTGCGGCTGTGTGTCTGGGAACGCAGCCACTTGCAATTAGTACGCCCCCCCCACTATCATTATACTCCCAATGAGCGGACCATTTTTACAGGCATATCTAGTCACCTTCCAGTCACCACCCAGGAGCGCCCATCACTTTTCCGCAGCATTTCTGATACCACGTGCGCCCTTGTCTATACACTCTGTGCAACGCATGTGCTATAGTGGTTTTTAAGAATTATGAGGCATGTGTAGTTGCAAAACATTGCTTAATTACGACAACATCTGCTTTGCGTGCGGCCCTAAATCATGTTCAAAATGTGTACTGAGGACACTACTATGTGCGATAATGTGTATCAGTGGGCACTACTATTGGGCATAGTACTGTATACATTGCGGTCACTTCTAAAAACACTGATGGTGATCATTTTAGCTTCTTCAGTGTGTTGTGAGTTGAAAGGGTAAAAGTGAGTTTTGGTGTCAGCAGGGCGGCTGTATGTGCATTACTTTGGTGCTTCTGTTTTGCCTTTGGGAGGTGATATATAATCAGGAATTGAATCGCAGATGTCTTATCTCCCAGCAGAGGCCATTCAATCGTCCCCCCTCACTTTCCTCTGCCCTGCATCTCTGTTGTATACAGTCTGTGGGTTGTGATATGAATGACCGCCGGATGTTAGTCCAACGGTGAAAATCCTGGCGCCGGTGGCCCGATGGGTGAAGATCCCGACAGAGCAGGTAAGTATACTATCCCTCCCCCCCCGTAACCCTAACCCTCTCTTAGGGGTGCCTATCACTAACCTCCCCCACTAGTGCCCAATCTCCCCTCAGGGGTGCCTACACTTAACTGGCCCTCCTTTCACCCTAAACCTAACCCTCCTGGGGGGTGCCTAACCCTAAACTCCCCCCGGGGTGCCTAACCCTAAGTCCCCCCGGGAGCCCCTAAACCGAAACCACGGCTGACCGCTCTCGGCGCCCGGCTTACCTTCGTTTGGTGTACCGGGCGCCAGGATTTCCGCGGGTGGATAATGATAGGTATTGGGATTTCGACACCTACCATTAGTCCCATGCTGGGATATGACAGTCGGGAAGCCGGCGGTCGGTACAGTATTTCGACCGTCGGTTTCCTGACTACATCCCAGTCTGTGTATGATTTACTGTTCCCCTTATGTCCTAAACTACACTGCAAACAGCTCCTGACTGTTTGTATAAACTTATATGCAGTATATACTTTATATCTTTAATAAATAAAACATTTTATTTAATGCTCAATCACATAACATAACATAACATTTAAGCAAAGAGGGGAGAGAGTTTGAGGTGGTTTACGGTAGGCGGTAGATATGTCCTCCATGGTGATGTGTAGACCAAACCCCCACAACTGTAACCACAGCCCACTGTGCTAGTCACGCCTCCTGCGGAAGCACACAATAGGCCCTTTATAAATTTCAGCTCCAGGCCCATTTGGAACTTAATCTGGCACTGGATACACCCCTGCATATGGTGAAAGACAGTAAGGGACGTAGTCCTTCCTCATATTAATATATATTGCAACCTATCATCAATAATATGAAAATGACGATGGTTATTATAATGCATGACATGTATGTGTTGTGCAACCAACAGCTTATACTGTGACAATTCTTAATACAGCCACGTAATGTCCAAAATCACAATGCTAGGCTAAAAAGTTCAATCAAGGCCGTCAGGTCCAGCAGGAAGCAAAGTCCAGAGACAAGCTTAGTATCCAACAAAATGAATATCCAACAAAAAAAACCAATAAAGTTCCAGCACTGTTAAAATTTAGCTTAACCTCCAGTGCAATCTTGTCCACCAGTTACACCTCTTATATTCACATGTAGCCATGACTCAAAAAAACAGCACCTCAGAAAACAGGATATGAACAGCATCAGACTTAACCGACTATATTGTGCATAGTCTGTGCATGTCTTGGTTATGTACTTACCCTATAGATCAATTTTCTATGCTGGTCTCTCCTCTGTTTAACAGCTGCAGCGTGTGTGGGGGCGGGTGGACAATTTGATGCTATACTAAATAAAATGACTGAATGCTGGAGTAGAAAGTGACAAGTATATAAGTTTTTGTCAAGTAGTTTTTAATTACAAAAAGTAAAAATTGTCTTTCTCCTGAAAGCACTATGGGGGTCATTCAGAGTCGGTCGCAAGCGCTGAGCGCTCGCAACCGACTCGATGTTGCCCCACTGGGCATGCGCACGACGGAGCCGGCTCCGTCCTGCGCATGCGCGAGACCCGGCTAACGACGGACGCTCTGTCGCTAGGGGTCTCGCAGCAGACGGGGCGAGCTGTCGATGGTGAGTGACAGCTCGCCCCGTTTGGGAAGCGGGCAGGGGGCGTGCCTGCCCAAACGTAGGTGTTCCTGCCGGAACGCTTGCCGTTTGGGGGCTGATGTCAGTGGGGAGCTTCCTGTTCGATCAGAGCAGGAAGCTCCCTGGGGCTTACAAGTGCCCGGACCCAACCTTAGGGTCTGGTCATAAGCCCCGATGGTTGTGATGGTCTTGACCATCGCGACCATCACCCATGGCGGTCGCTAGAGCTGTGGGTGGTAACCCACAGCTTAGCGATCGACAAGGAGGCGGTCGTTCAGGATGCAAGCGGCCGCCCTGATTCAGTGCGACTGCTTGCAACTAACGACCGCCTCTGACTGAGGTCCAATGTACAGTACAGTCAAATCGAGAAATCTATTGCACAGGAGCTATAAATAAATTTTACAAAGAAAACCCCTATTTATCAATTTAAATCTATATATATAATATATAGACATTCCTTTATTATGTGTCTGTAAAGATGTGTATTCTAAATGTAGATACAAAATAATAATGTGCAAGCTGTTTTGCAGGAATTGTAACTATCTATCTTCCCTTGATTATGTGCATAAAGTTCACTATCTTTTATATGAGGACTTAGGGGTCTATGTACTAACCAGGGTTAGGAGACAGAGTGAAAAGTGATAAGGTGCCAGCCAGTCAGCTCCTAACTGTCATCTCACAGGCTGTGTTTAAAAAATGACAGTTGATAGCGGATTGGCTGGCACCTTATCACTTTTCGCTCTGTCTCCTAACACTGCTTAGTAAATAGACCCCTAAGTCCTCATATAAAAGATAGTGAACTGTATGCACATAATCAAGGGAAGATAGATAGTTACAATTGTTGCAAAACAGCTTGTACAATATTATTTTGTATCTAGATTTAGAATACAAGTCTTTACAGACACAGATAATAAAGGAATGTAATTATATATAAATTAATAAAACTACCATCAACCCACGCATATCTTACAAACAATAAATAGTTTCTTCTCTCACTAATTAAGATGAGGGAAAGATTTATATTCAGAATAGAAAGACCAAATACAGGCACATGGTGTGTTTTAATATACACATTCACACTTGTTTGCACTTTTTCACTTAATATGTCACATATATTTCGCTATTTTAATTTAAATCTACCTCAGATATGAGTAAATGTAAACATTTTAAGTATAATATAATAAAAGTTATACTTTGTACAGTACATGAAGACATACATACTGTATGTCAATGTGTGAATGACCCAACGCGTTTCATCCCGTGGGAGACTTTTTTTTTTCTGTGGATGGAGAGTCCATCTCCATTCACTGCAACATTGGCTGAACTTGAACAATTCTGCAAGGAAGAATGGGTTTATATTCTCCAATCCACTGTAGGTGCTCAAAGCTACTAGAGACATATCCAAGCAGACTGATGGCTGCAAATGCAACAAAAAGTTGACACTACAACATATTAAATCAGGGGACTGATTACTTTTCCAACCCTGTTATTTTAGTTTATCATATTTTTTTTTTTTTACGGAACTGTTAATTTTCTATAACTACTGTATGTAAAATGGAAATCAGATTGGCAATAATTGAAGTCGGACAATGGTTTGTTACAGATAACAAGTCTAACACCAAAGTATCTGCTGCACCTAACAAGGCTATTCCTCGGATGAAGCTCCATCCTAGAGACATCAGGCTCATGCTCCTCTCCATTAGTCCTCATTTTACCTGAGCTAACAGGTACTCACTGGAACAGCAAGCAGACAGCGAGAGGAGTAGGGATAGGTGGTACTCTCCCCACGTAACATTCTGCACCAGCTCCTGCAATGAGGGGTGGGTGACCTCCAGAAAATGAGGAAGAGAGGAGAAAAGTCTGTTGGAGCCAGGAGGTGAGAACCTCATCTCTACTCCCTGTTCCTTGCAATGAGAGGGTGCAGTAGAAGTGAACCTGTACAGCAAAGTGGGAATCAAAAGACCGTTGATGCCTGAGTGAATAAAGCGACTTTATAAGACTTGTATTTGCGAAATGTCAGTGCCTTCCATTTCTCAGAAAGCTGGAACATGTGCTGCTCACAGAAAGTCTCTAGTAGGTGAACAAAAATGTATATCCCTCTTAATTGCCCAAAACGGTAATTGTTTTGTCATGTTTGTGTGGAGAAGCAGCCCAACAATAGTTTAGGAGAAATGTGTGAGAATTGCATTTTTATTTTTGCTGCCTCATTATGTGAGTATCGTACTGTTTTTTTTATTTTATAAAGTGACTTAAATAGTAAATATAGGGAACAACTCTGCTGGAATCCCACCATACCTGAGCACTCAATAGTGCCCATTTAGGTAAAACCAGTGCATTGCTGGTAGTGGTGTAGCCAGGAAGGAGGGGGAAATGGGCGCTTACCCACATGAAAATCACACCCATTTAGCACCTATGCCAGCCTCTGCACCATCTGTACCTGGCACCAAGTACCTGGCAGTGTTGCGTTTCCACAGCGATGCCGCTTGTCAGAGACTTGAACACCATCACCGCGCCACTGCAGAGGACTTGGAGTGGTCGTCAGAGCAGAGGCACACGGGACTGGAGGAGCACAAGAGGTAATTATGCACCAGGTGAGTTAAGGTGTGTGTGGAGTGAGGTGGAGGGAGTTGGTGTTGGGAATATAGAGCCTCATTCAGAGATGTACGCTGTTCCGATTTTTACGCAGTTGAGCCATTATCAGTGAACTGCGCATGCATCAAAATGCACATGCACCAAGTCCACCTTGCGATCTCGCACTGATATCATGAAGGATCGCAGTGTGATTGGCAGGAAGGCACCGTTTGGGAAGGAATCGGGGGAGTGGTAGACAGAACGCAGACAGGTCGGGCCACAGCAGGCATCTGCGATCCACTACGTACATAAGATGGCTCAAGCGTCTTAGTCCAGGCATCCATGCTAATGACTGTAGGGTTGCTTATATGGTCAGTTATCAGAGAGCCTGCGTATGGGCTGCGAATGTGTATGCAGTTACGGTACTGTTTGCAATGGCTCTAGTGGGCGTCTCAGTATTGTTAGGGGACTAGGGTGGGGGAGAGGGGACAATATAAAACATGCAGATGGGGGACAGCACAGTACAGAACACATTCGATATGATTTACCGCCGGCCGCAAGGCATCGGCAGCCCGACAGTGGAGGAAATCCTGATCGTCCTAAAAGTAAGTATAAACTAACCTAATTCTACACCCTAACCCTCCTTAGGGGTGCCTAACCCCCCCCCCTGTGCCTACCCTTAATTCCCCCTCTAAGTGCCTAACCTAACCCCCCCTTCCCCGCCGCTTACACCTAAGTCCCTCGTGGGGTTGCCTAACCCTAACCCCCCCTTCCTCTAGCCTGACCCTAACCTCCCAGGGGGCCTAACCCTAAGTCCCCCCCGGGAGCCCTAAACCTAACCCTCCCCCCCCACGGCTGTCCACGCTCGGCATCCCTTCGATCGGGATGCCGGGCGCCGGTCTCCCGGCGTTGGTAAAATGACAGGCATCTAGAATTAGACGCCTGTCATTTTACCGATGCCGGGATTACGCAGTTGGGAAGCTGGTGGTCGGCATTGCGTCCACTGGCTTCCGAAACGTACAGAACATACAAATGGGGATGTGAGGGCACAATATTCCAACATTTCCACATACCCTTCTCCCCATGTGAAAGCGAAGTACACCAGGGCCGAAACTAGTGTTTTTGTCACCCGGGGCAAGACAGTAATTTGGCGCCCCCCTCCCCCTGGTAATTCCCCCGCAGCAGTGCCCCCATAGTAATGCCCCTTCAGTAGTGCACCTATAGTAATGCCCGCTGACGTAATGCCCCTGTACTAGTGGCCATATGTTAATGTTCCCATAGTAATGCCCCTGTAGTGCCCATATGGTAATGCCCCCATAGTAATGCCCCTGTAGTCCCCATATAGTAACGCCCTCTAGTAATGCCTCTGTAGTGCCCATGTAGTAATACCCCTAGTAATGCCCATTTAGTAATTCCCCTGTAGTGCCCCCTAGTAATGCCCCTGTACAGCCCCCTGCTAATGCCCTTTAGAGCCCCCTGATAATGCCCATGTACAGCCCCCTGATAATGCCACCATAGTGCACTCTGGTAATGCCCCCATAGTGCCCCCTGGTAATGCCCCTGTAGTGGTCCCTGGTAATGCTTCTGTAGTCCCCCTGGTAATGCCCCCGTAGTGCCACTTACACATACACAAGAAAAAAAATACTTACCTTAAACCCCGCTCCTGTGACCGCCGCCGTTGGGTCCGCTCGGCTGCTGCTTGGAACTATGGGAGAGACGTAATGACATCTCTCCCATAGTGCCTGTGGAGAGAGCCAGAAGCTGGAGTTCAGAAGAGAACTCCAGCCTCCTGCTAGCGCGGCGCTGCAGAGAAGAGCTGGGCGCGTGCTGGTAATAAAATCTCAGTGGGCGCCCGCCTTAGAGTCTCCCTGCGGCGCCGGGCTGGAGATCAGTGATGCCGGGTGCACGTGCACCTCCAGCCCCCCCCTAATTAGATCAATGACAGAGATTCCTCTGGTACCTGATGACCAGCAATCAGTGGTGTACTGTACACCACTGATTGCTGGTCATCAGGTACCAGAGGAATTGGGGAGGTGGAAGTTACGCTTAGATATAAGGTGCATTTTTTATTGTAAATATTTAGTATTGATATTGGAGATTTCCAGCTATAGTGAGGTTTTTGTGTGTGACCTTGTTCTTTGTGCTTCAGTTTTTATCCTATTTTTTTTTACAGGTCTTTGAAGCATACTTACCCACTCTCCCGGAAACTCTGGTGGACTTCTTAATGTGTGAAGCCCCAGCAGAGTAGCAAGTGAAGGGGACAGGATGCAGGGATGAATGGGAAAAAAGGGAGTGACAATGCATCACAGGGGTGGGCTGTAAGCAGGGCCGGACTGCCCATGTGGCACTTCTTGCAAATGCCGGACAGGTCGATGGCCAGATGAGCCGGTCCGGCGTCAAACCCTGGCCAAGCAGCTACGCCTCCAGGCGCTCTGCTCAGCTGGGATACTGAAAGACATGGGCGTGCTGCGAGGCCAGGCCACCGTGACCCACGGCACACCCCCGGGAGACGAGGCCACGTTCCTTTTGCGGGTGCGCATGCTGGAGAACTGCCAGGGTGGCTCAGCAGTCCCAGCCCGTCTTTGGCTCTAAGTCACGGGACGTGGCCTCGCATCACATCCTGTCTAAACATGCCAAGCAGAGCACTGTAAGGAGGAGCTGCTCAGCCAGGCCTTCAGACGGCCGGACCGGCCCTTCTTGCATTTGCCAGATGGCCAAACTGAATATGATGAGGAGGATACCACCATAAATCACGGGAGGTGCCAATATGAACGGATGCCATGATAATCGTGCCCTTTTGCGTGAGACATATACATTTCCACTCAGCGATCTTCCTTATTTGTCCCACAGTGACATAAAAACATAACAGCATATTCAATGATCTTTTAATACATTATATAAGGAACACAATTTGAGTTTATGAGAACATGTCAAAGAATAACATAAGATTTCAAATTGTATTATATATCCAGTTTAACAGAAAAAAAAGGCAATTAAAACATCATAGACTTTCTTTTACAATATAAAAAGTGCATTGATAGGATAGGTATATGCAGAGTATCACATAGAACCTGCTGGACAAATCATTTTAAAAATCATCATGTTTTCCAGTTTAGAAAGTGTTTGTATTGGATTTTTATTCTTTTTATTGATCTGTCATTTACTAGTTCAAGTTCATAATGGAAACACCAGATTATTAGTTGTATCAGGAACCAAAAAACGTTTCTTCAGCTGGGTTCCAATCGGATACCAGATCAACTACACAAAAAAAAAGAGAACATACTAAACATATTCCCTAATTGTCTTCATTGATTTTGGTTGTCGTAGAAATTAAAGTCCCCCTGGAATCAATCCAGAGTATCCTGTGCCCATAGATGGGTGTCATGGTGAAACCAATTATCCAGGCCTTCCGTTTAAAAATCTCATATGCGTACAAAACAGCTCCCCGCAATCCTGGAGGTATCTCAGAATAAAAGTCCTTTATAATCCAGAAAGGTCAGGTGGTCAGCAAATGGTTTATCGGTGATATATTGCACAGTGTTGGGAATAAAAACCCTAATATCTGTTATAGAACATTGTATTTTGAATGCAATCGTTCTGGAGAAAAGAGTTCTCCGTCCTCAGCAGTCCAAATTCAATTCAAGTTCATTTTCTTTTCTTTTTCACTTTACGTACATACTGGTCTGCCCTTTAACAGACGATATGTAGACAGACCAATGGAAAATGAAATGCAGATATATATTTCTCTATGTACATATAAACCATTGGAGAGTTCTCATTTAACTTTTTTGGTGTGTTTGTTTTTATTTGGAGAGTCAAAGCCATCTATGGCTTCCCCCAAATCCGTCTGCCAGTCAGCTTGTACTCAACCAACTGGCCACACCTACTTGTGACATCACTCATTTAAAAAGGCATTTCATGATACAAAATATACAGCAGAAGCAAAGCTCAAGGCATAGAGGTCATAGAAATATTATAGCTTCAACTTCTCAATGTTTCAACCTTTTCGTTTACCATATTTTCAACAAGTTGGAAGATGCCTCTAAGAACTGTTGAAAGATACTGTAGGCTTAGCGACTATGGGTCCCATTTATAAACGAAGCATAATCCCTTTAGCGCTCGCTAAAGGGGTTATGACATCCTTTCCGTATTTAACACAGGAGCCTGTCGCTGGCAGCGTTAGGCTGCCAGCAGGTGAGCGGAGGACCTCGCCGACAAGGAGGACTTCGCTGGACCTCGCCGGTGGGGTAAGTATTGATAAATACCAGTGGTATTTTCGCTTGTATCACAGCGATACTAAATGAAAAATGCCGCTGGTGTTTACCTGCGTTAGTAAATGGGGCCCACTATTTTATATAATAACTACAGTTGTTATCCAATTCATGAATAGACAATGACATGGTTACATTAACAGCTAGATATGCCCGGATGTATAAACCCAATATGTTATGGCTCTGACCAGCTATATATAGGGGTCACATTAGATCAATGACAGAGATTCAATGTTCTTGACTTAACATTTATGGAAAGTATAAGTTTATGAGCTCTTTCCACACTTCCTGTTATGGGGAAAAACTGGTCAGAATGGTGGTTGTATCAAGGGTTGTAATAGCTTGTGTGTTATATGCACTTACTGTGGGCTGGGAGGGGGGGATGGTTTAAAGGAGACAGCAAGCACAAAGTTGTATGTTAAGAGTAGAGATGTGCCCGGACCCCCGTGTTTTGGCAAAACCACGCTCAAGTGTTTTGGTTTAGATTCGGTTTTGTATTTCTTTAAAATTGATAAAGTCCTCTCATTTGGACCTGGTTAAATGCAAACCAAAACCCGAGATTCCTTTTTTAAATCCGAATTCCGAACTTACAACAAACCCAAGTCGGGACTCGGTCCTGCTCTGACCCCCCAAAAGCCGGACCCGAGCTGGGACTCCGTTTTCAGGAAATGAAAGCGCACATATCTAGTTACGAGTGATATAGGATGCTAGGATTACGTAACTCAGCATAACCTGGTTTTCTCCACAATCTGGTGTCCAGGGATAACGATAAGTGGGGCCTATGTTAGTGTCTGCTTGCAAATTTTGTTATGGTTTAAATGAAGAGCAAATAGCAGTAACCAGAGGTGGACACTCCACCGAGGAGGGAGGTTTCTGTACACACAAGTCTGACATATTTACATGTCTAACAGTGTCCCACAGAAAAATACAGTAGGCGATGCTTACAGCCAAATTCTGTCTGCATATTTTATTTTCTTAGTGCAATTTTTTAAAAATGTCCTTCATGGTGTTCATTGTAACGTTTGGAGCCTCCCCACATGTGGCTGGTGTTTTACAAATAACTCCACCAGATTTAGAAGAAAAAAAAAACAAGATACAAGGTTATAATTACCCAATTACCCATCCAAAGTAATATTATGGAGCAGTCCATCAGCCTATCACATGGTAGATGGGGACGCGGTTAGATTCAAACATAGGTGTCTATCATCTTTAATCGTCTCCGGGAATCATGGGAAACAAGAGGAGGGAACAGATGCAGCTTTGTACCGAGGGCCCGATTCAGACCCGGTCGCAAGACTGCGTTCGCATGCAGCCTGTCGATTTTTGCAATCCGTGCATGCGTATAAGACGCAGTGTGCGAACCAGTCACTGCGATCGGGAAACGCTCGCAGCCAGTACTCAGACGCTCCGCAAGCATTAGTGACAGGATGTGCCGTTTGTGGGTGGTGACAGGGGGTGGTCAATGGTAACAGGGGTGTGGTGGTGCGAACGCAGGCGTGTCTGTGCATCTGAACACCGTTTCAGGGGTGTGCATAATTAATACGCATCCTCAGCATACATGTCACATGGTTGAATTAAACACAGCAGCACTCGCAGCGCTTACGGTAGGGTATGGTCAGCAACAAGTGCTGCGTATGGGTCCGATGTCAGCCGATGTTACCGATTGTTTAATAAACTTCCTGGAGATGACGTATGTTACTAAGGGAAAGTGGGCGTCTTGTGTCAGGTTGGTGGGCGTCTAATTAAATACCGCGATCGTAAGGCAAAACACAGTGGGCATGCTAATGTCTTGCTAGCGATCGCGGGATTTGCATACTTTGACTGCGGACGGCTACGTGCCAACACAGCCTTTTGGCTGGGTCTGAATCGGGCCCTGAATGTCAACAGATGTGTAATGTTATTTAGGGATTTAGGTTATTTAGGATTTTTGTTTTATTTAAACAGAGAGAACCATAAATCTCCACAGCTCATCAGTCCTATGTCTTTATTCTAGACCAGGGTTTCTCAGCCTAGGTGCGTGTACCCCCAAGGGTACATCAGATACTAATGGGGTTCTACTATCAGTTAAACTAAATGCATATAGCAATTTAATATACAAGTAATGAATAAAACATATTCAAAACTAAATATAAGGGATATAAATTTAAACATATAAAAAAATAAAGGGTTACTTGGTAAACTAGTAGAGGTCCTTGGAATTACTTTGAACGTTTTAGGAGGGGTAATTATGATAAATCTATACATGATAGGGGTAATTTGGTAAACATTTAGAAGTCTATGCACGAAGCCTTGGGGAGAGCTAAAGGGGACAGAGATAAAGTACCAACCAATCAGTTCCTGTCACTCTACAGTCTGTTTGAACAGTTAGGAGCTGGTTGGTTGGTACTTTATCTCCATTCACTTTCTCTCTCTCCAAGGCTTAGTACATAGACCCCTTACTCTCATAAGCGGGTACTGTACATGGTTGAAATCTTTGAGTAATTCTGCTCTAGACTACTAACCGCACTATAAGTTTCAAAATCACTGTTTTATATTCAAAAGTGTCAGGCATTTGTTCACAGGCTCAGTCAAGAAGGTGAGTTACAGTAGAGACAACTCATAGGCTTAGTCATACTAAACTATAGTACATGTCTTTATAATGTTAATATGCATGTTTCAGAATTCTCTTCTTTATTCTGTCTTGCAAACCTAGTGCTGTTTTCCAAACTTTGCTTTCCTTAATAAGTTTATAGTGTTGTCTCTTATGGACTAAACTTCCCTAACCATCAAAATACACTCATCTGGTTGTGCAAAGCCTCTTCTGTGCTCCCGCTAGAGGTGTTCTTCTTATAGAAGCGTGGCAGTTATTGTAGACATTTGAGAGCCTGATTCAGACCCAATCGCGAGCGCTCAGCGCTCGCAAGCGGGTCGATGGTCCCCCACTGCGCACACCAGAGCCGGCTCCGGCATGCGCGAGACCCAGCCAGCGACGGGTGCTCCGTCGCTACGGGTCTTGCACCTAAGCGGGGCAGCCGTCGATTGTGATTGACAGCTTGCCCCATTTTGGAGGCGGACAGGGAGGTGGCTGGCCAAACGGAGGCGTTCCCGAAGGAATGCCTGCCTTTTGGGGGCGGCCCCACTGACATCACGAGTGATGTCAGTGGTGAGTTTCTGGCTCTGTTAGAGCCAAAACCTCACCAGGGCTTGTGGGAACGAGACCCTACCACAAGGGTCTCGTCGCAAGCCCCGATGGTCGTGACCATCACCTGGCCGCTCGCTAAAGCTGTGGGTGGTCACCCACAGCTATGCGAGCGGCCAGGAGGCCGTCTTTTAAAAATCAGACGCCCTGATTCAGAGTGAGCGCTCTCAAAGAGCGTCTGGCTCTGAATCAGGCCTAGAGTTTGCCAGAAGGGTGGAAAGAAGGGAGCGGTCTGATAAGTGACATGGGCTATTTTAGGGAATGAAGAACGGATATGTAGAGATAGAAAGGAATGATGAGATAAAAGGACAGTGAGTTTTGGATTAAAGGTGAGGAATATTTAATGAGGGAGATGCAATGTGCAGAGGGAGTTTTCCGGGTGTCCTACGCAAAGTAGATCAGTTGCATCTTATTATGAGACTGTGAAAAGTAGAAAAAATAAACTACACAGAAATATTGGTGAAATTGGTACAAACATCTCGATCATTGTCATAGAGAAAAGGCAAGCGGATGAAATGATGCCCTCTGGAGTTTTCATTTACTTCTGATGATTCTTGCTCGGCCCAAGGCTATAACAAAAAGAAACAGATGACGTATTTAATATCATACACTATGGGTCATATTCAATTTTGCACAGGGTTTACTGCGTGGGGAAAAGCACTGGGTTCCACGCCCAACGCTATTTAATTATTCCCCATTTTCCCCACACGGTAAACCCTCATGCAACGGAATGTAGATGGCATCCTGGCATTCAGAATCCCGGCGGTCAGAATCCCGACAGGTCAGAATACCGTGCGACTCTGATCCCGCCAGGTACCGTGTGACTCTGTTAGTGTCGATGCACTAGGACACATCAGGAGACTGCGCTGATTCATTTGATATGCGACTCCTATATATCTGTGTGCGACTGAGTCAGTATACAAAGCACAACGGAACTTGGCGGGGAAAAAAAGACGCAACTGCTGCATTCATAGCACTTCATATATAGATTCAGAAACTCAGTCACAAACAGATATACAAGTGTTGCAAATTAAATAGTGCAGTCTCCTGTGCGTCCTAGGGCTGATTCAGATGTGAACGCAATACCGATATTTACAGATTGAGCGATTGTTTGCCATGGCGCGTGCGTGTAAGCTGGATTGCACATGCGCGTTTATTGAATTGCAATTACGCTCACACAGAGGATTCACTTGCAAAGTGAGTGTTGGCATTAGGGGGGCCGTAACTGGGCTGTGGTTAGAAAACTGCAGGCTTGTCGGACTGTTTTCTGAGAGTCCATAAACTAGCCACTTCGTCCTTGCTCGCAGCAGGAGAGCCCTCTGCGTGTCTGTAACCCACTATGTCTGCGACTTACTAAAATGTTGATGGCCGCTTGATCTGCGTTCGATGTTTCCAGATTTGTGCGTGATCGGCGGATGTGTCTCTAAGCACTGGACCATGGGTGAGCTATTAGCATAGCTTCACAATGGCATATCCATGAGAGATCTCAGCGGCTCCGATGTCATTTGCGTCCACATCTAAATCAGGCCCTAGTCGGATTGCATTGTGACCAAAGTAGCACGGGACCTGGTGTGCCGAGAGGGTCTGCAGCAAGAATGTATGAGGACACATCTGTACATGTCTTATAGGAGGACTTCAGTTTCCTGGCTACTTTGGGCAAAACCTCCCATGGCCCTACATGGTAAACCACTGGAGATGCCTTCTATGAAAAGTTGACAGTTCCAATCGCTTCTTGATCTGTTCTACTGATTTGCAGAATGCAACTAAAATCTGCGAGTTGTCCACTAAAGTGGGCCTCAAAATTGGTGCTAAAAATTAACAATCATTAGGTCCTTTAACATTTGAACAATTTGTGACCACCTTTACCCCTTTTAGCGAAAGCTAGATTGATCTTGATTTTCAGCATGAATGCAGACCATGAAAGCGGGGCCTCAAGATCCTTCTGACTTTTTGGGTTTTAAGCAGGTGGTGTCAGAAAAGTTACTCTTACTTAGAGAAACTTAAAATCACATCATGGTATAACAATGCTTTTGTTTTGTTTCTTTAAATCTATATTGTTATGGAATACCTCACTAAGTGCAGACTATAAAACTCTGAGCAGCCTCTGCAGCTGCTGAAGAGGTCAGGAGCTTGTCACATGACCAGTGTCAGGGGGTATGGTCAGCGACAGTTAAGGCGATTATCCACTACACGATTCGCTCCATGAGCAATATCGTGTAGTGTGTCCTCGGCAATGGTGTGCTCAATGTCCTTAACAACACTGCCGGCAACCTCCCTGGTCCCCGAACCTGCACAACCTGACTTAGTATTAAATACTAAGTATAAAAATATATTTTACAGTGTAATATATTATTGCTAGTTATATGAATGGGAAGATCCAGGACTGTTGAAAAGTTCCAGCTAAATAAAGTGAGCATTATTTTATTTACTGTCAATTGTTGTGTTGGGATTGGGGAAACCCTGCCTCTCTGCTGTGATGTGGGAAGGAAGAAGCAGCAGGAACCACTGGAACGGTGTGAAATCCAATACTAAAGATCTTCAATCACCTTGTGTTACGGTTAGAATAAAAAAGCATCATATTACTGACACTATTTTACATGGAAAGTACTTACAACAAAAACAAAAGACACATTCCTAAGCAAATGGATTTCCAAATGTATCCCCAAATGGATCAGAAGATGTTATTTGCTGTGCCGTGGAATTCTGTAAACAAAAAAAAAGTATATTAGATTTTGCAATAAGAGCTTAAAAATGTCAGTTAGGAAGGTCAAAGCCTAAAATAGAAAGTATTCCTATACCAAAGGGTATTTTGGATTGCTGGCCATAGACGTTTGCAGCCAGTTATTGGATCTCCCGGCCCATTGTCCATATCACACAGAATTAAGCATTAGGTCTAGCCAAGTTGTAATGTGAATCTGGTAGCAAATGCTCCCCTCAATTACAGCACCCTGACACTTTGGATCCAAGATGATTTATTGTCAAACTGGATTCAATTTAATTCAATGTGGGGCAAATTTTGAAACTGAAGTCACACAATGGGCAACGGTCTGCCATTATGATCAGGAGTGATCCACTCTGTTGCTCAAATTGCACTTGTGTGGCCACCAAAATTCAAACAGGGGAGCCACACCAACTGCCACCCCAAATGCTGCCAAACATAGCTGGCCGGGACTCACTGGCAGTTGGTGTGGCTCCCCTATTTGAATTTTGGCTGGCTGATGACCTTACACAATTGCAGCTGGAGGGAATTGTCCAACTACTATTTTTTAACAACTTTATTTTGGCTTTTAAATGAAGCAATGCAAACATTAATAGGTGATAGGTGTGGATACAAAGGAAACAGTAAGACACTGTATAGGATCATAGTCACTATAATACAGTTACAGGAGACTGTGTAAAAGTTGAAGTGAAGTCTGCCGGTGACAAGGCCAATACATTCCAGTTCTGTCTGGACGGGGACACACAAAATGGTCTTTTTATTGGGGGGGGGGGGGAGTTTATTTGTTGCCGGTTAACTTTCTTGATATCACTCTCCTGAAGGCCTGACTGAAATCACATACTTCAGGGTAAGCACCTCGGAATTCAGAGGAAATGCAAAATCCCTTTTTTCCAGATCAAGCACAAATGGTGCTTAGGAAATCCCAAAGTTTTAGGGGTCTATTTACTAAGCCTTGGATGGAGAGAAAGTAAACAGATATATAGGGGTCTAGTTACTAAGCAGTGTTAGGAGACAGAGTGAAAAGTGATAAGGTGCCAGCCAATCAGCTCCCAACTGACACAGCTTGTGAGATGGCAGTTAGGAGCTGATTGGCTGGTACATTATTTCCGTTCACCTTACCTCCATCCAAGCCTTAGGAAATAGACCCCTTAAAACGATCCTTGCTCCTAGATGTTTAAAGAGTCATTAGGAGAAAACAAAATTCTATTGGACTATATTGAGATTCCTTGTAGAAAATCAGAACGTGTCTGCCACTAAGGGGTCAATCCAACCAGGTGCGAATTGCGAGTAGTAAGTTTGTTTCCTGAAACTCGCAGACTTCGCATTGAAGCGCACTCCAGAGAATTCTCCCATCCAATTAAAAATGCCTATTCACACTACTCGCAGTGGAGGGGTGCGAATTGGCTGCCAAATGAGATTTGAGAGAAATGCATGAAAATGTGGGGAGATCATCCTGGAGCCCCCAAAATGTATAATTTCGTTAGCAGGACCGTATAGAAATGCAAAAAAATGCTAAAAAACTAACTTTTTTCGTTTATTGTCAAACGAATTAAACGAAAAATGCAAAAAAAAGAAGGAAAAAGGGTGATTTGGGGGTACTTTGAGAGCACCTTGAAAAATGTAAAAAAATGTATAAAAACAATTATTTTTCAACTAAAAATTATTTTAATAAAATTTGGGGTGCCTAAACTTACGAAAAAGTTGATTTTGGGGTAATTTGAGGACAATTTTTTTTAACCCCCAAAAATGCCATGTAATTATTGGACTAATTAAGCTAATTGGAAACTTCCAATTGCCTAATTAGTCATTATGGGGGGGGGGGTGTCCAATGGGTTCAGCACAGTGTCCCGACATTTTAACCTTAAAATAAAGATTTTCCTTTCCATCTCTCACCCTCAGGGAGGTGCGAGTGGAGAGTTGCGAATTCAGTCTGACTGATACAGTGCGAGTTGCTAATTGGATTGCAACATGAATTCGCTATGCAAATTCAAGGTGAAAATAGCAACTCGCACCTCGCCATTCGCACCTAATAGGATTGACCCCTAAGTCACAAGGTTTAGTTGATAAAAGTTTTCAGTTGTACTACAGCAATTTCAGAATGATACCTATAGATTTCAAAGAATGGATGCGTTGAACTACAGAAAGCTGGAGTATGCAAATTTCCCATTGGAGCTTGATTGCACCCAATCATCTAGCTGAAATCCAATATAAACTCTTACCTAGTGCTCATAACACTGGTCAGCCCTTTCTATTTGGCCGTTCAATTGCAGATGATATGCAGACACAAACATCTTCCGAAGTCATGCTATTAGCCGTGTCTCTGTATCTGACATAATGGATTGTGGATAGCCGTGTAATCTATAAATTGAGCTGTCTGAGGTACTGACAATTTCTTCAGGGGTAAAACAATAGTGCCATGTTAGTAAAATGATACACAGCCACTCAACTGGTTTTAAAGTCCTGCAAAGGTGGCAACTCAGCAGTAAAATCCATAGAAAACTCTTTCCATGGACCTGAAATGTCGATATTCTCACAATGCAGACAGTTAGGGTTAAGGCTGCGGGGGAAAGGTTAGGTGCCTCCTGGAGGGTTAAGGTTGAAAGGTTAGGGTTAGGCACTATAGGGAGAGTTAGAGGTAGGGATTAGGGATAGGGTAAGTATACTTACTGGAACACCAACGTTTAAGATCATTTACTGGGACCTGAAAAGAGACAACGCTGCCGCCGGGACCAGGAAAGTAACAGCTGGATCACCAGGGACGTTAGGTTGACATTCTATCATGTCGACATGTCACCTGTGTAGACATGATGAACATCGACACAATACTAAGCATGTCGACATTCTCATGTTGACCTAATGCATGTCAACATGCTAACTGTCGCCCTAACATACCACACCCATGATTAATGGTAAATTAGTATGTGAATTAGGTGTCTTAATTCAGGCACCCACAAGTGGATTAATTCTGAGTCAGATACAAGACCAAATGCGGATGGATCTTGTGGATATCTGCAAACTACGCATATGTCGCAGAAAGCAATGAGAAAATAAATAAACCGTGAGGTTACTAAAGTGCATTCCCACCATTGAAGTCAATAGGGGAACCGCTCATTGGCTGAGAGGTGGAGGCTCGCCTCGGCACGCATTGGCACGCCTGCTTTCACTATCTACCCCATCTGTGTCACCCCTGTCTGTCTGCCTCTCCCTTTTAGAATTCTCTCATGTGCTTCTCCTTCCCTTACTTACAGTATATTATCATTTACTCATAACTCCCCACAACGGCACCTACAGTAACACTTGGTTGCTGACGCCCTGCTGCTTGTGTTATGCAGCAATGTTTATGAACCATGTCCTTGTCCTGCATTGTTTTGTACTGTTTTCTTGTGTGCTCATTTGTTTATGTACTTTGTAAGGCGTTGCAGAACATTTGTGGCCCCATATAAATAAAGAATAATAATAATAATCATAGAACAACATCTAAAGCTGCACACACACGTAAAGATTTTCTGTCCAACCATCCAACTAGTAGATTGGTTGGAATGAAAATCTGGTAACGTATGGGAGTAACTGACAATCAGCAATTTGCTCCCAAACGCCGGAAAATTGACAAAAACTGTTGTTTGAACATATTGTTTAGATCAAACATTTAACAAACTTGTCTGTCGGCCATTTTCATCTGTTTTCTGGCATTTAGGAGCAAATTGCTGATCACCAGTTATTCCCATATGTTACCAGATTTTCATTCCAACCAATCAGCTAGTTGGATGGTTGGACAGAAAATCTTTAGGGTGTATACCCAGCATTAGATAAGTAATTTGTGATGTCTCTCTGAATACTTTAGTAACAGAGGTATTGTACAGATTTGTGTAAAATGTATAAATTCCAGGAGAATAGATCTCATAAACAAGCAGAATTCACATTAAAAAAGGTTATTTATAAAATAAACCTCTTCAATAGTGAAATATATAATTATGTCTATATTTGGGAGTATATGTAATAATATGTGAAAAATATTTTTATTGTTGCAAGAATAACCATCAACTCTGCCTGGGAATGTTTGTTTGCACCAATGCTAGATCTGTTGGTGCAACAGTAGCCCCAGCTGAATCCATCATATAGGGCCAGATTATTATGAAATGTACTTGGCAAATTATTTGTATGTGTTCTTGTTTTCATCAATTGATCCCAACCACTGGAGGCCGCAGAAGCCCAGGTTTTATCAAAAGGTATGGATCAATACCAAAGATTTGGTATGCTTGGAAGCCAGAAAGTTGTAAGCAAGCACAATCAAGGTTAATACAAGAGGTCTGGTGCCACTGGAATCCAGAGGATTATTAATAAGCACAGCCATGTTAAGGCCTGAGTGTTGGTGCACTTAAAAGAGTTGTTGTAAGTGTATTCAGCATGAGTTTAAAAACTAACCAATGTGGCAGCCAGGCTAACATAGTGGTTGGTTATGATGTGACTCCTAAGTCCATACAGTCACCTCTGTCAGAGTGCATGCAAAAGTGAAAATCAGTGAAACATTTTTGTTGGGCAACTCCAACCTCCACAATCAAAACTAACCCTCCTCCACCTCAGCCCGTTAAGGACTAGAATGTTCGCTGCTTTGCAGTACCTGATTTCCCCACTATGTTGTTTATACTCCAGTCCAACACTGAGCAGACCTGTCACCGAGATAGGTCTATTATTATTATTACCAGTTATATACATAGCGCACACATATTCCGCAGCGCTTTACAGAGAATATTTGGCCATTCACATCAGTCCCTGCCCCAGCAGAGCTTACACTCTATGGCCCTCATTCAGAGGCGGTCGGAGGATGCAAGCGGTCGCTCAGAAACTGGGCGGCCACTTGCACCCTGACCGGCCGCCTCTGTTTTGGTCGTTAGGCTGTGGGTTAACACCCACAGCTCTAATGACCGCTAGGATGATGGTCGCGATGGTCATTAACAATCGCGACCATCTCGGGGCTTACGATGAGACCCTAGGATAGGGTCTCACTTGTCGTAAGCCCCGGAGAGCTTCTGGCTCTGTCAGAGCCGGAAGCTCTCCACTGACATCACTAGTGATGTCAGTGGGGCCTCCCCCAAACGGTAGGCGTTCCCATGGGAATGCCTCCGTTTGGGCTGCCACCCCCCCGGCCCACCTTCCAAATGGGGTGAGCTGTCAATCAACATCGACAGCTCGCCCCCTTTGGAAGGAGACCCTGCTACGACCGGCGCTGTTGATCGTAGCGGGTCTCACGCATGCGCACGAAGGAGCCGGCTCCCTCGTGCGCATGCGCACTAGACAAACATCGAGGCGCACACGGGCCCCCTCCTCTCTTAAGACGCCCCTGGTAGTTTGTACATAATTCCATGGTATAAACCAACAGCAACCTTATCTTTTTTTGTCTCTTCTCTCGTAAAGTTATTATGCAAGAACAGTTTTGTCAGCTGTAAACATGAGATTACCTTGCTGATATGGACAGAAGCTTTACCTTGTGCAAACCTGTGTGTACAATTGTGTAACTATGATCCAGGCAGGATGGGGGTACATCTGATGGCTTGTATATGCACTGCACAGTTATAGTGATATAATAAATGGATACTTATTCCAGGCACCTGACACAGGGTTTGCCACTTTCACAATAAAATGTCTTAAAAAAAGATATTTAACAAGTACTATTAACAAGTACTATTCCACCAGTCGTGGATAGCAGATTACATACGGGAGCAAGGCAAGCTAAAACTCGTATAGTCTGCTTTCAAGAACCACCACATAGTTCATTTTTGTGATTTATTAACGGCATATATTTCAGCCACTCTGTACAGAATCTGTACTTTAACCTTAGACAGTCGGCAAACAGATCGTTTTTCCAATGGAGCTGCCAAATGACCCATGAACTCAGAGTCAGTAAATGAAAACAAAGAAGCGATTATAAGGTTTCTCTGCACCAGAAACACTATTTATCATATAGGACAGGATGCGCTAATTTCAGTAATGCCGTCAAACCCCTGAAAATGCCGGAGGGATTGACCGCATTCCTCATATGTACCAAGCCCCGGAATGCGATACATTGAGAGGCTTGGGTGCGTTGGGCAACGCCATCTTTAGATGGCGCTGCCCAATAGAAGCCTATGGGTTTCTATTTGTAATGTCCTCCTGGAAGGGATCCAACTGACTCCCTAGAGGAGTCGATGTTTTCAGGATCTGCGTACAATGCTGCGTTTGTGTACAGAGTCGTGGGCAGCTGCGAGGGCTCCGGTGGTCCTCTCAATGCAAATTCCGCCGGTTGATGTATTAGCATATTTTAGCAATTGCTAAGCAGCAAAATTAGCTAATGTGTTTGCATTAGTGTATAATAAATGAATAAGGCCCTATGTCCTGTACTCACAACAGGTGAGACTATCAGGTCCAGACACGGATTCAGGTAGGGGGGACACCGGAGCACATACCGATATATAAACCAATCTGACAGTGTGGCCGCAGGTACCTTATTTTCATCGACATCTAATCTGACTGGGTGGGTGCAGTTGCCATATTTCCGGTGATGCACTGGTGCTATGGGGCCTATTTATCAAGCTGGTTTTTCATAACATTTTGCAGAAACGCCATCATTTTATGTATCCCCGCTATGTAACAACAGCTCCATGCAGGAGATTTGACAGAAATCTCCTGCAAAAGGCTAACTACCGCTGCTGTATTATCAATGGGGACTGCAGCCTGACCCCAAACTCCGAAAATACATTTTATAATCCCTCTCCCGGAGCCTCCGTGCGCATGCGCAGAGTATGCATCCCAGGAGGAGTCCTTCAAAATTAGGAAAGACCACTCTGATTCCCCCCGGGATATAACTGGCAGGGACAGTGGTTATCACTACCGCTGCCCCTGCGAGTTACATTTAGTACATAGCAGGGATACTCATGTAAAAAATTATTATCCCTGCTGCGATGTACATGTAAAAAAGAATCACGTCACTTCCGCGCGATTCTTAGTACATACAGTAGGCCCATAGTGCATGTGCAGCTCATAGTAAGAACTCTGGCGCTGCTGTAATGGTAACAGCGAGGGACGTAACTAGGGGCATGCAAAAACCAACACTGCCCAGGGCATCCTTTTCCAGCTTGCAGGGTGCCTGAAGAGACCCCCCCCTGCTTATAAAGGCACAAGACACTTTGTTTTAGGTGGCAGTTCCACCATCTCTGCTTGAATGTGTGATGTCATCAATGAACACATGATAAAAATGAAGGGGGTGACCTGTGGAGCACTGAATATACTTCTACTTTTCCCTCCGTCCACCTGTACCTCACCTGCCATTGTCCCGTTTTCCTCCACCAAGATCAGTAATGACTTGGAGGTTGAATGCTCCTTTGCTTGAGTGATTTGGAACGAATGGATGCACCTATGGAGTACTCATATAGGATAACATGCTTGGGTAGCCCTTAATACACAATGCAACAGAGTTGCCACAATCGCTTTTGAAATCCATCTACATTCCGAAGCTGTGAAAAACCTGATGAAGTGATATTTAACATTCAACATCAGGTCAGTGTCACACAATAGCACTTTACAGTAGTTCAACTGAAATATGCATAGGAGCGAAAGATTGCTAAGCATATAGAATTCTCATGTGTTTCCCATTGAAATCACTGTGTGACCACATGTGCCTCTAATAGCTTTTTTTGAGAACAGTGGTTCTCAAACTCAGTCCTCAGGACCCCACACAGGTCACCACCCAGGTGCACAGGTGTAATCATTACTCACTGACACATTTTAAAAGATCCACAGGTGGAGCTAATTATTTCACCTGTGATTCTGTGAGGAGACCTGGAAAACATGCACTGTTTGGGATCCTGAGGAGTTTGAGAACCTGTGTTCTAGAAGAAAGACATTTTTTCCATAGCAGGCACTTTCAGATATGCTCTGCTGAGAGTATTTTTTGAAACTAAGCAAGTGACACGGGGGAATATAATTTGCAAAAAAAAAAAGAAAAGCCATTTGATATCAATTCAATGAAATTGCAGTAAAAGGGGAAAAACCTGGAGACGATGGCTTTAAACATGAGCTACTTACAGAGGTTTTCATGGAAGCACCAAATGAGTCTAATCCAAATGGGTTTTCAAACAGCCCGTCCATAGGTTTGGATACTGGCAGTGACTGTGCTCGTGGTGCCGGCTTTGGTGGTTCTATCAAGCAAGCATATCACACAAATATTCATTGGATGAACCAGTTTAATGGAAAAAGACTTATTGCAAATAAGTAGTCATAGGAAAGATGCACTCTCTACAATAGTGTATCTAACTGGTACTTCTTACTCCTGACTATAGAGTCACCAATATCAGAGGTTTGAAACCACTAGGACACAAAAGCTAGTAAAAGATACCAGTTAAATGCACTCTTCTAAAGAGCGTATCTAACCAACAAGAAGAGTATAGGGCAGAGATTTCTCAACTTGGTCCTCAAGGTACCCTAACGGTCCAGGTTTTAAGGATAACCATGCTTGGGCACAGGTGACTTAATTAGTATATCAGTTTGATTTAACCATCTGTGCTCAGCCATGGACAGTCTGGACTGTTAGGGTGTGTGGAGCAGGGGCAGAAGCATGGGAGACAATGGAGGCGCCTGCCGCCAGGCGCCAGCACTGAAGGGGCACCTCCTCCATCACCCACAATATATTCACCCCACTTAGGGCTGTAAATATGGGGGATAGGGGCACACTAAATGATAACTTGCCTCCGGGCGTCTGGGATGAACTTACGCCACTGGCGTGGCGGACCGAGTTTTGGAACCACTGGATTAGGGTTACATTGCACATTTGCATTTTGTCTTATAATAAGAAACATAAAAAATTTATTTGTTTCGGATGTCAAGGACATTAAGTGCAACTTACTGATGTTCCCGAGAGATGTAGCTTTGCAAACCACTGTTCCACAGACGGCCTGCAATACCTGTCTATAAACCTAGGGATATTAGTGTCAACATTTAAAAACTCTCTTAAATTATGCATCCTGGGTCGGTTAAGGGAGAATCAGATATCTTTCAAAACTGCCCAGCTAAATGGCAGGACAAGCTGTGCGCGTGGCTCTGCAAAAAGGGTGTGTGGTCATGCCATAATGGGGATCCCCTTGGATTATACTTAGGACTTTTAGAAAGCTATGTCGCCCTCCAACACTATCCCTTAAAAGCGTAACGCGATCCTCGTAGCGCACCAGTGACGTGACAGGTACGGTTGCATCCATACATTTTAGAATGTAAGCTCTTACGAGCAGGGCCCTCAACTCTCTTGTGCTTCTCCCTACTTTACTTTCATCTACTTCTTACTCACCAGTAGGGCACCTAACACTTGTTTGCTTATGCTCTGTTGCTTATCTGGGTGATATGGTCACTAATGTAGCAATGTATATTATCCATGTCCTGTATTGTATTGTTCTGTAAGTCGCTTGTCAACAATTTGTTTATGTACTTTGTAAGGCGCTGTGGAACACTTGTGGTTCCATATAAATAAATGATAATAATAATACTAATGTCATAAATCACCGGTTTGGGAAGATGGGGAAATGTATCACAACCCCCCATCTTGCCCATGTCTCAAGGAAGTGGGTACAATGTGGGAGGGTGTCCGTAGGAAACCTCATCAGTCCCCCAGACTTGCGGGAGAGTAGGAAGTGTGACATAAATACATGCTATATTATCAGGTAGAGACGCCCGGGTTTAGTGTCTCTTTTAAGGAGATGCTAGTGAATATTAAAGGAGCAACTTGCCATTTGTGCACTGTAGTTGCCTCATTGCTGGCCATGCAGCCCTACCTTTAGATAAATTTTACCTTTTTACACTATAATTTTCTGAAACAACACACTGCATTGGGCACAATTACAATTTATATTAAATGGACGCTGGTTGCCAAAGCATACGAGGTGTTTCACCCACGCTCTATGGGGTCAACAAAACAAACATCTCGCACGATTTAGCAGAAAAGGCAGTGGGCGTTTTGTTCTATGTACCAAATCAAAATGTATTGGCCAGATGTATTGTTTTTTTCGCGCTTCCATACATTAAAAGCAAGATTCTTGAGGACAATTCTGAAAACCAAGAACCTAGAAACAACATAACATATTACCATTAATTTTAGAAGAGAGTTGACTAATTTCATAGTCATCGTGGTCCACACTTTCTTGGGGAATTCCAACTTTACTGTTAAAATAATTGGTAAAGGCTCCAGACGTGCTCATAGAGTTGTTCTGCTGTTCTCCTCTTCTTGCAGGAACGGCCGGTGGCTTAGCCAGCTGATAGTCTTTGAACATATCTTTGACATTCTTCCTTTCCTTCTCTCCCAGTGGATCTAGAGCAGTAAAAGCATTAATTTCTTTCTTAGGTGACTCCTCCAGTGGGGCTGGTCTGGGTGGTATCTGAGGAGGGCTTGCTAACGCTGGACCCAATTGAACTAATCCAGAAGGTAATGTCGTTGGCCTAGGTGGAAGCATGTTCATTTGGAATGGGTTGCTTGGTTGTTGAGGCCATGCGTGAGGCTGGGCACTTACTGGCTGGTTCCACAACGTCAGGTTTTGTAGAGGTGGAAAACCTCCAGCGTTAGGCGGCTGAGTCCAGGATACCATTGCTGGTGGGGCTGAAAGAACGCTTGGTTGATTGAAAGTAGTCTGGGCGCCCATTATTGGGTTAGGAAGCGTGGCTGCTGGTTGATTATAAACAAGCGGCTGTGGATTCCATTGCTGAGTCTGAGATGAATTCTGTGGCAGAGGACCTGCATTAGAAAATAGCATTGAAGTCATTCACAATATTATAAAAATATATTGTAGACCGATAATTACTTTTAAAAAAAATCTGGCAACTTTTTTAAATCTATTTTAATCGTTTCACATCTGCGTCAGGCATTAAGACAAATTGGGCCTAATTCAGAGGTGGGCGCAGAAGCGCAAGCAGCAGTGTAAATTGGCGGTCGCCCATTGGCGACTTTATGCAAAAGTCGCTACAAACTCCTTCCCTTGTGCACATTTGTGCGGCCGGATGTGCAAGGACTGAGATGCCCACTTTCAGCGTCCGCACAGGCTGTAACACTGATTGGCGCATCCTTTTACACCCTCATTGGTCGCACCTTCGAATTTGCACCAGCCTTACGGCAAGTGCAGTCTCTATGGTCTCCTATGCCTGTATGTATGGGCACGCAAACGCTTGAATTGACACGCCAGCGACGCTCCCGTAACACGTCCGCTGAACGGACCTTTTTATGTGTACATTTGTAGCCAATCACCGCCAAGGAACGCCCACAAAATTTCTGATACAGTCCATCTAGATTGCAGCAGCGCCTATGTGCATACTCTGTGTAACCGATGTGCAGTACGTGAGCATCGACGCTGCATGTGACTCTGAATAAGGCCCTTTGATCTACGTAGGTTTTGTTATATCCATGAGCAGTAGGCCAGATGATTACTTGGCAGGGCGAGTGGCATTATAAACTCCAATCTGTATTCATTAAATATGAAGTCTTTGAGAGGGCCGCCATATTGGATCTGCAGAACCATTCTCTTTTCCCACTGGGCTGTTCAGTAAAATTGGTTACACAGATGAGAATGTCAGATCGAAAGAGATTGGAGAAATGCTGGATGTGTAAAAGGAAAAATATACAGTATGCTTAACAGAAAATAACCTACTTATTTCCCTTGCAATAACTGTATATGTTTTTTTTTTACAATAACATCTCTGTATATGCACAAAATTACAGCTGTTTCTAGTGAATTAATTTTACACCAGCGGTTTGCTGCGAAACTGTGGCCAACTCAGCCCCATAATACAAATCCATTATCTTCACTTACCAGGACCTCTTATATTTGGAACACCATAAAGGCTGGCAGGATTGTAGAGATCCAGAGGATTAGGCTGTAGTGAGCTTGGCGGGGATGGAACGGCTACTGACGAGACTGGTCCAAGATTTGTTCCAGAGTTTGATGGAAAAAGGTTTGACCCAAACAAGTCATCAGAGTTCGGCTGTATGAAAAAATATTATTAGAGACTTTATAGAGTCCCTAATGACATACAAGTGAACTAATACCATAGACAACAAATACTATTAAAAAGATGTGATTGGTCAAATAATTTCCAATTATTCTTACCGGTCAACACCAACATGAGAAACCTTGTCTGCCTTATAACCCCTACTTTATATCACTTACAGACTGAAACTTAATGCTGAAACACCCCACCAGCACTAATGCCCCTATCATCTTTCTACTAGCACTTGTTTGATGTCACTAAGGGAAAGGTTTTATATCTGGAACGGCGTTTCTACTCTTTGGCGAGTGGAGAGTTCATCGTTGAGAATCTTTGACATAAAAATAACGTTCTCTATTCTAATATGCTCTTGTTTGACAACCTTGATTTATCTTCAACAATGGAATATACAAGGGGAGTGGCTGTAGACTGCACACCCTAACTGTGTGTAATGAGAGGTGCGATCTTTCTGTAATGTATAGTACTACACATAGAAGCAACAGATGCAGATGCACTATGCAATCTTTACAAAATGTAAATATATATTACAATTAAATATCATATAAGAGGTTGTTAGCATATATTTGGCCAAAAATATGGGCCTGCCCACCAAAGTACAGGTCACCTCTTGCCGGGGAAGTCCCAGGACACCCCCAAACCAGCCCCCCCAGGGCATATCACACTGATGAAAAGTAGCAATGGAGTGTTACAGGATATCAGGTCTGTGAAGGCAGCTACTCAGTGTTGAGGGTGTTACAAAAATGTGTGAAAATATAAAAAAAACAAGCAAATAAAGTGATATAATTGTGAATATAAGTGTTAACTGGTGATGCCCTGAAGGGGCCCAGCCGGAAAAGCTCAGCCCAACACTCAACAAAGAACCTTTTCAGTCCATCTATTAACTTCTTGTTGCTAAAAGATATTAAACTAGGCAGGCCCTAAAATGTCACCTTTATAGGCATTATCCCTGTCCTTTTGGACATACTTGGATTTATCAAGAGTCTTAATCATAGTGAGAAAAATGGGTGCAACCCAATATTTCTGCCAAATATGGGAATACAGGCTTAGGTGTGCACTTAGGGGGGGTGCCTGTTGTCCATAATTACTCCTTAAATTTCACTTCTTACTTTGCACACAAGAGTGTAATCTGGCTGCAGCACAGATTCCTCGGATTCAGAAGTCAGCAGCAGGGAGCTGCTTTTATAATAAGACAGCAACACTGAAATTAGATTGATGCCTCAAAATGCTGAGTGGAGGGGCTGACATTCCTGTGTGTCATTCAACCATGCTTCCTCTCTAAGCAGCATAGGACTAGAGGCTGCAAGGGAGCAGTGCCAGAACAGCCCTGCAAGATTTGTGTCTTGGGATGTGTGTGGTGGGAGAAAGGGTAATTGGATGGCAATGAGAAGGAGGCAATGTACAAGGACGGTTATGCAGTATTAGCAGGGGCAATCGGCATCAAAGGGTTAGGGGGCAATGAGACATGAGAAAGGAAATTGAGGAATGGCAATAATATAACACAGGGGGCATTGACAGTAGTGATGAGAGATATGAGATATGCAGTGAGCGATTCTAATGAAACATGAGAAAAGTCAAGATATAAGTATATATAAAGCCATGTGTTCCCATGCTTATTTCCCCCTTTCATGCTTTATTGCTACCCTCTTTGTTCCCTGTTATTGCTATTTTCATTGCCACCTCTGCTTGGCCTCTCCCCCTGCAACTTACTTCACTGGCTCACATCACCCACAGAGTCCAGTTAAATCTTCTAACCCTCACTTACAAAGCAATAAATCATTCTGCCCCCCTCCTCTCGAACTCACCCCATGGCCTGCGAGTATCGACAGCTACAACTGTTCACTCAAAACTCCACTTTTCTTTGAAGCCTACCAGCTTTCCTCCTAAGCATCCACTCTCTTCTCTCCTCCCCCTGTACTATGAGCCCAAATTCACTCTCCAACAGTTCACTCCTTCTCACGGGTAAGCTGTTGTGGGCATGGACCTCCTTTCTCATCTTCCTTGCTTCCAGTGCTTATTTTCTCTTGTCTCCTAGTTCTTTTCAGTGACTCTGTCTGCTCACCCTTTATTAATTAATTGAGTGCTGAACGGCTTTCCCCTTCCAGTGACTCACCTCTAGTAGCCTGTCAAGATACAGCAAGTTTCCCAACCCTTGTCTCTATCCGCGTCCCACCTAGTTTGTCGGTTTATTGTTCTATGTTGTTCCAAAGATACAGATGTGTCCTTAGGTCCGGAGATAACTTGTGATAAGGTGTCACAAGCGGAATGGTATTGAAATACTGCCGTCTGTTCAAATCCCAACAGCAGATGCCTGACAGGATGAAGATCCCGACAGGGGCAGGTAAGTACCCTAACCCTCCCCTGCCCCCCCCCCCAACCCTCCCTTAGTGGTGCCTAACCCTAACAGTGGCAAACGCAGGATTTCTAGAGGGGAGTTTCCAAATACATGATTTTAGAGTGAGTGTGGCCAGTCCATGAAGTGGGTATAAATAGCACTTATCCAGCTTTAATATGCATCCTACAAAGTATATTGTGTTGCATAATTCCAGCATATACAGGACCAGCAATCACAGTAAGCCATTACATACGGCAGTAGGGCCATCCTGTCTGAGCAGAAGTTTTTTTTCAGATGTGGGCACCATTCCAGAGCATTGGAGCAAGTCCGGGAGTCTGTGGGAGCAGCAGAAGAACCTAGCACTGCCCTGGACATATATGTACATATTGGTCTCCTTATGCACTGGATAGTGTATTATTATACAGTATTAATAATTAAACCTATTGATGGTCTATAGCAGTGCACCCCTAACAGTGCATGTTTTCAACATCTCCTAGTTGGTGCACAGGTATATTTATTACTGGCTGACACATTTTAAAAGATCCACAGGTGTTGCTAATAATTTCATTTGTGATACTAAGAAGAACATGCAGCACTAGTAACATTGTATTATATTACTATTGTGGTCATGGTGTGTGCTGGGGAGTGGGTTTTCCAGGCAGATGGAAACCCCCCCCTGCGTTTGCCTATGCCTAACCTCCCCCCCTAATGCCTAACCCTAACCTCTCCCCAGGGGTGCCCTAACCCTCTTACCGCTCCCTAAACCTAACCCTCCTATTTTAAATCCCTTGCTGGGATTCCGATCCAGTCATAAGTTGTTGTTTGATAGAACAATATTGCACTGTACTTGTGATACCTTATGATGAAATGTCTAGCCTATCACCAAAAAGTCATGCAACTGTCTGCCTGGATGGATAGCTAAAGGAGGACACATCTATATGTCAGCTCAGTTACTTTACCATTGATACAGTCGATCATGTTTTACTGTTACTTTGTATATACCCTGTACAGCGCTGCAGAAACTTTGTGGCGCTTTAAAAATAAAGGGTAATAATAACAATGTTAATCATTTTGCCATCCTAACTGCACCCTGTCATGTGGGACTGATATTCTTATTACTTGCTGTTATATATCACTGCCAGCCGTATTGCACTCTCTCATGTATCATTGGAATAACTCACCGTGATTTTCGCTTGCCAGATTCAAAGCAGCAATTTTTTAAAAGGCAAAACCTACCTGGTTGGCCTTCAAAAAAAATTGCCACTTTAAATTCTGCTGCAAAAATCGCACAAAATCTGCGATTTTCACAAATCGCTCTTCATTACATTACCCCATGTTGTCCCAGAATGATGGTACTCTGATATATGGCATTGCAGCTATAAAAAAAAAATATGTTGAGCAACCCCGATATATTTTTAGAGCCTTGTTATTCACTACTCATAGTATTTTACTGCATTCCTCTGTTGATAATTATTTATTGTATTTTATCCTTTATTACTCCACAATGCAGTGTAATGTTTTCTTTAAAAAAATGAAAAAATAATTACTTAATTAAAAAAAATACAAAAATGTAGCACAGCAGTATAGTGACAAAAAAATAGAATACTGTTAATATATTATTAAATTGGCAATAACAAAACATTTAATAATTTAATAATTATTGCTCAATAAGACAAACAACTGCATCTATATGCTATAAAGACACCTATACACATACCTTACAGCTGACAATTAGAGAGTTTAATTTTAACACAGTCCGTTAATTTTACACTATTAAATTAAAGACAAGAGTCAAATATAGAGACACCGAACTACTGTACTTACCATAACTACACATGCATGGAAGCATAAAGCAACAGATATAAAATAAATTAGTGTTATTCTTAAAAGATTAATACTAAGAACATTACTGTAAACACAGCATACAAAACAAGTCTGACCTATGTCCCATTAATTATAAGGATTAAATAGCTATTGAAGTTTTAATCTATACTTCACTTAGTGGCAAACAAGTAAAGTATCTACAATGTATCTATGGATGTATTTGTGTTTTGACTAAAATAGCCCAACATTATTATATGGTAAAATTAGCATCATACTATAAGTATTTGTCCAAAATTTTGCCCAGACAATGATCACAGTGGTGGGGTCACTAGTGGGCTGCAGTGATTTGGCTGCAATGATTTGGCCTGACTTTGGACAACAAACTATTTGGTTGCTTAGACATCCTGTGACATCCAACTTGATCAGGACATACCTGGTCAACCAGGACAAGCTGGTTAGGGAGGTTGGGGGATGCCTCAGCTGTTTGGTAATCTCTACTGCTACGGGAATGTGCAACAGTGTTATGAACTTGAATAAAGAGAGCATCCAAAGATACCGTGGGCGTGATTCTGAGTAGGAAGCAACGTCAATATCGCACGCAGTTGACCGATTTATTTCATGAGACCGTGCACACAGAGACTACATCTTTTTGCTGAGCGGCGGCGGTGATAATATGCAAATATTACTTTCTGCCTTCCCTTCATTTTTTAGCGTGCATCTGAATGTGCAAGCACTGAGACACACACTGTCAGTGCTGCCGGTAATTCAAGACATTTCACCATCACGTGCACCCAGGGGCGGATCTAGACTGTTGTATAAGGGGGGGGCGAGTTACTGATTAATTCCGCCCCCCCTCGTGGGCAACCCCCCCATCACGGCAACCCTCCTCTCGCGGCAACCCCCCCTTTAATTTCACTTACCTCCGCTGCTCCAGTGATGTTCTCCCTCCGGGCTTCGGTCAGCTGCTCTCCCATCCTGCACTGTGACAAGGTCAGCTGTTTAATGCAGCAGCTGACCAGGGTCACAGTGCAGGAGCCGGGAGACCAGCTGACTGGAGGGAGGACATCACCGGAGCCTGATCTTCGCTCCCTGGACAGAGGTGTTTTTTTTTTTTTTTGTAGCAGTGATCAGCGTGTGGTCTATTTAGACCACACAGCTGATCACAGGGTGTGAGGAGCCGGCTGTGATCGCTTCCTCTCCGGCTCCCGGGTCAGGTGACAGCCTGTCACTGACACATCCCCCTAACTGGGAGCTCCGATCACAGCACAGCCCAGCCATTATCATGTCTCTCATCTGAACTTTATGATGCAGAGGAGAGAGATGATAATGGTCGGACAAACTGTGCTGGGGGGGCGATCGCTCCAATCGCTCCCCCCTGGATCCATGCAGACACGCCATTTCCATAAAGTCACGGAAGCAATACCGACAAAGGACGCACACACGGGTGCAGCACCGTCCGACTCAGAATCAGGCCCATTGTGAGCTCATGATGTCATACTAAAGTACAGTCTGGGTCCTGGAATGTCCCCTGTGGCCAACGTACAGGTCATTGCTGCCGCTATAATATTGCAGCGCTCTCAGTTTTGCATTCCCTTAAATTATAATTGGAGCTGCCATTCATCACAGGTATCGTTATCTATAAGCAGTGAAATCATTTAAAAAAGAAGCAATAATAAATTATTATTAGCAATAATTATTTGTAAATAATTCAGAACAACAGAAAATATTTTAAGCTTTCCACATTTGAATTAGAATTCCATGAAATGTTGGATAAAGGTATGTCTTAAAGGACATGTCCACCAAAACCAATTTTACAATGTTGTATACTCCTGGTCTTTACTAAATTCCAAACTTATGTTTTGGGATCCCCAGGGTCGATAAGACATCACAATAGAGTTCCCAGTACCTACACCTACAACCACGCTGCCATGCAAATATTCTGTTCAGGGCCAGATTAACAATGGGGTGGATGGAGCTACTGCTCCAGGCCTCCAAATAAAAATAGGCCCATCATCATGACAGCAGGATGTTGACTGACCATCTGCTCTCCACGCGATCAGCCATAAATCATAAGTAGTAACATTGTATTTCTACTTACGTCACAAAATAAAGCATTTTTTTCTTTTACATATTTACGGAGAAATTGGGGCTGAGATTATAGAGGGTGTATATGCCCATGTGGCTCTGGCCACACCACACAGCACTGATCACACCTCATCTGCTTCTCATAATAGGCCCTTCATCATTTTCAGCTCCAGGCCCATGTGGCCTTCAATACGGCCCTGATTCTGTTATACCGGTAACCGGACAGAATTGCTAAAGGGTCCCATCGGAGAACGCTTTGAAAAGTGAAAAGGTTTTCTACATTTGTAACATTGGTCTGCCTGGACATACCTAGAACAGGAGGTTACATGCAATGGAGGTGACATGCAAAGTGTTTCATGGATAATTATAAAAAATAAAATAAAAATAATTAGCTAACAATGCCCTGAGGTTTTACGTGATACATATTTTTGCAATATTGTAACACCTATTAATAAGATAGAAGGATGTCTCAAGAAAGTGGGGAATGTTGTGTCATGACATTATTATTTTTGAAAAAAAGTTTTCCGCAAAACAAAATAGTGAAGGAAAAAAATAAAAAATTCACCTTTACACTTCTCCTTCCTCTTCCCGGCTTGGCACTTTGTGGTGGAGGACTAATAGTTATAGGGTCAGATGAAAGAGGGCTGGTATTGTCTCTCTTGTAACTGGAATTCCCCTCTGAGTTCCTTCTTACACCATTTTGCCCATCCGCTCCGTTGGATGGGCATTCGGTAAACGGATTTGACTTTGGTTTGCTTAGTGAACCCACATTATGTTTCTGTCCTAGTACACCATTTAGAGTCCGTGTAACGGGAGCTGACTGGCTAGCTTTAAAAGGCCACTGGTCTGACTTTGCTTCTTGTTTACCGGACTGGCCGGTGATTTGGTCAAACTGCTGCCCAAACTCAATATCATTCGTTAGAATGCCATTGCTGTCAGGACCATTTGTTACACTTTTTACATTTTCCATTTTACGATTGAAAGGTTTTGAAGAATCAAGTGAAGAAGAATTTGATTGATCTGGAGCGGAGAAAGGATCATCACAAAAGGGGTCTGGATTAGGTGCAGGGAAAAAGCTGAGATTGGTAGAAGATGAGCTTTCAGGTAAGAAAGGTGATTGTGCTTTGGGATGAGGAATAGAAGAAGAAGCGTGGTTGATGCCATTTGATAAAAAAGGATTTCCTTTAACACAGTTCTGATTGGTGTCGATTTCAGTGTTTAAATCCACTAAAAGGATATCATTACTTTCCTATCGAGGTGGAGAGAGATGAAATGAAACATTATACAAATTAAACATGCCCAGCATGAAAATCACGAGGTACATTGTACAGCAGCAAGAAAATAAATAAACACACACACTCACACATCTATATACCTATATAAGGTGCCTTCAGTCTTATTGGAGAAAAGCGCTGTATAAATAAAATTATTATTATCATATCTATCTATCTGTACTCCTAATTTAACATAAAAGATTCAACTCACAAGAATGTAAGCACAATAGTCAAAATAAAGCAAAGCAAGCAAAATTTAAAACGTTAATACATAGCATAACTATAATAAATCAGTTTATATAGTCATGAAATATTTTTCAGCTGGTTTCAAAAATCGAAATGCAGATCGGATGATGATAATCACAGTTCGACTGAGATTCAAGATTTGAATAAAACGTATTTTGTAAATACAGATACAGATGTGTCCACATACCAGTGGCAAATGCAAGATTTCTAGAGGGGGGTTTCCAAATACTTGATTTTAGAGTGAGTGTGGCCAGTCCATGAAGAGGACAGAATTAGTTCTCAACCAGTTTTAATATGCATCATACAAAGTGTATTGTGTATCATAATTCCAGCATATACAGGACCAGTGATCACAGTAAGCCATTAGATGTGTCAGTAGGCTATCCTGCCTGAGCTGAATGTTTTTATTTTAGATGTGGGCACCATTCCAGACTATTGGAGCAAGTCCAGGATCCTGGAGGAGCAGCAGAACCTAGCACTGCCCTGGACATATATATACATATTTGGCTTTATAGCAGTGCATCCCTAATAGTGCATGTTTTCCAGATCTCCTAGTTGGTGCACAGGTTATTTATTACTGTCTGATACATATTAAATGTCCACAGGTGGTGCTAATTATTTCATTTGTGATACTGAGAAGAACATGCAACACTAGCAAAATTCTATTATATTACTATTTCTACAGTGGTCATGTGTGTGCTGGGGAGGGGGGCTTCCAGGCAGATGGAACCCAGCCCCCTGCGTTTGCCTATGCATATATCTATACGACCATTCAAATGCTACAGATACTGTATAGCGCCATCAGACCATTCAACTGCTACATATACTGTATAGCCATCAGACCACTCAACTGCTACAGATACTGTATAGCCATCAGACCATTCAACTGCTACAGATACTGTATAGCCATCAGACCAATCAACTGCTACAGATACTGTATAGCCATCAGACCATTCAACTGCTACAGATACTGTATAGCCATCAGACCATTCAACTGCTACAAATACTGTATAGCCATCAGACCACTCAACTGACACAGATACTGTATAGCCATCAGACCATTCAACTGCTACAGATACTCTATAGCCATCAAACCATTCAACTGTAACAAACACTCTATAGCCATCAGACCATTCAACTGCTACAGATACTGTATAGCCATCAGACCATTCAACTGCTACAGATACTGTATAGCCATCAAACCATTCAACTGCAACAAATACTGTATAGACCACTCAACTGAGGGGCGGGGGGGGGGGGCTAAGAGGACAAAAATATGCCTTAAAGTTAAAGTACATACTGATTAACATACCTTCTAACATTAAGGCATGGGGAATTGGGACAAAATAAGCCTTGTCCACCGACACGGTTGGCCCATCGCCATTTTTGTATGGACCGCAGTAATTTTTTTATTACAATATATATCTCTATGATTTTTACACTCTCTGAGAATTCCCCTATCATCTTTCTGCTGCCCAGACTTTTCTCTTGTTGGTTCTGTTCAGTAACATTGACTACTGCTGTGGAAGAGCAAAAAGTTACATAGCTATTTATTAATATGTGGCCGTAGGGCTGATTTTCTATCACCTATTGCCATAATTTATTATAAAAGATTCTCGTGGAGCCAGAGGCGATACTGCTCCGGAGCTGAAGGAAAGCACATGGGGGTCAGCAAAGGACAGGAGTTCTCTGTGCAACATGAAATCACAGAGGGGCAACATGGCATAACTAATATTTACAAAACAGTGATATTGATAAAATATCATAGAATAAGGACAGTTGGTTTTTCGCTATGATCAGTGTACGCGTAATCAACTAACCTCTGTCCAAAGATTAGTAACCAGTACTAGTAATACTTCTGATAAGCCAAATGAAGATCAGTTGTATGAATTTCACCTACTGCACTTATTACCCATACAATGCTTTATATCCTTGCACCCACTCCAACCACACCACACAGTGGAGTGAAATGACCATCTCATCCCAGCTCTAATACAATACAATAATGTCAAATGCAAATTTATACATATGGTGCAAAGTGACTATTCCGAAGCAAAGCTGGAACTTGACGATGACATTGTCGGAAATTTGTACCTTTTGAACACGTTCTATTCTGCTGTGAAATACCAGTCATGCAGAAGTATTATGATCATTTAGCCTGACTGCTTAAAAGCTGGATCTGTGCAATCTCGGCCACCGTATGTTTGCCCAAATTGGGCCCTTATCTGGTCACAATGCGAGCCATCAACAAATCTCCATCTACGGCTAGTTTAAGTCACAGAGCACACAACGACACAAAACCGAGAGGCTCAATATTCAGAGAAAATGGCAGAAATTTTACAATATTAAGTTGCAAGTAAATGATAGAGGACATCAAACAGAAATTGTGCAACAGGCGTAAACAGGGACTTTGGGTTGTAAATAGCAATAGCTGTGATGTACGATCTCGATAATGACTTCTAAAAGGGAATCTATAGGATTTTTTCGGAACTAGCAATGCATTATTAAATTAGTGATTACAAGTCTGGAAAAGTGCCCCCAGTTCCTTGGTTCATTCACACTCATTATCTCTGAAGCCAAGAGTAGTTACAAAAATATAAAATTAACCAAACCCTCTACGAACTTGAGCAACATTTGCAGTGAACTATGGTCATTGTTCCAAGTACACAAACCACTGACCTTCTCATACATCACATCGTTAATCAATACTAAATGTAGTTACAAAGTTACTGTCAGCCAGTGGGCAAATAATTTGTGAACTTTTGGGAAATGAGAAATGACTGTTCACATGACACGACCAGAGTAATGTTATATACAGTACTAACCAGAGCATCTAAAACATAACAAGGTGTGCACAGGTCATATGTAAAGAACACTCGTAATCTTGCTCTCTTCCTGGAATTTACATTTGCAGTATTATGACATAATACCGCTATATGTTAGCACTTAGCAACCTTTTATAGTAACCGAGTCTGTGTCTCCATTTCTCACTTGCAAGAATGACCTGAAAATGCTGATTCTGTACTTACTGATGGATTGTTGAGGTCTGGTGGGGTGGACATATCACCAAATAAATTCATCTGGTCAACACCCTTTAAAAAATAAAGTAAAAAAAAAATGACTTACTACTATAAAACACACAGGTACAATATTGCATGGATGATACAGTAAATTAATGTATAAAAATTGGTGTATAAAAAAAGCTAATTTTTTGCCAGATTTTTTAATTTCACAAACTTTTTTGCAGATATGTAGATGAATTTATAATACTGAATTTAATAAATAATTTTTTTTATACGCAGAAATATAATTACTTCAATTAACAGCAGCTGTAGTAAGAGTTTGCTCTATAATGTACACTGCAAACTTGTAGAGTTCGGCTTGGCCGGGACCCTCTCACAACTCAAAACCAGTGCAATTTAAATTTTTCCGCCCTGCAGCACAAAAGTTTTTTTTCCAGGTGCACATTTTATACCCAGCAGCAGGGGTGTTTTAATACAAGAAGGGGCACATATGCAGGTTTCAGTGGACCATCTCCCCTTGGAAAAAAATGGTGCTGGCACAATGTACTAAATGAAAGCAAATATATGATTTGCTGCTATGGGCAACAACAGTTTTTCTGCCCAGTTTTCATCATTGCCCCCCATAGGGTTTATTTATTATATCCACAATTAACTTGCAATAACTTTTCAAGAGTTGGGAAAATGCGTTAGAATTATAATTATACGCTCCTTAGAGGTGGAGCAGCTACATAGTAAGCAACAATCTGTGAAAACAAAATGAGCATGCTTTAAATAAATGGAAAAACGTAAAGAATAGTGAGGTGCCCACAAAAGTACTAAAACCAGTGAATGTAAATGGTTCTCAGAGGTTCTCAAACTGCAATCATAAAAAGCCAAAACAAGCCAACCTAAAATGGCGTCACTTCCTGTTCCCTTTTTACTTCATGCTGGGCTTTGACTATTGCAGTTTGATTATTGTACACCCATGGCCTACAGACAATGGCAGCCATTTTGTGGCTATACCGTTATTCAAAAAATGTCAGCCTATAGAGTGTCTGGCCACTAGTGACATCCACTACCCGTAAGCGATGGGTCCTCTGTAAATTAGAAGTGCTGTTCAAGATATTCTGAATGAGATTTATGGATAAAAAGCACCAAATGGACAGAAAATAAAATAGTTTTTACGCAGCCTCCTGAATAAAACATGTTAATAATAATAATGGAAACTAAAATTGTAAATGTGATCAAACCTGTGATACACAGCAGTGCCTCGTGCAATAGTGACATAAAATAGAAGAAAATATTTGTATCCTAGTAAAATGTGGGACTTTACAATATTACCTGTCTTTACAGATGTTAGGCTTTAGTTCATATAATGCAGAAACCATTCATTTCAAAGGAAAAGGTGCAACAATTGGAACAAATGAGTCTAATAGGTGTGTCAAGAAAGCAAACTACACTAAAGTGTATAAATCAATATCGCTGTGTATGTTGTTTTTACCTAGGTCTTGTTTATGTTGGTTACTATTACAATATTTTTTTTGTCGTTAAATGGATGCGATGGGGATTCGCATAAGACTTGTGGCCTCCTCAGATATTATGAATGCTACCCTTTGTGTAATATATACAGATGTGTCCTCATAAATCTAGCATCTATACGCCATATGACGTGGTGACGCTCGGCACGACTGTGCCACTCCGAGAGGTGTAGTGTAACGTAATTGGCTTTAAATTTTGCATCTTAGTCGAATATCAAATACAACAGTTCTTAACATAGCTCTTTAAATGGGTGAGAAACAGGTTTATCAAGACCTCAGATGGTCATGCGGATTCACAATGGTTTTTAGCACTGAAGACATTGTCTAACATGAGGATGAGCACATGTCACCCACTGCATTAAATTTTTGGTGGTAATCATTTGTTACTTTTTGGTTATGTCACTATTGCACTTTGTACTATTACACTTACCGACACATATTTGCAGCCTTAACAAGCTTTGTTTTTGTTCTGACAAGGGAAGGAGAGATTAGGATTTAGTAGACAGATGGGGGGATATGGGCGTGCAGAAAAATATTACTTGCGCCCATATTTTGGAGAAGAAGAGAAAAATGTATTAGGTTCCAAACAACGATCCATAACCACGATTAATACCTGCTCCGTAGACCATACTCTGTGTAAAAACCGACTGATGAACTTTCATTTAAATACCATTGATAAAAGTGTAAGAAACCACAGAACGGCCAATGGGTCTGCTCATTCAGACTACTCCGATAAAGGGGCTCTATCTGAATATACAGAACGCATGGTGGACACAAAATAAGCATTTACATTTTTCCTCTATGATATTTCCCAGATTTGCTTCATCTATGCCCTGAATTCAGCAACAGAGTGCGCCGAAAAAAAATGACTTCTCTGCAAAAGTGTAACTACAGTAACTGGAAGGTGCAAAATGAATCTTTTTGAAAATGGCTAAATAAATTCCTTTTGCGGGGATTGAAAGAAGAAGTGCCCTAAGTGTTCCTTATCACGCCACCATCTAATTTAAGTAATAGGATCTAGCAAAACAAAATATTTTTTTTTGCATTTAGCTGCCTAATCCCAGTCAGAAAAGACCCCCAACCTTCCAAAAGATGATGCAACCGCAGACACTATAATTTTTGCCCGTATATCATATATGTACCTGTAAAAATGGATACATTTGCATAAAAGCCCTACAATTTTGTACTTCCAAAAATTACCCTAGTGCGTTGGGTACAGAGCCCGATTAAGGTTTGCAGGGGCGCCAGGGCGACTAACTTGTGGGTAGCTATAAACACTTACTAATCGGCCGCTCGATATGTCATCACAACAGGGCGGACATTTAAATTTGTGTTATCGGTTTCAGTGGTCCTTGCAGCTAGTGTACGGGTGGTCGGCAGGACGCCTGTACACACATGTAGACGCTCCGATGTATATGACTGATATATCAGCATCGACAGTGCTGCAAGCCGACCTGATATGTCTGTGAATGACGTTGTTTACAGATATATCGGATGTACACATCTGCTGATCAGCTACCGAATGTATTGTTTGGCCTTCTATGGAACAATATATCTACAAGTGCAGAGGTTCCCAAACGTGAACCTCAAGGCACCCCAGCATTTTAGACATATCCATTGTTGAGCACAGGTGGGTTAAATCAAATTGACTGAGATACTAATTAGGTCACCTGTGGTCAAGCATGGATATCCTTGAACATGGACTGTTAGGGTGCCTTGAGGACCGAGTTTTGGAACCTCTGTACTAGTGTGTACCCAGCTTTGTCCCCTAATTCACATTATGCCACATAGTGCCTCCCATTCTGGTGAGGTAGCTATATGTGGGGGCCCCTGGGCGACCGCCCCGGCTGCCTTGTTATTAATTGCGGCACTGGTGTTGGGCTTTTTACTGCTGACTGCTACTATCTCATAAATGTTTACATTTGATGACAACTAGTGACTAGCTAGGCGCACCTGGTAGTGTGCCCACACCCAAAACCTACATTTTGTTTTGTCAGAGAAAATTTAAAAATGAGAGTCGAAGGCTAATTACAGGAACGTAAACAACGCAAGTGCTGTAGTGATGGAGATCAGGCTTCGGCCTAAACTTTCAATGAGAATCCTTTTGCAACCTCCAGGGGCAATGAGCAAAGCAAAAAGTCATTTCTAGTCACATTTCCACCAGTGTACAGAAAGTCCTGATCCTTGTTCGCTCGTGATTTATTGAGGACATAAATGAGGCTCAAGTGAGCAATATATCAAAGGAAAAATGGAAAAACAACTGTGGCGAGAAATTTTCTGTGACATTTTTATTCTTCTGACCATTTGCATTTCCAGCTGGGAAACAGAATAACTATCAGGCGCTATAGCTATAAATCAAATAGAAAACTCCTACACTTAAAAATACAGTAATAGGAATATCAGAGGCTGCTTCCAATAAAGAGGGACCAGCAAAGACTCAATAGGGAGAACAGCAAATTGGAAGTGAAGGCAATGACTTTTATGTAGCCACAAGTAAGTGCGCTGATTTTCCCAATACGGCTGTATGCGTTAGCCCGGCTTCTGGCTGCATTTGTACAAACTGAAACGCGTTGGGTTGAAGCATTTATTGTTACCCAATGAAGAATGGGTATAATTATATACCATCTTTTCGTAGATCCATTTACTGTGTACACTTACTAAATAATAAATAAAGACAGATTTATCCATAAGGCTAGGGTAATCATTACGTGCATTTCACTTTCTAAACATTTTCTATTGTGCATTTCACTTTCTAAACATTTTCATTTGGCTTATAGTTTCTGTGATAAGTTGTGTAAGAAGGTTTGGACTAACAAACCAAGGGCCTGTTTCAGCACGGATCGCAAGGCTACGTTCGCACGCAACCAAGTCGATGTATGCGTTCTGCTCATGCATATGCATCGCAGTGCGTGAACCGGCCGCTGCAATCGGGAAGCACTTGCGGTGAGCACGCAGTTCAGTCGCATAGTGCTTGACAAGAAGTGAGCATTTGGGAGTGGAGAGGGGGGGTGGTCGGTGGAACGCAGACGTGCCTGTGTGTTTGAACGCCGCTGCAGGGGCGTGCATAATTAAGCCCTGTGATTGCATACGCAGCCGGAGATCTAGATGGCGACAGGAAGTTTAGCAGTTTGCGAGGGAGGTTATGGTCAACCACAACTGTGTGTATGGGTCCGATGTTATTCGGTGCTGCGGTTGCTGAACGATTGCATTCATTAGCATATTTTTGCAGCGAACGGGTGCGTGCGAACGCAGCCTTGCGATCCGTGATGAATCAGACCCCAAGTACAGAACATGCCTTATTTAAATATTACATTATGATGTTTTGTATTTAAGTTTATCGTTTCTCCAGAACAAAACACCAGGATAAATGAAGTAAAATTTAAATAAACTGATATTGTACCAAATGATGTCTGTTTTTACATCGGTAACGTGTACTGTACATTTTGAAAAGCAGTTTTGACTAAATGTTTTTGTTAAGATAAAATATATTTTCCCAAACACAACCGGGGTCTCACTTGATAACGCGGTTTACAAAAAATAAAATCCAGAAGTAAACGAAATTATGACTATCGTTTTACTTACTAATTTGGTTTTGTCGGCATCCTCGTTAATACTGAGCAAAGCATCACTTCCATTCTAGGAGCAAAACAATGCAATGTTAGCTGTGGCAATGTATCATGGTCTGTATTACAGTTTGTACTGTATATCCACATTCATGAATTTGAGATCAGGCTCCAGATGAATTCCCAAAAATTAATTTATGTTCAAAGTTTAAACTTTGTGAACTCTTTTAATTTAAAGACCCTTAACTCTTCAACTGCTAGAGGTATGCACCGATTTTGCCCCTTTTAATGGTTGCCTGCTGCTTACGCCCTAGGTGGTACATTTTTGGTTGGCTGCATCCATCATGGTGAAGGATCTAGGACAGTGATGGACAACCAGGGACTCCAGGGCCACAATCGGCCTCTGAGCTTTCACCTGTGGCCCCCAGTTCCTTCCTGCTTTATTATCAGATTTGTTTGTTATAGCTTGTAAACCTTTCTTAAAATGACAGCTGATATGATATTACAGATAGGCAGATTACATGTATTGTTTTAACTTATAAATTATTGTTTTACTGTGTTCTGTAGTGTCTAAGAGACAAACACAACATAGAAAGGTCATGTATTCATTATCTGGAACATTACCTCAACTGGCTGGCCACTTTCATCACTCTAAAAAGAGAAACAAACAAATTTAATAAATAATGTAACATAAATTATTATATAGAATTTAAACCATTTTTGTAATACATAATATTTGTATCTGCATCAACTATTACAATTATAGAAATAATATGTTTGCTTAATATTTTGCCATTCCTACACTTTCATTCATCCAACTGCCATACCTGCTAACTGTCCATATTTTCATGGGGCAAGAAAGGGGCAGTGTTTTGCCAAAACAAGGTAGTATTTGGCAGATATGCTCAAGAAAAGGTAGTATTTGGAAGATCTGCTTAAAACAAGGTAGTATTTGGCAGATCTGTGTACAACTAGGTAGTATTTGGCAGATCTGCATAAAACGAGGTAGTATTTGGCAGATCTGTGTGACCTTTGATTGGATTGTGATGCAACTAATCTTGTCTCCTTTTTCAGTTAGGGAATGTTGGCAGGTATGACATCATTACAATTAAAATCATTTAATTTTTATTATAGTAATCTTAAGCTTGTACAGTACCATTTTGTACATCGCTGACTATGTTCTTGTGACACATTAACCAACATGGATCTTAGCTATGCAATTACCAAGTAGCGTTACTGGTTTATATTTAAATGAGAAAAAAAGGGAATGTACGTAATAAACTTGAGAGCATTCCCTTTCTGTGAAATGGGTCCAAGAAAATTTTGTAATGGAAACGGGCAAAATTCTATACACCTGGTCTGAGAGTATCACCAGAAACGATGCCAAACACACTTATTTCTATGATTCTGTTGCAGGTTGAGAACTTTGATGGGGATTTCAGTGGTAAACTGTCTTTGCACCGCAGTCATGAATAACCCTCATTTATGAACTGCAAAACAGCTGAGACATAGCTCAAAATTTGTGTAGGTGGGCCTGACTTTCCACCAAAAAACTTTCTGGTGTGTGTGAAGGAACAAAGGTTTGCACCAGCATATGGGAGGAGTTGGGCAGAGTCAGGGCCGTAAATAGGTATTTGAAGGCCCCATAGCAAAAGTTAGTAAGGGCCCCTATGTACCACCCAATGGCGATAAATGTATATAACACTTGTAACTATGACAAGGACGATGGGCCCCCCTCATCTCCGGGTCCCATAGCAACTGCACCCCTTACAGCTATGGTAGTTATGTCCATAAACAGAGTGGTGGTGGTCCTTGCCATGTACAGAGCAGGTGCACTTCAGCACTTAGCAAATCTATTCAAATAAGACAAGGAGCAGAAACGGTGAAAGTTTAGTGCTGCTGTATGTATGGAGGCGAGCACAGCTGTTACCACGCTGCATCTAAATGGGCAGTGATCGTGTACTATCCTATCAAGTCACGCATTTAGTGCCTTGCAGTTACACTTTGATGGCAAAGTGCATTTCTTGGTTCATGTTGCCCCAAAAATCTGGAAAAGTTCTGCAAGCGCTAGCAAATATAAGGCATTATTCATTACTATGATGACATAACCCTAAACCCATACAGAAGGTTGAACTACCCGTTATCGTAGGAAACAAAGGACTGTTAGAAGTGAAAAGAAATTGGAATCTAAAACTGGGAACACGCTAGACAATTTTTTAAATGATTTGTCATTTTCCGACGGACTGAAAGGACAATTCATTCATATCGTCCAGTGTGTACGCACTATGGGGGTCGATTCACACCCAGACGCTAAGCTGCGCTCTCTCGCAGCTAAAAGGGGCTTGGTATGCAAATTCCGCAAACACGAATGTCCTCTAAGTCTTAAGAGCGACGGCAGAGCAAACGCATGCCAGTCTAAAGACGCCCACTTTTCTATCTTAACACACGTCATCTCCAGGAAGTGTATGATTAATCAGTAACATCGAGAGCCATCGGAGCTGCTCGCAGCACTTGAGGTAGACCCTACCCCACCGCAAGCACTGCGATCACTGCAGGCTGAAATATAAGCAAGTGACGTGTACAATGACGCTTCTTTGCTAATTATACACACCCATAAACCGCCGTTCTGATGCCCAGACACGCCTGCGTTTGCAGCACCACTCCCCAGTTCACAAGCACCTTCCCTTGATACCACCCACAAACGGCACTATCTGTCACTCAAAATGGCGTCCAGTCTGTGTACTACGAGCGCACGATTCCCGGGCGCAGTGACTGGTTAGCGCATGCATACTTTGATGCATACGCATGTGCAAACATGCGATAACCGCCCATAGCGTGCGTCCGCAGCTTAGCGAATGGGTCTGAATTGGGCCCTATGCACGCTCCCGCGGGGTTGTCCGTCGCATCCTCAGATCTGCACTACATGCTGCTCAATCTGAGGAACTGACTGATGACCCCATGCATTAGGATGTGGTGGGGGAATGACATCGTGTGGGGAGTACGGACTGCACGATATGTTGTCTGTCACATCTGCCGACAGCTGGGAACACACGTCGTCTAGTGTGTACCCTGCTTTAGACTTTTGCCCAATGCACCACTTTAGACTCTCCCTCCTGGCGTAAACTGAAAAGGGAGAGCAGGCGGGTACCTTATAATAGGCTCAGCGGAACATCTACAACACATTGGTGCAATACCAAGGTGTTCTGCGCTGCACATTTAGTGGATCTAGAGTCAGACTCATACCTCAGAAACACAGGGGAAAATGTATCCAAAACAAAATATGAATTTCCATGTCAACACAGGACGCAGCGCATCTCAAGATGCATCGAGCTCTGCAACAATGGAATATCTGCCAAATTTACACCAGGAGTTACAAAAGCAGAGCAATGTGTCCTAACAGTGGGCCTGATTCAGACCCGCTCACGAGCGCACAGCGCTCGCAAGCGGGTCGTAGTTCCCCCACTGCACATGCGCCGCATCTGGCGTGTGCATGTGCAAGCCCCAGCGAGCGACGGCAGCTCTGTCGCTCCGGGGGTCACTACAAGACGGGGCAGCTGTCAATGTTGATTGACAGCTCGCCCCGTTTTGTAGGCGGGTAGGGGGGGTGGCTGCACAAACGTAGGCCTTCCCTTAGGAACGCCTGGCGTTTGTGGGCGGCCCTACTGACATCACTCGTGATGTCAGTAGTTGACTTCCTGCTCTATTAGAGCAGGAAGTCCACTCGGGCTTGCGGGAGCCGAGACCCTCCCGCAGGGTCTCATCGCAAGCCCGATGGTCGCGATAATCACCAGGCTGCTCGCACAAGCTTTGGGTGGTCACCCACAGCTTTGCGAGCGGCCTGGAGGCTGAAACAAACAAACAAACAAAAAAAACGCCCTGATTTAGTGCAAGCGCTTGCAAACAGCGAGCACCTCTGCATCAGGCCCTGTGTTAGCAGTAAAAGCCTAATGCCAGATTAGCTCATTCTGCACAATATAATAATGTGCAATATACATACGATAGAATAGTGTCTGGGCAATGTTATTATTAAGTGTGTAAGTCACACCCTATAAAATACAATAAAATACAGTCACAAATACAAAATAATAAATAAAAATATATACAATTCGATAACATATAAACACAAATTGTTTTCCTTTTTAAATATCATATGTTTTTCACTGTGTGCAAAATACAGGGGACCCCTATTAGTTTTGTCCCCCATATTTACACAATCAGGACTGGCTCTGAAAAGTCCGGTGCTGCTTGTGCCTTTAGGCGGGGACCTCACGTCAGTTTTTAAAAAAAATTATTTTAACACTTTACAAGCTATTTACACACAGATGCATGCACGGATCTCACTGATCTGTGCATGCATCTGTGTCACACATATCGCCAACATGAAGCAGGTGGAGTGGAGTGTCCAGGGAGTGCCAGTCACGTGGCACTCGCATGGCCAGGTTGAAACGGCATCGTGATAGAGCATACACACCGGACGATATGAACGATTTGTCGTTCCAATGCGTCGGAATCAGCCAAATCGCTCAAGATATGGTCTAGTGTGTACCCAGCTTAAGGAGTCGTTATTTATACCTTGCTTGGATTTACTGGACTTCATGATGTCACCTGCACATCTGGATATCACTTGAAAAATCATCAGCTAGGTGTAGAAGTGCGCCACCTTGTGGAAATCTTTCATATTCTCCATAATCCAGATCTCTACATTTATTATCTTTTTCTAAAATCTTATTTGTATCTTAAATTATCTTAAAAAAACCCAAAAACTATCCTCTGATGACTTGTTTCATTTTCTTTTGAGCCACATAGAACAGGAATATACTCAAATACTGGAAAGTGTGCTATGTACCGGAGATTATGAAATATATGGATCTCTAGAACATAATATTACTAACATTGACTTATATAGTGCCAGCATATCCCATCGCGCTTTACAAAAATATTGCATTTAACTATTTTTATATATATACTTTTTTTAAAGTACGACACCATATTACTGTATTATACTGATTAATATGTAATTTTATATATCCTAATTGGAGGGCCTAAAGATTCACCCATCTAATGATACGTGGGACTACAGGACATAAAAGGGCAATATTATTCAATGAACAAAACGGTTCTTAGTAAATACGGGTGTGTTATGTTATGCCGATATTTATCATGTCGACATTAATTAGGTCGACACAAAAATGTCAACATGGTCGAATGTCAGCCTGCTTAGCATGTTAACAGTCACCAGCTCAACATTCATCACACACGGATGACTTGTCGGCCTAGAGCCGATTTATAAATCTGATTATAGCAGATTTATTCACTTGATTAATCTGTAAATACTATAATAGTAGGTGCTTGTTCTTTTTACTTCTACATTATGATGCAGACAGATGTGTCCATACATCTTTGCTTTAGTCATGCTAAAAAGCCCCTCTTGGTGCGCCAGGTCCCAGGAGATGGTGATAGCGCCGGGCGTCTTTTTTTGCAAAAATGCATATAAGTCCCAATACAATGAGACTAGGACGCACCAGCAGACTGTGCTGATTAATTTTATATGTGACACTTGTATATCTGTGTGCACCTGAGTCTCTGATTCTGTATACGAAGTGCTACATTGTAGCGGCCGCAGCTTTTTTCATCCCAAGTTCCGTTGTGGTTCATATACAGACTCAGGTGCACACAGATACAGTCAGGTGCATAAATATTGGGACATTGACAGAATTTTCATATTTTGGCCTCTATTCACCATCACAATGGCTTTGAAATGAAACAAACAAGATGTGCTTTAACTGCAGACTTTCAGATTTAATTTGAGGGTAATTACATCCAAATCAGGTGAATGGTGTAGGAATTACAACGGTTTCTATATGTGCCTCCCACTTTTTAAGGGACCAAAAGTAATGGGACTATCAACTCAAAAGCTATTTCATGGACAGGTGTGGGCTATTCCCTCATTATTTCATTATCAATGAAGCAGGTAAAAGGTCTGGAGTTGATTCTAGGTGTGACATTTGCATTTGGAATCAGTTGCTGTCGACTCTCAATATGAGATCCAAAGAGCTGTCACTATCAGTGAAGCAAGCCATCATTAGGCTGAAAAATCAAAACAAACCCATCAGAGAGATAGCAAAAATATTAGGTGTGGCCAAATCAACTGTTTGGAACATTCTTAAAAAGAAAGAACGCACCGGAGAGCTCAGCAACACCAAAAGACCCGGAAGACCACGGAAAACAAGTGTGGTGGATGACAGAAGAATTATTTCCCTGGTGAAGAACAACCCCTTCACAACAGTTGGCCAAATCAAGAACACTCTCCAAGTGGTAGGTGTATATGTGTCAAAGTCAATAATCAAGAGAAGACTTCACAAGAGTGAATATAGAGGGTTCACCACAAGATGTAAACCATTGGTTGAGCCACAAAAACAGGAAGACCAGATTAGAGTTTGCCAAACAACATCTAAAAAAGCCATTACAGTTCTGGAACAACATCCTATGGACAGATGAGACAAAGATCAACTTGTACCAGAGTGATGGGAAGAGAAGAGTATGGAGAAGGAAAGAAACTGCTCATGATCCAGATCAGTGAAGCATGGTGGTGGTAGTGTCAAGGCATGGGCATGTATGGCTGCCAATGGAACTGGTTCCCTTGTATTTATTGATGATGTGACTGCTGACAAAAGCAGCAGAATTAATTCTGAAGTGTTTCGGGCAATATTATATGCTCATATTCAGTCAAATGCTTCAGAACTCATTGGATGGCGCTTCACAGTGCAGATGGACAATGACCCGAAGCATACTGCAAAAGCAACCAAAAAGGCTAAAAAGTGGAATGTTATGCAATGGCCAAGTCAATCCCCTGACCTGAATCTGATTGAGCATGCATTTCACTTGATGAAGACAAAACTGAAGGGAAAATGCCCCAAGAACAAGCAGGAACTGAAGACATTTGCAGTAGAGGCCTGGCAGAGCATCACCAGGGATGAAACCCAGCGTCTGGTGATGTCTATGCGTTCCAGACTTCAGGCTGTAATTGCCTGGAAAGGAATTGTAACAAAGTATTAAAAAGTGAAAGTTAGATTTAGGATTGTTTAGTTTGTCCCATTACTTTTGGCCCCTTAAAAAGTGGGAGGCACATATAGAAACCGTTGTAATTCCTACACCGTTCACCTGATTTGGATGTAATTACCCTCAAATTAAATCTGAAAGTCTGCAGTTAAAGCACATCTTGTTTGTTTCATTTCAAAGCCATTGTGGTGGTGAATAGAGGCCAAAATATGAAAATTCTGTCAATGTCCCAATATTTATGGACCTGACTGTATGCAATGGTCACAGCTCAATCAGCACAGTCTGTTGGTGCGTCTAAAGGCCCCCATACATCAGGGATTGATTGCACCAATCGTGCAATTTGCAATCGATTGTGGCAATTCTGCAATCTGCAATCATTTGAAAAAGGGAAAGATTTTTAAACACAATCAATTGAAAATTGCACGATTGCTGCAATCAATCTCATTTTTTGTAAACACATCTGAAATGGTGCAGTTTAAATGCGCTTACAGCCAACGCTAAGTCCTGTAAGTGTATGTACCTCCCGTGTAGTCTGAAGCTCATATACTGCAACTTTTTTATTTTTTGTTTCAGGAAAAGCAAAAAAAATATTTTGATTTTCATGGTTAAGAAGAAATTGTGTCCATAACTGGATTATGTGCACACAAAGTAATAATAAGAATTTATATAGAGAATTATGTTTGTGTTCTGATAGAGTAATAACATAGTACTAACCAAACGCACAAGGTTTTGGAATATAAGATTGCAGTTATGCCAGAGACCTTATTATGGAAGCCTGGAGTCATGGCTTTGTTTGGACAAAATGAAAATGATAGGGTACTGTCTGGCATAGAGCAGAATCTAATTAATGTGCAGGATTTCCATGCATAAACAGCTCCAATCTAAACACAATTCTATAAGGTAATATACATTTTTCTATTTATACCGTTACTGACAGGAAGGAGGGTTTCATATAATAATCTCACGATAATAGGGTCCAGTCTCCAAAAATGATACATTATAAAATACAGTGAGGATATATAGATTATACCTTTGTCTTATTAATACATTGTTAGTATTTTGTATTACTCTCATTAAAGCTTCGGCTTTCTACCTCAGTGAGGAAGGGAACAGTAGAATTCCCTATTCCCGCATTTTTCTGGCCAAACAGACAATTACGATGTACAAGTAGATCGTAGGCCATCATCATACACAAATTCCGGTGCAGAGCGTCAGTAACGCGTTTCTCCTCTGCGCTTTTGAAAGCAAAGGACGGGCTGTAGTAGGACTGGAGGATATTTCTGCCTGTATGTAAGCAGATAAACTATATGTTTTTGTATTAATAATAATATAAAATAAGCATATGTAAGCCGGGTATTTTCTGAAATATGGCTTTACCAAAATAAGAAGTTTGTAGGCTGTAGATGTAGAACCCATGGGGCATATTCATCAATATGTCCCTTAAGTGGCCCAATATTTTGGTAACTGACTCGCCGGTGCAGACACAGCTTCTCCGTTAAGCAGCTGTCCCCATAATAGCTAACACAGCTCATTACTAGCGGTGGAACTTTACATGGCAGTGTTAGTTTAGTGTGCATGTGTGAACTGAGGATCCCATCCGATTCCTCTTCACAACCCGGTGCTCCTTCCAATAGGAAGGAGCGAGGCTCCGGGAACCAAAGCCACTTTTATATGGCGTCAGTTAGCGCAGACAGACTCCAAAAACTGAAAGTTTTTTGGAGTTTGCTGAATATTACACAGCGCATGAAGTCCCTGCTAATGACTGGGCCCATTACTACAACATGCGGGAACTAGCATTTCAGTATGTGTAATGGGCCCATAAGGTAAAGTGAATAGGCCCCTATGTCACTATAGTATGGCCACCTCTAATTTACAGTACTGGGTCCCGATATTAAGTTGGAAGTAAATCGTGTCCATGGCCGCTGCCATGTGTATGCCTAGTTTGCTACTAGTCAGCATCATTAGTGACTATTGAATCAGTTCTCTACTAGGTACAAAGGAAAAGCCTCCATACATCCACCTCTACATAGTCCCCTGATCCGCTAATGTGCCCTTGCCCACCCCGTTTCATCCCAGGAATGCCGGTCCAGTTGTAAGTGCAGTAGCTGCTGCCAGAGTCTTTACCCAGCCAGCAGCAGCGTGCCTGACCCAATCCTCCGCCGGCCCTAGGCATTTATTTCGTTTGCCTATGCCTAGGGCTGGCTCTGCATTAGGGTTCATCACTGGGATATGGGCACATGGTCAGGTGATGACGATGAGTATGCCTAAATCCTAACTCTTCCCCTAGTGCATAAACATAACCTCCCCTCCCATAGTGTAATCTTAACCTCCCTACCCGCAGACTAATCTCCCTTCCGCCTTATTAATCCTAACCGCCCCACCCGTAGCCTAACCCTAACCTCCCCTCTGCCGGATTAACCCAAACCTCCCCTCCGCTGGACTAACCCTAATCTACCCTCCTGCAGCCTAACCTTAACCTCTCCTTCCACAGCCTAAATGTCCCCTCCCCCCTGCAGCCTAAACCTAATCTGTTCTCCCGCAGCCTAACCCTAAGCTCCACTCCCACAGCCTAACCCTAATCTCTCCTCCTGCAGCCTAACCCTAACCTCCCCTCCCACAGCATAACCCCAACCTCCCCTCCTGCAGCCTAACCCTAAACTCTCCCCCTGCAGCCTATCCCTATATCTCCCCTCCCAGGAGATAAACCTTAATATCCCGTCGGCCAGCCTATCCCTAACTCTCTCCTCCCAGGAGTTAAACCTTAATATCCCCTCGGCCAACCTATCCATAACTCTCCCCTCCCACAGCCTAACCCTAACCTCCACTCCCACAGCCTAACCCCAACCTCCCCTCCCACAGCCTAACCCTAATTTCTCCTCTTGCAGCCTAACCCTAACCTTCCCTCCCACATCTTAACCCCAACCTCCCCTCCCACAGCTTAACCCCAACCTCCCCTCCTGCAGCCTAACCCTAATATCCCCTCGGCCAGCCTAACCCTATCTCTCCCCTCCCAGGAGTTAAACCCCAATTTCCCCTCGGCCAGCCTAACCCTATCTCTCCCCTCCCAGGAGTTAAACCCTAATATCCCCTCGGCCAGCCTAACCCTATCTCTCCACTCCCTGGTGTTAAACCCTAATATCCCCTCGGCCAGCCTAACCCTATCTCTCCCCTCCCAGGAATTAAACCCTAATATCCCCTCGGCCAGCCTAACCCTATCTCTCCCCTCCCAGGAGTTAAACCCCAATATCCAGTCGGCCAGCCTAACCCTATCTCTCCCCTCCCAGGAGTTAAACCTTAATATCCCCTTGGCCAGCCTAACCCTAACCTCCCCTCCCAGGAGTTAAACCCCAATATCCCTTCGGCCAGCCTAACCCTAACCTCCCCTCCCAGGAGTTAAACCCTAATATCCACTCGGCCAGCCTAACCCTATCTCTTCACTCCCAGGAGTTAAATCTTAATATCCCCTCGGCCAGCCTAACCCTAACCTCCCCTCCCAGGAGTTAAACCCCAATATCACTTCGGCCAGCCTAACCCTATCTCTTCAATCCCAGGAGTTAAACCTTAATATCCCCTTGGCCAGCCTAACCCTAATCTCCCCTCCCAGGTGTTAAACCCCAATATCCCCTCGGCGAGCCTAACCCTATCTCTCCCCTCCCAGGAGTTGAACCCCAATATCCACTCGGCCAGCCTAACCCTAACCTCCCCTCCCAGGAGTTAAACCCCAATATCCCTTCGGCCAGCCTAACCCTATCTCTCCACTCCCTGGCGTTAAACCCTAATATCCCCTCAGCCAGCCTAACCCTATCTCTCCCCTACCAGGAGTTAAACCCTAATATCCCCTCGGCCAGCCTAACCCTATCTCTCCCCTCACAGGAGTTAAACCCCAATATCCCCTCAGCCAGCCTAACCCTATCTCTCCCCTCCCAGGAGTTAAACCCTAATATCCCCTCGGCCAGCCTAACCCTATTTCTCCCCTCCCAGGAGTTAAACCCTAATATCCCCTCGGCCAGCCTAACCCTATTTCTTCACTCCCAGGAGTTAAACCCTAATATCCCCTCGGGGAGCCTAACCCTATCTCTCCACTCCCATGAGTTAAACCCTAATATCCCCTCAGCCAGCCTAACCCTATCTCTCCTCTCCCATGAATTAAACCCTAATTTCCCCTTGGCCAGCCTAACCCTATCTCTCCCGTTCCATGAGTTAAACCCTAATATCCCCTCGGCCAGCCTAACCCTATCTCTCCACTCCCATGAGTTAAACCCTAATATCCCCTCGGCCAGCCTAACCCCATCTCTCCCGTCCCAGGAGTTAAACCCTAATATCCACTCGGCCAGCCTAACCATAACCCTCTGCTGCCGGGGGTACAGAATGCCAACATGGTCAATGTCAACATTTTAACAATGTCAAAATCATAACTGTTGACACTGTAAATGTTGACATTCTGACTACATCCCTATTCACATTATACTGCTACACACCCAAGTTGCAAGTTGCTATAAGATTTATATGGATAAATGTGCAGATGCTTATTTTATTCATTTCTTACTGTTGTTAGACAGGGTGATTCCACTGTAATGGATACAACATTTGGAGAGTATTAGTTTAGTATAGGGCTGATGCATTTTAGTTATTTTCATATGGGGACTATGGATAAACAAAAGTAAATATTAAGGTGCATACACACGTTATGATTTTTTTGAACGATTTGTCGAGAACGACGTTGTTATCGTTAAATCGTTAAAAAAAATCGTTCAGTTTATGAGTTATAGCGATGAACGATAATCACAAATGCGCACTCCTGTTTGTAGTTTGTAGTTATCGTTCATCGTCCATTTCAGACTGTCCAACATGATGATTTTCATTAAGGGAAGGAACACTGGGCCTGATTCAGAGCCACTCGTAAGCGGGCGCTCGTTCGCTCCGAGCGATGTTTGCCCAACTGCGCATGCGTACGGATCGTTATACGCATGCGCGAACCAGTCAGTGCGGCCGAAATTCATGTGCTCGCAAATTAGCGAATGCCTGATAATTTGAGTGACAGAATGAGGCGTATGTGGGTGGTAACAGGGGAAGGTGCTTGAAAACGGGGAGTGGAGATCCTACCCCAGGCGTGCTTAAAGGTCAAAACGGGCATTTTATGGGTGTGCATAATTAAAACAGCAGCGTCATTGACCACGTCACTGGGTTATTTAATAGCCAGAACTGCTCGCAAAATTGTGGTAGCAAAAACCGACCACAAGAATAGCGAGCAGCTCAGACCCTGGTCGATGTACTCGATTAATCTAATAAATAGTGGACATGACGTAGGATGCGAGCGGCCAGGGGGCGTAGTTTCCCAAAAAACGACCGCATGTTTGGTTCGCTCATTCAGACCTAGAGGCGTGAACAGACCGCAAACAGCGAACGGTTCATTTGAATAGCCACCCCTATTTTATGGACGAGCGAGCGCTAATTGCGTCCGGCTCTGAATCAGGCCCACTATTCATTCACCGTTCAAAAAAATCGTTCATTACACTTCAAAAAATCGTTCACTTTTTCAAGGGAAAATCTGAAAGAAAATCTGACAGAAAATCGTTGGTTACAAAGTTGTTATGTGTGTATGCACCTTAAGTTACAATCATGTCCTTAAATAACCCTGAAATTGTCCTATACTGAAAAATAATAATAATAAAAATAATAATACATGATATATATATATATATATATATATTTATTTTTATTATTATTAATATTATTTTATTATTATTATTATTATTATTATTATAAAGGCCTGAAACTGACACAAAAAAAAAATATATTTCTCCAAATGATGTTGCATGAAAGTTTTTGTCAGCATTCCAAATAAAAAAACTGCTAAAACCTGCTGTGATCAATACTTTTATGTGGGGTTACTCAGGGGTAAGTACTGTTACTTTTTATTTGGTGTAATATTTAAATCTTATAATTAGTTTCAGAAACAGTAAGAAATCAGTGATATAATTTCAGATATTTATAAAATAAGCATCTGCACATTTATCCATATATAATTTTATATCAACTTGCAACTAAAAAAAGGCACTGGCTATAATAATAATTTCATATATTTATAAATTCAATATTTTATTTTGGTTATCTTGTTTAACAAGATTATGGAAAGAGCTGAAGCTTATCACTCCTCAATTAGACGTATAAAAAAGTTATTCTTCTATGTGAGGAAAACAAACAACGGAACTTACTAAAATGTGACCTTTACAAGATGACTTGCTAGAACCATCATGAAAAATAGGTAACAAATATTTGTATACATAGCCCCTTCATATTTGCATTAGGCATATATAGTACGTAGATGAAATAAATATATACAAAATATTTTTTTTTATGAAAGAGTTGATTTTACTTTGTGTGTGTGATCGGTTACTCCTGCCAAGTTTTATACCTGAATTTAGCTATTATTGAAAACTTAACTTATACACCCAAAATTACCCCTGCGGCCTGCCTAAGCACCAGAATCCCCCAGCTCAGCACACTGAAAAACTTGTGTTCTTAACACTTAGGCCGGGGGATGTTGGGCCAGGATGTAATTGCTGGAAGGAATGTAAGTGTTATAATGGCTGTATTCAGAGCTGTCCACAAGGGTGTGAGTAACTCTTTCTTACATACACATTTTAACCCCTTGTGGTATATTTTAATGGCTAACTGCATTGGAAATCATTGCAGTGGAAGGCACCTGTCCTGAGATAATGATATCTCAGGCTATCCCAAGCATCCTTCCCTATAGTCCACATTCTCAAAGCCTAGCATGGCCTACTGGGAAGTGGACTTTGGCCCTCATTCAGAGCCGTTCGCTATTTGCGGTCGTTCGTTTAAAAACAAGGGGTGGCTATTCAAATGATCCGTACGCACATTGTAGTCTGTTCACACCTCTAAGTCTGAACGAGCGAGCAAAACATACGCTCGTTTATTTGTTAAAAACGCCCCCTGGCCGCTCGCATCCTACGTCATGTCCGCTATTTATTAGATTAATCGAGTACATCGACCAGCGTATGAACTGCTCGCTATTCTTGTGGTTGGTGTTTGCTACCACAAATTTGCGAGCAGTTCTGGCTCTAAAATAACCCAGTGACGTGGTCAATGACGCTGCTGTTTTAAATATACACACCCATAAAACGCCCGTTTTGACCTTTAAGCACGCCTGCGTTCGGATCTCCACTCCCCATTTTCAAGCACCATCCCCTGTTACCACCCACATACGCCTCATTCTGTCACTCAAAATAGCAGGCACTCGCTATATAGCGTACAAAGATTTTCGGCCGCACTGACTGGTTCGCGCATGCGTACTAAAAACCGTACGCATGCGCAGATGTGCAAACATCGCTCGGAACGAGCGTACTGCCGCTAACGAGCGGCTCTGAATGAGGGCCTTTGTGTCTCAGGGAAATGATCAGAGCTGCGGTGGGTCTGGTTTTGGGTGGATTAAGGCCCTGATTCAGAACTGCAGGCCGCTCGCTGGGTTTGTGAGCGTTTTTTTTTTGTTCTCCGGCTGCTCACATAGCTGTGGGAGACCACCCACAGCTTGTGCTAGTGGCCAGGAGACCATTGCGATAATCGCGACCATCGGCCTTGCAACAAGACCCTGCAGTAGGGTCTAGGCTGTCGCAAGGCTGAGTGGACTTCCTGCTCTAATAGAGCAGGAAGTCCACTACTGACATCAGTAGTGATGTCAGTAAGACCTCCCAACAAATGCCAGGCGTTCCTAAGGGAACGCCTGTGTTTGTCCAGCCACCCCCCCTACCCGCCCACAAAGCGAGGCGAGCTGTCACTCACCATCGACAGCCGCCCCGTCTTGTTGCAAGCCCCGTAGCCAGGGCCAGATTAACAATGGGGCGGATGGAGCTACATAAAAATAGGCCCATTGTCATGACAACACGATATTGACTGGCCATCTACTCTCCACACGCTTAGCCATAAATATTAAGTAGTAAAATTGTATTTCTATTTACCTTACAAAATGAAGCATTTTTTTCTTTTACATATTTAGGGAGACATTGGGGCTGAGAGTATAGCGGTGTACATGCCCACATGGCACTGGCCACACCTATACAGCACTGGTCACACCTCCTCTGCTTCTCATAATAGGCCTTTGTTCATTTTCAGCTCCAGGCCCATGTGGCCCTCAATCCAGCCCTGCCCGTAGCGACAGAACTTCAGTCGCTCAGCGGGGCACGCACACGCCGGACGCGGCGCATGCGCAGTGCAGAAACATCGGGCCGCTTGCAAGCGCACAGTGCTCGCGAGCAGCTCTGAATCAGGGCCTAAGTGTTTCAGTGTTTTTTTCTTTGTTTTTTTAAAAGCTTATATTTGCTTTTTAATAACATTGAAAGGTATGTTCTCCTTACCCTAATACCCCTTTTACACTGACGCATCAACCCGGGATTTTTGTCAACAGATCCACCCGGGTCCAGGGACCGGGCGGAAATCCAACTCGGGTAGCTTGCAGGGTTGGCCATGAGTTGTTCCCGTGTCACAGTGCAGTATAAACGGCACGATCTGGGTCACGAAGACCCGGATCGTGCCGCATGCTGTGCGCTTGGAGATGACATCATCTTCAAGCATCTACTGCAGTGCAACGCCTGAAGAGCCGGGTCACTGCAGACATGGCTCCTGTGTGGCCAGCTTCAGTGGCGCTCTCAGATTAGATAATCTCCAAGCATCCACTGCAAGCATCCATTCCAAGCGTCCACTACTTTGCATGACATCATCTCCAAGCGTCACTGCAGACCCGGGTCGGGTGTGAATGGCATAGCCCGGGACGGTGCCGCAATGTTAAAAGGGTCTGTCCCGGGTCTGATCCGGGTTGAAAACGTGTTCCAAATCCCGGGGACTTTGGTGTAAAAGGGGTATAAGTAACATCCAATTATCATCAACATGTACAGTCACTGGATTGATTTGTACAAACTTAGGCCCTCACTCAGAGCCGTACGCTCTGAGCAGAGCGCACGCTCTGAATGAGGGCCGCCCTCCATAAAAATGGAGCGTCCTCCTGGACGCTCGTATAGCTGTGGGTCACCACCCACAGCCTATACGAGCGTGCAGTTTGATGGCCGCGATGGTCTTGACCATCGCGACCATCGAAACTGCGAGCCGGAGCCTGTGGTTGAGGTTTTCAACCGCAAGCTCCGGAGTGATTTTGGCTCTATCAGAGCCAAAATCACTCCCACTGACATCACTAGTGATGTCAGTGGGCCGGCTTCTGACGGGAGGCGTTCCTGTGGGAACGCCCCCGTCAGGGAGGCACGCCCCCGGCACGCCCACCAAAGGGGGCGTGCTGTCAATCAACATCGACAGCACGCCCCCTTTGATCAGACACAACGAGCGAAGGATTTTCCTTCGCTCGTCGCGTCTGGCACATGCGCACTTGTGGTAGGGTCTCGTTGCCGCAAGCCCCAGAGAGATTTCGGCTCTAACAGAGCCGGAATCTCTCCACTGACATCACTTGTGATGGCAGTGGGGCCGACCCCAAACGGTAGGCGTTCACATGGGAACGCCTCCGTTTGGGCAGCCACCCCCCGGCCCGCCCACCAAAGGGGGCGTGCTGCCACTCAACATCGACAGCACGCCCCCTTTGGTATGAGACCCGGAGCGATGGTTACCCGTCGCTATCCGAGTCTTGCGCATGCGCACGATGGAGCCGGCTCCGTCATGCGCATGTGCTCTGGGCCACCATCGACCCTGTTGCGAGCGCTCAGCGCTTGCGACCGGGTCTGAATCAGGCCCTTAGTCTTAACAAAAGCCAAAAAACTATTTACTGACTGTAATAGTTGTTCTGTGGCAACTGAAAAGCACTTTTTGAATTATCTTTTCATTTAAATAAACCACAGTTGCATAAGCAGTATAAGCAGTGCTAAATTGCTGGTACTAGATAAGACAGAAAGCTATAACTAAATCAAAAAAACTAAAGAAGAGAACCGCAATTATCACAAGTGTGTACTGACTGTTCCCTGTAACACGTGCTACACATCCGCAATATAAGGGAAATGTGAACTACCCATCATGACACTCCAACACCCTTCCCTGCTTCATACTGTCAGCATAGCAGGACTAGTGGCTCAGTACCTATCATCAGGGCCGAAACTAGGGTGGTGCGACCGGTGCCACCGCATAGAGCAAAACAGCCCTGAGGGCGGATCCGGCCGCCGGCTACAATCACTATACGTGGGGCGCCCGCTGCTATATATTAATAATGGTGCAGTGCGCGGCGCCCGGCTTTGAAGTACACACTTACGACCCGGCCCTTCAGTGAGCACTGGCCGCACTGCAGAAGGACCCGGTCACAGTGACAGGTCCCCCGGCAGCAAGGGAGGGCAGGGCCTTGTGGTTATTTAGCAGGCTGCACTCAGTACAGCTGCTTTCCAGACATCAGTCATGTGAACTGCCGGTATCCTTTGCATCAGCCAAAGGACGTTCCACAGGGGCTGCTGGGAAATGTAGTCCCTTTCACATCTGTTCACTTGTGTACGGAGAGCCTGGGGGCTGCCCAGCATCTCGGAGAGTGCTGGGCATGCCCCCAAAGTGACGTAAACGAGGGAAGCCGTGAGACTCCACCCCATTTTTCATAGACTCCACCCCCTTTTACAGAAGCCCCGTCCCCTTTTCTGCCGACCTGTCCCTCCCCAGGATTCCTAAATGTTGGGAGGTATGGTCTGCTGAGAGTGCATGGTGTGTGCACATGTGCTGAGACTGCAGGGTGTGTGCATGTGTGCTGAGACTGCAGGGTGTGTGCATGTGTGCTGAGACTGCAGGGTGTGTGCATATGTGCTGAGACTGCAGGGTGTGTGCACATGTGCTGAGACTGCAGGGTGTGTGCATGTGTGCTGAGAGTGCAGGGTGTGTGCACGTGTGCTGAGAGTGCATGGTGTGTGCACATGTGCTGAGACTGCAGGGTGTGTGCATGTGTGCTGAGAGTGCATGGTGTGTGCATGTGTGCTGAGACTGCAGGGTGTGTGCAGGTGTGCTGAGAGTGCATGGTGTGTGCATATGTGCTGAGACTGCATGGTGTGTGCACATGTGCTGAGAGTGCAGGGTGTGTGCATGTGTGCTGAGAGTGCATGGTGTGTGCATATGTGCAGAGAGTGCATGGTGTGTGCATGTGTGCTGAGAGTGCAGGGTGTGTGCATATGTGCAGAGAGTGCATGGTGTGTGCATATGTGCTGAGACTGCATGGTGTGTGCACATGTGCTGAGAGTGCAGGGTGTGTGCATGTGTGCTGAGACTGCAGGGTGTGTGCACATGTGCTGAGAGTGCAGGGTGTGTGCATATGTGCAGAGAGTGCATGGTGTGTGCACATGTGCTGAGAGTGCATGGTGTGTGCACATGTGCTGAGAGTGCAGGGTGTGTGCACGTGTGCTGAGACTGCATGGTGTGTGCACATGTGCTGAGAGTGCAGGGTGTGTGCATATGTGCTGAGAGTGCATGGTGTGTGCACATGTGCTGAGAGTGCATGGTGTGTGCATGTGTGCTGAGAGTGCATGGTGTGTGCTGAGAGTGCATGGTGTGTGCATGTGTGCTGAGAGTGCATGGTGTGTGCATGTGTGCTGAGACTGCATGGTGTGTGCACATGTGCTGAGACTGCATGGTGTGTGCATGTGTGCTGAGAGTGCATGGTGTGTGCATATGTGCTGAGGGTGCATGGTGTGTGCATGTGTGCTGAGAGTGCAGGGTGTGTGCATATGTGCAGAGAGTGCAGGGTGTGTGCATGTGTGCTGAGAGTGCATGGTGTGTGCATATGTGCAGAGACTGCAGGGTGTGTGCATGTGTGCTGAGAGTGCATGGTGTGTGCATGTGTGCTGAGAGTGCATGGTGTGTGCATGTGTGCTGAGAGTGCATGGTGTGTGCATATGTGCAGAGAGTGCAGGGTGTGTGCATATGTGCTGAGACTGCAGGGTGTGTGCATGTGTGCAGCAGGGTTGCCTACCCTCCCGATTTGGGCGGGAGCCTCCCGATAATCAGGTGCAGCTCCCGCCGCCACGGAAAGGCAGGCAAGCCTCCCGGCAGCCGGCGATCCCCCCGACATCCCCCGCAACTTACTCTTAACCCCCGCTTTGAGGGCAGCCAGTGACGCGATTCACGTAATTTTGACCCCGCCCCCTGCCTCACAATGCCTGTATTATCGGCATTGTGTGGCGGGGGCGGGGCCAAAATGACGCAATCGCGTTACCCCGCCCTCGTGACGCCTACAAACGGCAGGCACCCGTCCGGACACGCCCCCTTTTTCGGCCACGCCCCCCGCTGCCCTGCCGATCTGGCTGCTCCCTCCCGGAAGGAGCAGCCAGAAAGTCGGCAACTATGGTGTGCAGAGAGTGCATGGTGTGTGCATATGTGCTGAGACTGCAGGGTGTGTGCATATGTGCAGAGAGTGCAGGGTGTGTGCATATGTGCTGAGACTGCAGGGTGTGTGCATGTGTGCTGAGACTGCAGGGTGTGTGCATGTGTGCTGAGACTGCAGGGTGTGTGCACGTGTGCTGAGAGTGCATGGTGTGTGCACATGTGCTGAGACTGCAGAGTGTGTGCATGTGTGCTGAGAGTGCATGGTGTGTGCACATGTGCTGAGACTGCAGGGTGTGTGCACGTGTGCAGAGAGTGCATGGTGTGTGCACATGTGCTGAGACTGCAGGGTGTGTGCATATGTGCAGAGAGTGCAGGGTGTGTGCATATGTGCTGAGACTGCAGGGTGTGTGCATGTGTGCTGAGACTGCAGGGTGTGTGCACGTGTGCAGAGAGTGCATGGTGTGTGCACATGTGCTGAGACTGCAGGGTGTGTGCATATGTGCAGAGAGTGCAGGGTGTGTGCATGTGTGCTGAGACTGCAGGGTGTGTGCATGTGTGCTGAGACTGCAGGGTGTGTGCATGTGTGCTGAGACTGCAGGGTGTGTGCATGTGTGCAGAGAGTGCATGTTGTGTGCACATGTGCTGAGACTGCAGGGTGTGTGCATATGTGCAGAGAGTGCAGGGTGTGTGCATATGTGCTGAGACTGCAGGGTGTGTGCATGTGTGCTGAGACTGCAGGGTGTGTGCACGTGTGCAGAGAGTGCATGGTGTGTGCACATGTGCTGAGACTGCAGGGTGTGTGCATGTGTGCTGAGACTGCAGGGTGTGTGCACATGTGCTGAGACTGCAGAGTGTGTGCATGTGTGCTGAGAGTGCATGGTGTGTGCATGTGTGCTGAGAGTGCATAGTGTGTGCACATGTGCTGGGAGTGCATGGCGTGTGCACATGTGCTGAGACTGCAGAGTGTGTGCGTGTGCATGTGTGCTGAGAGTGCATGGTGTGTGCATGTGTGCAGAGAGTGCATGGTGTGTGCACATGTGCTGAGAGTGCATGGTGTGTGCACATGTGCTGAGACTGCAGAGTGTGTGCATGTGCATGTGTGCTGAGACTGCAGGGTGTGTGCATGTGTGCTGAGAGTGCATGGTGTGTGCACATGTGCTGAGAGTGCAGGGTGTGTGCACATGTGCTGAGACTGCAGGGTGTGTGCACATGTGCTGAGACTGCAGAGTGTGTGCATGTGTGCTGAGAGTGCATGGTGTGTGCACATGTGCTGAGACTGCAGGGTGTGTGCATATGTGCTGAGACTAAATGATACGTGCTGGGACTTCATGGGTCTGTGTATGCATATGTGCTGAGGTTACAGAGACTACATATGTGCTGAGGTTACAGAGACTACATATGTGCTGAGGTTACAGAGACTACAGTCAGTCCATAAGTCTGAGGGGGGGCACTAATGCTCTTTCTTGCACAGGGCACCAAAATGTCTAGTTACGGCTCTGCCTATCATGGAGAATATATAACTAGGAGTGTCCTCATTTAGATGATTTACAGCACATATGAGTGAAGCGGCGGTGGAAACCAACTTTTGCAGCAGGCCAGGCCATTTTGCAGAGGTGTGAGGCTCCAGTGACACCGTCTTCAATTCTGCCCTTGTTTGGTCATTCTGGATTTTATTTGCATATTAAGCATTTCACAGTAGATTATGTATTTCGCAGAATTTACAGTTGACACACAGAGCTAGAATGATGACAGTACCAATTCATCTTACTCTGCAGGGACATTTACAAATGAAACATTCCTCATGGAACACCTAATGCAAAAATCACACTCAGATGCTAAATGTGACGAAATTTCCATGGAACAATTTGGAAAATGTCACAAATTTCTATCCAATATTTACAACTACCAAATGACAATGGAAAGCTGTAAGTAAACACCTACTGTAAGATTTACATACAGCTCAGTCATACGCAAGGGTGGCACAACTCAGTCACATGCAGGATGGCACATCTCAGTCCCAAGCAGGATGGCACAGCTCAGTCCCAAGCAGGATGGCACATCTCAGTCCCAAGCAGGATGGCACAGCTCAGTCCCACGCAGGATGGCACAGCTCAGTCCCAAGCAGGATGGCACAGCTCAGTCCCACGCAGGATGGCACAGCTCAGTCCCATGCAGGATGGCACAGCTCAGTAACACTCAGGGTGGCACAACTCAGTCCACACAGGATGGCACAGCCCAGTCACATGCAGGATGGCACAGCTCAGTAACACTCAGGGTGGCACAATGCAGGATGGCATAGCTCAGTCACACACAGGATGGCACAGCCCAGTCACTAATCATGTAGCTTTCACACTTAGCTGCTCTCCATAGTGAGTAATGTGCCCACTTATATTTCTTCCCCTTACAGAGGATATTTTATTTTATGATGTAGGTGAACATACCTTCTTCTTGTCTTCATCTTCTCTTTTCTTTACGTTATATATGACCTGGAAGAGATCCTTCAGATCCACGACTAAAGGTTCAGCCTGGACACAAACAAAAAGAGATAGATCCTAAATAGCTGAAGATAAGCTGATGAAACGTGACGCCATACAGAGAGCTCCGGAAGTCATCTCAGAGGTCGGCCACGTTTTACCACAATCAGACCAGAGCTGCCATAATCCTCAATCTATATCATTTCCCAGAATCCAGGAACTGCCATTATATAATCAGATCTGTCACCATATACACACTGCAGTTTCCACACTATGAGGTACATTTACTAAAGTGTAGGTTTTTAGAAGTGGAGATGTTGCCCCTAGCAACCAATCAGATTCTACTTATCATTTATTTAGTACCTTCTAGAAGATAAGAGCTAGAATCTGATTGGTTGCTAAGGGCCACAGCCCGCACTTTAGTAAATATACCCCTATGGGTCAGATGCATTTGCGGCAGATTTTCCGTTCCATTGTTGAACCACCAGGTCAGAAGAATATCTAGGTGTCATTTTGTGGCATCAGCACAGGGGAGCACCAAGGAACCTAAACTGAAATCTAGTCTAACTATGCTGCAAATGTATGAACAGATAACATGGGTCGTAGGCTGATCCCTTTACAATAGTAAATATGAAATACCAAAAAATGTCAAACTGTGAACGACTTTGTCCTGTGTTCTGATAAGGACGATAATTCCCAGGTCAACTTTCCATGAAATAAATGAACATTTCATCATTTTACGACAATATCCATCACCCTGCCATACTCTACCTGCTGTGCCGTCTTTATGGCAAAAAACTGATGTTGTCCTTCAGCTCCGCAGACGTATCCAAATGCTCGGTTGTCTGTCACATCCCGGGCAATGAATGAAATCTTATTAACTGGATGTTCATGCTCGATTACCTAGAAAGTAAGTAAAAGGTAGACACCCTAAGGAACCATCTTGCGTAGATAAAGGGTTTGAGTAATGACGGACAAATTTCAGCATAAGAGTTACATTTATAAACACTGTGTAAGAAAGATCACTTCATATGCTGCAAAGTGTTAATGGTTCTCAGCTGTAATGATGATCTCCCCCACAGGGGGCAATAGAGGGACATGTATGAATGCTGGTGCACATCTAAAATGTGCAGTAACTTGTAGCAAACAATTAGAGCTGGGTATGTTTTTTAAACCACAAACCTGAAACACAAGCCAGGAATGTTCCATCTTTATCTAGAAGGTAACAAAAAGGCCTAAAAACACATCGAAAAATGATAACATGGTCATTATTAAAAAATTCAATATACAAATAGACAGGGCCGGATTAAGGCTTGTGGGGGCCCCAGGTCAACTAAGTTGTGGGGGCCCCCTTCAAGCCACAAGCAGCCTACATAGCCATCCCCTCCTTCCCCCTTACCACACTGAGTCTACATAGACACACCCCCCCTCTTGGCTAAACGGAGTCTATTGCCCCCCCCTTTTCCCCTAGCCTCCCAGAGCCTACCGCTGCCCTGGAGCTGGCACCCGGTTATCACTGACAGCTTGCCTGGCTTCAGCCAGCCCAGCGCTTAGACATTTTCGGCGGAGCTAAGGTTCCGCCGGAATATGCTCTCTCAATGCACCTGTCGGTGGGTCCCCTGGGACCCGCCAGGCCCTAAGCATTCACCTGGGATTCTTAGCGTGAATTCGCTACTGCAGTGAGCCTGTGTGGGGGCCCCTTGTGTGTGGGGGCTCAGGGACGACTGCCCCTGTTGCCCTCCCCTTAATCCGGCCCTGCAAATAGAGCTTTTGAGCAATGTTCTCAGGGCGTGATTCAGAGCCGGATGCTCTTTGAGAGCGCTCGCTCTGAATCAGGGCGTCCCTTTTTTTAATTTTAAAGACGGCTTCCTGGCCGCTCGGATGACCACCCACAGCTTATGCGAGCGGCCAGGTGATGGTCGCGATGGTCAAGACCATCGTGACCATCAGGCTTGCGACGAGACCCTTGTGGTAGGGTCTCGTGGCCGCAAGCCCCAGTGGACTTCCTGCTCTAATAGAGCAGGAAGTCCACCTACTGACATCACGAGTGATGTCAGTAGGGTCGCCCACAAACGGCAGGCGTTCCTGCAAGAACGCCTCCGTTTGCCCAGCCACCCCACCTGCCCGCCTCCAAAACGGGGCAAGCTGTCAATCACCATCGACAGCTGCCCCGCTTTGGTGCGAGACCCATAGCGACGGAGTGCCCATCGCTGGCCGAGTCTCACGCATGTGCACGGCGGGGGACCATCGACCCACTTGCCGCGAGTGGGTCTGAATCAGGCCCTCAGCGAGCAAGCCCATTCTAATCAAAAATGAAAATGATGTGTGGCACGCCTATATTATGTTTGCGACTGCGGATGTATCTGCTTTACCCTGTAACATATGTTACATGGTCAGTGGCTGTCATGGCATGGTGCAACTACTGTAGAAGAGCTGTTTCAGTAGGTAAGATGTATGTGGACACATCTATATATTGTGTACATTGTGTACAGACGATATGCAATGCGGTGCATTGATGCTTGGCTGAAGCACATTCCTTAACTCCATACGCAATGGAACCTAGTGCATTTTTCATGGCTTTTTACATTTAATTTGGATTTCATACAGAATTAAAACCAGTTTTCTTACATGCTTATTCAGTAAGGGTCATGCAAGTTGAACACAGCCATATTAGTGGGGATGCTATTTATTGTCCCGAGCATAAGATGTGCTACCTTACTACCTTTATAGGGTAAATCCCACATGTTTTTTTGGAGGCCGGCTCCTTACTCTCCCCATCTCTTGATGCAATATTTAAACAGCTGTGGACCATAAAAGTTAGTAAAGTTTTTACAGCTAAAGTCTCCAGTGACAGCGTAAAGGCTCCGTTTACTGGAATGTCATATTACACATGACTAAGGCTGTAGCTGGCACAAGTGTTAGAATATTTCTGCTCAGAATGTTTTCTTACTACATTTCTTATTCACTCCAAAAAAAATGTACAGGGCGGACGCGTTGGACCTGGCTCTGTCAGGGTCAGCTGAATAGTCATGGAAGGCTTCAAAAATACACACCTAAAAATCTGTAATATAAAGCTGCATACACACGTAAAGATTTTCTGTCCAACCATCCAACTAGTTATTTGGTTGGAATGAAAATCTGGTAAGGTCTGAAAGTAAATGACAATCAGCAATTTGCTCCCAAACGCCGGAAAATGGACAAAAACTGTTGTTTGAACAAATTGTTTAGATCAAACATTTAACAAACTTGTCTGACTGACCATTTTCATCTGTTTTCTGGCATTTAGGAGCAAATTGCTGATCATCAGTTACTCCCATACGTTACCAGATTTCCATTCCAACCAATCAACTAGTTGGATGGTTGGACAGAAAAGCTTTACGTGTGTATGCAGCTTAACTTCCAAGGTGCTGAAAGACTCAGATGTATTATTTACCGGTAAAATAGAACTATTCTTCCTTTATTTTAATTATTACACCTAAACTTTACACATTCTGAAAACAATGTATAATGAAAATGTGGTCACTAAGGACTTTTTTTCAGTGAAGCCTCACTTAAATATTAAATTTTAAAGTCCACTGAGTGTGAAATAGTTTGTTTCGGGGGAATATACTATATGACTAAACTCGGCCCCTGCATTTAGGTTATGATACTGCTCCGCTGATGTGTCGTGCGCATCTTGCGCTAATCTGTTTTATCCTACACGCCCCAGAAGAAAATCCTATAATGCTATAGTACTGCATCCCTTTAAAATGGACTGAAGCTCCCGTCCGATCACACAATACATTTTGCAGTTGGCTAGTCACACAGGCCTGGCCAACCTGTGGCTCTCCAGCTGTTGTGAAACTACAAGTCCCAGCATGCTTTGCCAGCTGATTGGTGGGAGGGTATGCTGGCACGTGTAGTTTCACAAAAGCTGGAGAGCCAAATAATAGGACACACATATCCAATTCTTGGACACCCTATTGGTCCAGGTATTCCCTGCTGCTGCTGCTGAGCCCCTGAGCCAATCTCAAATAAATACTGCGATTTGGCTTGTCGTTTCCATAATTTCCGAGAAGAACATTAGGCCAACTTGTTGTGTAAACCGACCTTCCTTCCCAACCGGCAGAACCACAGCTTCTCCACGTTCAGGAACCTAACATTGCCTTGAGAAATGCCCTGCATCCACAGGTAAAAGTTACTCTCCACAGTTCAAAACACTGGTGCAGGATTAGGCATAGGAGGCAGCTGCCTTGGGTGCCACAAGACTCGGGGGTAAGTTTACTACAGTGAGAGTTTTTAGAAGTGGAGATGTTGTCCATAGCAACCAATCAAATTCTAGCTATTATCGTCTAGCAGGTGCTAGTTAGAATCTAATTGGTTGCTATGGGCAACATCTCCACTTCTAAAAACTCTCACTTTAGTAAATTTACCCCTCAAAGTCTATTAGAAAATGCAATCACATCTGCTTTTGGGGTCCCATATTCAATTCCCGGGGATGTTCAGCTGCACTCATCCCGAGAATTAGGGGTACAGCAACATCGCAGACCATTCTGCACACCGCTATTGGGTGCAAGGAAAAAGACTGTGATGCTGTGGCCACAAGGTGCTGGGAAAACGGTCGGAACGCTGGCACTTCCCTGCCATTGTGCCTAATTGAATAACCTCGCTTAGAATGCTAGTGCACAGTGCAAATGCTGTATATCAATAAAACTAACTAAAATTCAGTGATGTTTTATATTTGCATAACAAAAATAAAGATTCAAGAAAATAAAGGTTAAATAAATATATTCGATAGAACTTACACCAGTTTTTTCATCGAGTATTTTGATACCAGAAAGAGAAATATTGACCCAAATCCTCTGCTTGTGCTGTCCCTGAGAGCGTGTGGCTGCTGCCATTCCCTGTAAATAAGAAAAAAATATAAGGAGATCTCTATATGTCACAGTAACAGGAAAATGTGCATGTTAATATGTATGATAATAGCACTTACATTATGTCTAAAATATATATGGTCATTACTGGGTCTATAAATAGGCAGACGGAGCGTCTGCCTACGGCAGCCTGAATCCTGCAGTTTAACTGTTTAACTCACTTTAAAAGGAACACAAGACCATTATAATTCACCCCTATGTCACCAAATCATTGCCCATTGTTAAAACTAATGAGTGTTTTATCTAAGTGGAATTCAAATCTAACCCTGTCTATGGTCACTCAGTATCTGATGTCAGGTCTGTGGAATGCTGTCAAATACTTTTACAGGGTAATAATTATTCATTTTCCCCTAGAACGCCTTAGATTATGTGAAAGGACATCTGCTTGTATTAAATAATACACTATTAGTGCACACATAATTAAAAAGGTGCAATTAACTTTTATTTGGCCTAAACAACAATCTATTTAAAAAGTGTAAAAGTGTTGTTATTCTGTACAGATGTGTCCTCATACATCTCGCCACCTTGCGCGCTAAACAGCCCTTCTAGTCATGCCATGCCATGGCGTGATTCGGTAGCGCTGAGCGTCTTTTTGTGCAACTTTTTACCTTGAAATGCATCTTATTCGCACAGTGATGCAAATAGTTAGCACAAGCCACTTCTGCTGATTAAATGATATGCGGTTTGCCTATGTTCTGTGAGCGACTGCAGGTGTATCTGTATGCGAAATGCTACGTTACAGTGTCAGCGGCTGTAACACTGCTTGTGCTAAATATTCGCATCGCTGTGCGAATAAGACGCATTTGAAGGTAAAAAGTTGCACGAAAAGATGCTCTGCTCTACCAAGTTACACGGAGATCCCGCGCTATGTGTAGCGCGACTTGTAGCGCACGGAGGATAGATGTATGTGGACACATCTGTATTTTCTCACTAGCCCACGTAGCGATAGGTTCACCAGGCATACTGGCACCCTGACACGGAGGAAGGGCTGGTAAAAGGCACTTTTCCCCCAGAAGGCCTACATTAGATTATACCAGTATCAAAGCTGGGGGGGGGGGTTGGCCGGAGCACGTGCCCCGGGGGACAGTGGGTTCAAGTCAGTGTACACAGTAACAGACACACCGCCACCAGCGCCGGGTAGTACACTCTCCCATAGTGCCGAGCGGGAGGACGAAGGAGCAGACAGCAGGGATTCAGGTAATTGTTGTGACTTTTTTTGTGTGTGTCTTTGTGCTATATACCACTACTGGGGGCACTGCATAGGAGGGCCCACTACTGTGGGCACTGTATAAGGGGCACTACTGGCAGCACTGTATAAGGGGCACTGCATAGCGGGGAGCACTACTGGGGACACTGTATTAGGGGCACTACTGGGAGCACTGTATAGGGGGGACCATCACTGGGGACCCTGTATAAGGGGCACTGCATAGGGGGGACCACTACTGGGGGCACAGTATAAGGGGCACTGCATGGGGGGACCACTACTGGGGGCACTGTATAAGGGACACTACTGGGAGTATTACAAGAGGGTCACTACTACTGGGGGCAGTGCATAGGAGGGACCACTACTGGAGGCACTGTATAAGGGGCACTGCATAGGGGGAACCACTACTGCGGGCACTGCAAAGGGGGGAATACCACAGGGGGCCCTGTATAAGGGGCACTACTGGGAGCATTGCAAGAGGGGCACTACTACTGGGGGGCCTCCATTTTTTAACTTGCCCTGGGCTCCAAATACCCTAGTTACGCCACTGGATTATACCATCTTTAATATAAAACAAACCTTGAGAAGTACTGGGTGTATTGTGAGGAGTCTAATTTCTGGCTGAGGTAAAATTGATGAAGGAAGTTGTGAATGGAACAGAGAGGATTTTGTAGTTATTAATCGACAATACATGAAAATAAAGTGTTTTATCATTCCACACTCTGGCAGGGCTGAAGTATGTACTAACATGGCTATTGTAGAGGACAAATCCAAAGTACATTATGTTTGTGACTCTTTAACAGTAATGAAGTGTGACGTAAAATGGACACAGAAGTGGTAGATAAGCAGGAGCCAGTGCTTGCGCCATGCAGGCACGCAACAGCTGTACTCCATATTCAAGGGGAATTTAAATAGCTTCACTTGACTTTATTGTATTAAATCTGTATCTTCTGCCCTTATCCAAGATACTTTCAGTTTTTTAAGTGATGCTGGGGTATAACAGCATGAGCTCGCAGCAGCACAGAGTATTTCAGGTGAGCAGTTTTCACAGGAGACCACACATGGTGATGGGCGTGCATGCGCAATTAGACTCCCGGGTCATAAACCCGCAAGTCATTTAATCACCGGGACAGCTCAATTTTGAAAGAGCCAGTACACAGAGGAAGAGTGGCGGGAAGTGATACTTGATACAGCTCTAGCGACTGTCTCTCTGCAGGGGTGTGTGGGGGGAAGTGGAGGGAGGTTGCAGTCGACCAGAAAGTCATAGGTCACCTTAGCAAAGTACATGTCCAGAAGTTCATCCAGCCACTGGCAGGAGTGCTGTGCATTGCGTCATACACGGGTGTTACCAAGTGGTTAAATCGACCTGTAATAATAGTTCGGACCTTAAGGGACCTGATTTCAGGATTGGAAGCGGTTTCATATACCTGCACGGCCGCTCCAGTGATATAATTTAACAGTAAGATTATATTCTAAATATCAATACTGATTATTTTTTATTCATTTTGTAAATATTCGTTTGTAAATACTGTACTTTTTTGTAAGCGCTGGCTCTTCCAAAATTGAGCTGTCTATATATTAAAACTAAAATTCAATATGTTTGCCTCTGACTGCTTTAAGGGAACTAGAAGACACTGAATTTAAAGATAGTCCTGAATAAAAATAAATACTAGACTGCAAAGTATTTGACCCTTTGAATGCTAATCAGAGAGTTGTTAACTCTTTATCAGGAAGCATAGAGTGTACTGAGCATATGCACCTGTAAATAAGTTAGGTTCTCCATGACCTGTTTGATAGAGACTAGTAGCAATCAAGAGTGAAAGTGCATGTAATGAAATTTGCTTTGGGATATGCTAGCTAATTTGAACCTGAGTGGTATCTGACTGATACCCCTTTCACATCGCAAAAGTAACCCGGTATATTGCCGGGTCGACCCGGATCGAGGTGCAGTGTGAACACGGCAACAGAAAAATTGCCAGGTCCAGCGACTCGGCATTTCAACCCTGCAATCGACCAGAGTTGAACTCGGGAACAAGCCGGGTTGATGTGCAATGTGAACGGGCCCAACCCGGGACTTAGCAAACACAGCCGATTGGATGTTCCTGGGTCTCACTTGATGATGTCAGCAGCCAGACACACAGGCAGCACACTGCAGACTACAGCAGAGGCAGCATTCCGGCAGCCTGGAGGGGGCTAATACCACTACTGTCTCTACAGTGATGGCTAATTGGAGTGATGAAGAAGTGAACTGTACACTATGCTGCCAGAAGCTGCATCATGCTCTCACTGGCTGAATCAAACAGCAGTAAAGCACAAACACTCATGAACTCAGGGCTACAGAGTGGTAATCCATCAGCCATGATTCCTGCAATGCTGGGAGCAGTCCACACCCCTCCCTTTTGTTCCCTTTTGTGATCTTATCTTTGTGAGCTTGAAAATGTCAATTTTTATTGATATTAATAGGGTTTTACAGGGCTGACCTGGGTTCAGTGCGAACAGGGCCAACCTGGGAATAACCCTGGTCGAAGGTGCAGTGTGAAAGGGGTCTGACCCGGGTCGCAGCTGGGTTGGACCCATGTTCAAAATCCCGGGTCAGAGCCGAGTTTGCGATGTGAAAGGGGTATGAGAGATTATGCACTGAAATTCTATGTAGAATGAACCCTACAGTAGCAGTCAGCAAGTGGTTGTGTCTAGGACAATATTTGTCTGCTAGGGGTGTGTTTCTGACATGTGGCCACACCCACCGCTGTGATAGGGCCACGATGACAGATCTCACAGCGAATCGCATTGTCAAGACCGCAGACTGCTCACTTCACTGGGAAGCTATCAGGATTTGGGAGGCTGGTTTATTGTCCAGGGAGGGCAAGGTAACTACCCAAAATGTTTGAGTCCAACTTGCTTAAATAGTATTTTTGTGCTATGGGGCAGTGGCAGACACCCGTATTGCCCCATTACTGTCTGCTCTGCAAATAAGATGGGCAGGAAGTAGGGGTTGTGCAGAGATAATCCACACAGCGCAAGCGATATGGGGGTGCATATAATGTCAATCTGGACCTCTCCCAGCATGCACATTACTTTTCTCATTATGAAATATATCTTTTTTTTTTCCAATAGCAACCTTGTCTTGTAGCTATTACAGATCTCATAAGAAGAAACCTCCGCCGACAAGTAACGTGTCTCCTGTAATACCAGTCCTGTTACACAAAACATTCTGCGTCTTTTGTGAAACGTCTTCTCAGGCAGAGATTATTATTTTGTTCACTATAAGTTCTATACTCTCCAGAACGAAATGTGCCCACTGCACTTGACAAAGCAACATGGTCTCAAACAAGGAACCTATTATCTCCAATATAAAAGATATCGCCAGCAATGGGCGACATTGTTCCTCGGGTATGTCAGGCCAGGGCGCTTACCTTCAGCTTCATCATGGAGTCCTGACTCATTTTATCTCCACGCGCTTCAGGAACATCGTCAATTCCAATTAATTTGGCTTTGTAACGTACGCCGTCTCCTTTAAATCTGGCCAATAGGAATTCATCTGTTTTTTCCGGACCTGAAAATTATCCAGAAACCATGAGATAATCTCCCACAAACCACAGAGCCTCGGTCCTGGTCAGTTGCTGCAACTTTATTGCATTATTTCTATGTTGGGTGTTTAGAGAACTACAGTGCCCAGCATGCTCAGCCTATATTACTCCTAAACGCCAGAGATGAATGAACATGTGTTGAAATTTTGTTTAAATAATTTATTTTTTAATGTTTCTGGTCTGTTATTGCCATCCTGAGATGAAGATAACAGGACAGGCATCGCACTGGTGCACATACTGTGGCAATACATTACACATAGGATGCCCCAATCTATGGCAGGCTCAGGGCCTGATGCACAGGAGGATGGCGTGTTGATGTTTTTGCATTTGAGTTATTATTTGCTACTGCGCATGCGCGAAAACTCCTGTAAACCACTAAGGCGCATGCGTACACAGAGATCGCTGCTGCATATGGAATTGCTTCCATTTGAGCTGGCGGCGAATAGCCATGGGCATTACTGGGCGGTGCATGGGAGGCGATTTGAAGTGAATGCAAAACAAGACCGTCTCATGGGCGTGTTATGGAAGTGTCACCGGCGTGTCAGTGAGCGTGGCTGCGTTCTAAAACACAGATCCACAATCACAGAGGCCATGTTTAGAGAATTTTCAGAAGGAGCCACTGCACCAGTCATAGGGAGTCGTAGGTGTTGATGGTGCAAGCAATGGTGCGCAGATTGTAGGGTGTTTACAACCACCGGCGGAGCTGATCTGTCCACGGGCACTGAAATTGGGTATCTCAGAGCTTGCAGAGTCCGGAGCACACTAGTACACAAGAAAATGTCTGAAATTAGCATTTGTATATTACCCCCGCCGTGATCTGCAAACATTCCACCTCTGAATCAGACCCTGAGATTCTCGCTCTCTTTTCCTACGCTTTTCACATTTTCTTACTGTCTTTTCTAACTTTTGCTCTCTCATTTCTTTCTTTTTCGTCTTTTTTTTGCTCCCTTTTCTTCTCTTCTTTACACTTTTTAGGGCTGACTCTGTGTTAGAAGTAAAGCAACAAAAAAAGTAACTTTCGTTGGATCTGCAACAAACCATGTTGCAGTGCAAGGAGTGCAAACACATTTACTGTTTCTGCATGAAGGGTAAATACTGGGCGCTTTTGCATGTACAGGACAACCTCCTCCCCACTATCCCTCTGCAGTGGCGTCACTAGGGGGGTGCGGGGGGTGCGGCCCGCATCGGGTGTCACCCTTCAAGAGGGTGACACCAAAAAGAGCAACACACACACATGCGGGCCGCACCCCATCCACAGACCCGTACGCTGCCCGCACACCCCCTGCCGGCCCCAAATGGACTGGCCCTGCAGCCGCCGCTGCGGGTGAGTTAAGTCTCTCACTGCGGCGCGGCCGGCGTTCAGAGCCACACACAGGCACAGAGCATCTCTCTTTGCCTGTGTGTGGCTCTGGACGCTGGCCGCTGGCCGCGGTGACGTCATCAGGCACGCGGCACGCCGGCTGAAGGGGAAATATACCTTTCCATTCTGGGAAGGAGAAGAAGGAGGTGTGTGCCCGCCACCCGGACAAGCCAGCCTGGACTTCATAAAGGAAGGTAAGTAGTACTGCACAGGGGTGGGGGCACAGCATAAGCAGCGTTACTGGGGCAACTGCATATTGGCACTACTGGGGATAGTGTATAGGGGGCACAGTATAAGGGTACTACTGGGGGCACAGCATAAGGGGCATTACTGTCTGGGGACACTGCATAAGGGGAGCTCCTGGGGTATTGTATAAGGGGTGCTACTGAGGGTACTATATAAGGGGCATTGCATAAAGGGCGCTACTGGGGTACTGTATAAGGGGCACTGCATAAGGGACGCTACTGAGGCCACTGTGTAAGGGCACTACTGGGGGCACAGTATATGAGGGTCTAATACAGGAGGCATTGCATGATGGGCTATAATACAGGGGGCATTGCATATTGGGCACAGCTGCAGGGTACATTGCATAAAGCGGCACTACTTAAGGGGGAACTGCTTAAATGGGCAGAGTAACAGGGGGCATTGCATAAGGGGCACTACTACTGGGGGCATTGTTTAAGGGGCACTACTATGGGCATTGTGTATAAGGGTCACTAATGTGGGCATTATATAAAAAGGGCACTACAGTGGGCATTGTGTAAAAGGGGCACTACTGTGTGTCGTAACATAAATAAGGGACACTAATTTATGGTGCAATGTGAATAAGGGGTACTATGTGCGTTGTAATGTGAATAAGATTGTGCTACTGTGCGTTGTAATTTGAATTGGGGATAGTATTGTATGAACATGCCATTTTCTTTCGAGATCACGCCCCTTTTTTGCACCATATGCCTTAGGCGCATGCTGTCCTTTTATTGATAAATTGCTGAGGATGGGGCGGTCGTTCCACCACGTCTCTAGGACCACTTTAAGCACTGCTACCCAGAATACCGGGCGTGGCATCATTACTCCCGCCGGGTGCGCCCGGCATCCTGGGAGGAGCACAGTGTGAATGCTGGACAGGTAAGGGGGGAAAGTTTGCGGCGCTGCGCATCTTGGTCTCAATTTTTTTTTTTTGGGTGGAGGGGGGGGGTGTCACCATGCATTACAGCACCAGGTGACACCAACCCTAGTGACGCCTCTGTCCCTCTGCACATTGTACACCTGCCCAACTTTCACAGCAACATGGATTTGCCAAGGTGCAAGTTTGCTCCTTTTGGTTGCTTTGCTCCTATTTGTATATCTATATCTCCTCTTTACACTTTATCTAATCTCTTTTCAATCTCCTTTTCACTATGTCTGTCTCTGTCTAAAGCAGCGGTCTTGAACCTTTGGCCCGTTTTGATATAACAGCAAGCTAAAACTGTGGCAAGGCATCCTGGGATCTGTAGTTCCACAGCAGCTGGAGGGCCAAAGGTTGAAGACCCATGGTCTAAAGGAGTCTATTTATATAATAAAAAAGCCAAAAAATTTAAATTAAAATATTTCAATATATTTGTAACCAATAAAAAATGTATTTTTTTTAATAATAAAGCATTTTTTTTTCTCACATCTGCATAAGAGAAATGTCTTTCTTATGTATGCAGTAACAAGCTATGCATAGGGAAGCTATGAGCAGTCGATGGCCATCGAAGGCTGCAGGCTTGATAAATAGGGAGAAGTTCTAAATCCTGGGGTCTATTAATTATGCAGCAGGAGTAAACAATTATTAAGTACCACTGCGATTCACTATGGCGGAGCTCCTTGGTTGTTCCAGGTTTAATGCAATATGCTGTATACCTCTGCGCATAGTGATTTTACTCGGCGGCATGCTAATCTACTCTCCCAGGATCTCCAGCAGACTCACAACATTTTAGTAGCCCTCCTGACTCCTGGAAGAGTGGATGGTCCTTCCACCACGTAGAGATGCATGCGGACCCCCATGTTTTGGTTTTGGCAAAACCACCCTCAAATGTTATGGGTTTGGTTTTGGCAAAATCGCCCTCAAGCATTTTGGTTCAGATTCGATTATCGTTTTGGATTTCTTTAAAATTGATAAAAACAACTAAAACCATGTAATCTGGACCTGTTTACATGCAATCCAAAACCCGAGATTCAGTATTTAAACCCGTGTTCCGAATTTACAGCAAACCCGAGCTGGGAATAGGTTCTACTCAGAACCCCAAAAGTTATCCGAACTGGGACTGGATTCAGGGCAAATATGACGTAATTCTACAATAATCGTGTCCATTTGACCCTGCCCCTTCTTTCTCCATGGTTTACTTCTCGGTAAAATGAAAAAAGTGGAGATTGTCCTTTTCTCCAGCGGGTAAAAGGGATTATCACTGCTTCATAAATAGACCCCTTGGGACCGGGTTGGACGAGAGATGTGGCTGCGTATTTTGCTGTAGTCGTGTTTGCGTCTTTTGATAATGCCATGGTCGATTTTCTAACAACTCACTTGCAGCGCCTTGAGATGATGCATTTCCATCTCGTACAGTGTTTAGACGCACCATCAGTACACCATCAAAACTTGCACCAGGCCTATGGCAGGTGCAGTTTCTCCACCTGAGTATGGTCTCCTATGTGAGCGGCTGTGCATCTTTGGATGCAGCCGCTTCAGCGACACACTAGCGACACACCCGCCTAGCTTTAGTCCAAAAACTAAAATCCACAGACTACTTCCGATTCTGTACTGCGTCTCCATCTTAACCCTCTGGACACACGCTGTGACTCAGACGCACGCACACAGCCAACTGCGTGTGTCACCGACACTGTGTCCACCTCTGAATCAGGCCCTTAATGTCCCTGATAAATAGACCCCTTACTCCACAATCTTCTCCCAGCAGCAGTTAGTGTGATTGAGCCATTTAGGGTGTGTTCCGCGTTTCATGTTCTGATGAGCAACTTGTGCTAAGTAATAAAGAGAAAAGTGCTAGCAGAACAAACACAATATCGGGAGCGCCGCGAACACTTATGGCCAAATTCCACCTGAGAAACACGCGCAATTCTGCAGCAATCGTGTTGGAGATTATACGGAACCGTTCGTAAATGTTGCTCATCTCTATGAAATGACTGCATCTTCCAACTTCTCAAACTGCAACCGTGTGAAATTATTTTTGACAGTTATTTTCAGATATCTTATACGAGAAAGTTAATGAAAAAAAAAGTATTATTTTCTTCTCTTCTATTAAATAGCATGGAAAATAAGCCATTTCTGAACCTATGGATGCTAAGCATTATGGCGTAACACAATATTCTAATGATACAGTGCTGAGCCGTAAACCTTGACAAGCAGCACAGAGACTATAAATCTGCCCAGAAAGCCAGTGCTATCACATTTCTATGGTCTCCGTGGGTAGTTCATTCAACACTTTACATGCAAGCCAGATGTTTGTGGGTTCTAGCAGACACAGGTTGGATTAACTATATAACTGCTACAGTGCCCTCTGCTGTGTATGCTACTATACTGTATACAAAGTACCTTCTGTCAATAAAAACTTGCTGTGGTCTTGAAAAATAAAGGATACCCAACGAAATATTGATAGGCCAGTAACATCATAAGTACACAGGGATTTCACCTTAAGTGTTGTTTTCACTGCGTAACTTCCCTTGTAATGCAAATATTTGACCTCTGTTTATTGTGTTGAATTCAGCATTAAATTTCCTTTCATTTAATATATGAATCTTTGCACTGCATGAAGTGTAACAGTTTTTATAAGCATTCGAAATTGATAAACATTCAAATTTCAAAATCTGTCCGCAATTTTGGCCACCAGTGTATCTATCTATCTATCTATCTATCTATCTATCTATCTATCTATCTATCTATCTATCTATCTACTATCTATCTATCTATCTATTATCTATCTATCTATCTATCTATCTCATATCTATCTATCTATCTCATATCTATCTATCTATCTATCTATCTATTCATCTGTCTTATCAAAGGGAAGACAAGCTATTACAGACAGTGCAATTTTAAATTTTAATTTTTAAAGGAACACCTCGGCTTACAAGATGGTACATTTATCACGACCTATGATAGTATCACTGTTTTGTTTATCAACTGTGTTTTTGTTTTTTTTAACTTGATATCTTATATATAAAATGAATTGGTCTTTTTGTTTGTTTGTCCGGTTCTGCATTCAGACACCCCTGTACCGATTGGGATGAAACCAATGCGAGGTGGTCCAGTTGCATACTGGACAGGTTTTAGGGAGGTTAGGGTCCCGGTCAGTCCTCCCGTTGGTGTATGCTAGGCAAAACTTTGACCCGGGAAGCCTGTTCTGATCCTTCCACTGCATGGATTTGGCCGAAAACTTCACAGAGTGGTAACATTGGATCCCAGAAGACACACTAGGGTGTTGAGGTCCCTGTGGGATATCCCATTGGTGTATGCTGGGCAGAACTTTGACCCGGGGAGCCTGTTCTGGGCCTTCCACTGGATGGTTTGGACAACGTCACATAATAAGACTTTGGGCTCTATTTACTACAATCCGCATATTGAATGTGGATTGTAGTGTGATATTACCGAGTGAATTTGCATTGCGAATTCAGGCAATATCACAGGGATTTACTATAAATCCCTTGCAGGGACAGAGCTTATGATAAAGCTCTGTCCCTGCGGATCCCATCCGCACTCTAGTCGCGCCCGCGCATGTGCAGACCCACCGTCGCTGCTACCCCCCACCGATGCTAAGCTCCGCCCCCCGCGATCGCGGACCCCCGCGACCCCCCCCTCCCTTCATTACACTTACCTGCATCCTCCTGGCCTCCGGTGATCTTCTCCGGGCTTCCCGATCAGGTGATCTCCCATACTGCACTGGGACCCGATCACCTGATGACCGGGCCGCAGTGCACAATGGGAGACCAGCTGACAGGAGAGGAGCCATCACCGGAGGCCCGATCACCGGTCCCTGGATTCAGGTAAGTAAAAAAAAAATTTTTCAATCTTTTTTTTCTTTTTTTTACAGCAATCAGCTTGCGGTCTGTTTAGACCACATAGCTGATTACTGGTACCAACTCCCGGCTCTGCTCTCCCCGTTAGAGCAGAGTGGGAGCCCGGTAACCGGGGGAGACCCTGGATAACGCCACCTCCAGGTGGTGTTATTATCACAGGGCTTCCCCCGGTATTTTTTTACAATTTATTTTTAGTAACTCTGGTCGGATCACATTTCCCATTACAATTATGGGAAATGCGATCTGCTTTACTAAAAATAAGTGATACTATGGGTTGGAGTAGAATTTTACTAATTCTACTCCAATTGCCCTGTAATAACTATAGGTGATACTAAAATAATGTGAAAAGGGTGTGAAAACACCCTTTTTCACTTTATTTTAGTAAAAATAATGTTAATAAATAGAGCCCATAGTAACTTTAGATTTAAACCTGGGCAGCGCTGGGTAGTTTCATATAAAACAGAAATTTCTGACCATACCTTTTTTCCTTTCCTTCTTGACCGCAGGTTTGGCGGCTGGAGCCACGTCAGTGGTGGCACTGGTGCTGGATTCTACATCAGTAGACATGTTTGCAGGATGGCCTCAAAAAGTCAGGATCATTAAAGACACAACCTATCAGTGACAGAGAGTCTCCCGAAAATCCACCCTCAGCAGAAAGTCATATTTACACCTACAAGACAAAACAAATATATGTTGTAAGAAACTATTTTCAAACAATACTTAAAAAAATAATAAGCCACAAGACGAATAGAAGCAATAATCTGCACTTTGTTCTTGGCTTTAATACCACCAACACCAAAGCTGGGATGTACTAAGGTTGCGGTGGCCATTCCGCCAGTCACCGTAACATTACTAATCGCATATGTACTGAGATAAAGTACCCGCCAATCAGCTCCTAACTGCCATGTCACAGGCTGCGTTGAAAAATGACAGGGGCTGATTAGTTGGTATTTTATCTCTCTCCAAGGCTTAGTACATCTCCCCACTGTGGGCGGGATGTACTAAGCATCTAATCCGCGATGTGGTACATCCCGCCTGTCTTCGGGTACATACCGCAGTTCATTACCGCGGTATGTACCTAGAACATCGCAAAGGACAGCTCTCCCGATAAGAGCTGTCCTTTGCGATGTCTCTGGTCAGAGGGACTTCCGGGTTTAACACCCAGAAGTCCGTCTGCCGTCCTCCTGCACAGAAGGACGTGGGCCACGGGGTGTGATATGAGGGATCGGGAAAAGCATCCCGATAAAAAGCCCATAGGCTTCTATAGGGTAACGCAACTTGAAGGTGGCATTACCCATCAGGACGAAGCACCAGAATGCATCGCATTCCGGTGCTTTGTACATATGGGGATTGCGGTTAAAAACCCCAAAACACATTTTTTGAGGGGATTTACTGCATTTTTGGCCAGTGTCTGTTATTATTATTATCCAGACTTCCTATATTGCTGTTCTATTACTGTTTTGTTTCCAACTGTAAAGCTGAAAATCTTATTTACATAAATAAAACAACCGGGAACGACAGAACTGCATTGTTACTGTAGATTACACTGACCACTGGGATATGCGACATGTGTCCATCCCTGTGCAACTGAGTCTGTGTAACAAGAGCTCCTATGCGAGCAGCGGGCGCGGCTTTTCTTTGCACCGCATTGTGTTTTGCGACTTTGTACGTGTGTAAAACCGATTCCGTGTGGTAAAAGGTGTAGCCCAGCATCTCTGGTACACTGTGAGCGGCTTATTCTCTGCATCTGCTATGCGACAATGACGCAAAGTTGAAAGAAAAATACTGCAAGCGACTCGTCTTGGAGCATCTCACTCGCCCTGATTGTATGAAGACACATCTGTATGCTGAAGCTATATAGGTAAATGTTCATAAATAAGTAGTAAATACATTGGTATGAATACTATGCCCTCCCAGAGGATTATAAAGGTGGTCCCCTCCCAGGGTCCCCCGTGAATGGCACATGCACTGGCCGATGGCCACGCATTTACAGGAAGTCCCCACACCACAAAGGACAGCACTTATCGGAGGAGCTGCCCTTTGCTTAAATGATCATGCATGCTGTATTAGTAAACGCAGATATGCACGCGATCAGTGGCTTGATGCATCCCACCCAATGTGCTTCAGGAACAACCCTTTATATGTGAACCCAAATACAGACTTTCCTTATGTGGAATATGTAACACGTGTTATCCCATGAAACTGCATTTTCGCTTTGATAAACAAAGTCCAATGACATAATAACATAACTTAAGGCGCATATCCACTGCATGATATAAATGGACGATTGACCGATTACGACATCGTTATCATTCAATCGTTCATTAATCGAGCAGCGAATGTGCCGGCAACGACCAGCAATGTGCTCTCCCACTGGTCGTTGTCGGCATCTGTCAACGCCTGAACATACTGCCCAACCAGCCGATATCGACAGGTTGTGTATGTTCAGGGATGAGGGAGGGTGCCTGCACTGAGCGACATATCGTTCAGTGTGGGCACTGCACAGTATAATGAACGCTTGTACGATAACGATGTCGTAATCGTACAGTCGTCAATTACTCGTGTATTGGATATGCGCCTTTAATCATGGCACCTGAAACATTCAGAGAAAGCCATGATAACTACTAACCTTACACAAACATTTGTCAGAATTGCTATACATTAGAGATGAGCGGTTCGGATTCTGTGGAATCCGAACCGCTCCGAACATTGGGGATCCGAGTCCACCCGAACCCTGTTCGGGTGTTCACCGCCTGACTCGGATCCCCGTTCGGGGCCGAACGGCGGCCGCCTGATGTCGGATTCTCACTAGAGAATCCGACATCAGGGCTCCTATTGTGTAGGACAGAGCGCAGTGATAGCGCTCTGCCCTACACAGACACAGACACACAGCCGCCAGCGGCAGCTGTGTGTTTGTCACAGCAGCCAATGAGAGTCACACAGACTCTCATTGGCTGCTGTACGGAGGGAGCCGGCTGGAGCTCACACATGAGCTCCGTCTTCCGGCTCCCTCCGCAGCGTGTGACAGCAGAGCGGACGGCGCGGGAGCGGGGAATCAGGTAAGTTTTATTTATTTATTTTTTTTTACTTGTCAAATGTCCGGGGGCGCTACTGGGGGGGGTCTGCTACTGGGGGGGGCTATACTACTGGGGGGGTCTGCTACTGGGGGGGCTATACTACTGGGGGGGTCTGCTACTGGGGGTCCATACTATTGAGGGGCCTGCTACTGGGGGGGCTATACTACTGGGGGGGGTCTGCTACTGGGGGGGGTCTGCTACTGGGCGTCCATACTACTGAGGGGCCTGCTACTGGGGGGGGCTATACTACTGGGGGGGGGTTTGCTACTGGGGGGGTCTGCTACTGGGGGGGCCATACTACTGAGGGGCCATACTACTGGGGGGGGCTTACTACTACTGGGGGGGATACTACTGGGGGGCTTACTACTATGGGGGGGCCATACTACAGGGGGGGCCATACTACAGGGGGGCTACTACTGGGGCAGCCTACTACTGAGGGGGGCCTGCTACTGGGGGCAGCCTACTACTGGGGGGGGGCATACTACTGGGGGGGCCATACTACTGGGGGGCCATACTACTGGGGGGGCTGCTAATGGGGGCATACTACTGGGGGGGCCTGCTAAAGGGGGGCATACTACTGGGTGGCATGCTAATGGGGGGCATACTACTGGGGGGGCCTGCTAATGGGAGGCATACTACTGGGGGGCATTCTACTGGGGGCACTGCATAGGGGACCCTACTACTAAGGGGACTGCATAGGGGGCACCACTGCTGGGGGCATTGTGTAAAGAACACCGCTACTGTGGGCATTGTGTAAAAGGGGCACTACTGTGGGCATTGTGTAAAAGGGTCACTACTGTGGGCATTGTGTAAAAGGGGCACTACAGTGTGTCGTAACATAAATAAGAGACACTACTTTATGGTGTAATGTGAATCAGGCCCTATGTGCGGTGTAATGTGAATAAGATTGTGCACTGTGACTCCTTGGGCCGTAGCCCACTATGTAAACAAGTACTGTGACTCTGCTGGCCGTACCCCACTGGGTGGGTGCACTACTTTTCATTTCTGCCACTGCTGTGTGGCAATGTGTCATAGATGTACTTTATACTGTGGTGTCTGTGTCGTTGTGCTGCAGCTCACTGCAACCTTTGGCCAATAATGTTGAAAACAATATTATGAGCTGTTATATGGTCTAAATTGACTGGAAATTAATGTTATTGAGGTTAATAATACTCTAGGAAGAAAAAAAAGACCAATTTATGTGATTTTAGCTTTTTTTGTCAATTTTTGTAAAAAAATCCAAATAAAAATCCAAAGCAAGTCACCGCAATTTGGCAAATCCAAATCCAAAGCCGGACGACGAATTAGAACCAAATCCAAATCCAAATCCGGCAAAAATGGTCCGGCGCACATCCCTACTATACATATGCAGGAACTACACTGTAACTAGGCAACAGAACTCACAACACATACTATTTAATGTAGTGTCTGCTTTGTTAATATATTAATAACTTTTTTAACAATATACAGTGATAAATGATGTCATGTAATAAAACTGAGTCTCTAGTCATGACACAATTTCACACCATCATAGGAGCCCCAGCTCACCGTGGTGTATAGGGAACATTTTGTGAACCAGACTGATTTATGTTCCCTGCTAAAAATTCAGTCTGGTTTATATTAGTACTGAGCGGAACAGAATGATATCGTACAAAGTAGGATTTCTTGTTGCATTAGTAAATACAAAGGGCATTAAATGAAGATGGATGCTTTAAGTTGTGGGTGATGTCAGACACACAGAAGAGAGCCCCATTTATACCAGGAAACATGAGTAGTATAAATACTGTAAGTGCTTAATTCTGACACTGTTGCAGTAATTGAAGTTGTCTTTGTGTGTGAAGATTAGACTGTGCTAGACATAACAATTAAGCTCACCCCATCTGTATTCTTAGGGTTAGCAGCCTAAAATATAAAAAAAGAAAAGCAATAGATAAATCATATTTACAACCTCTCTAGTATCTCTACCCAAAGCAACATTTGCTAAAAATCTATAAAAAAATCTTTTATACTGTTAGTCGAGAAAGAAATGTCAGTGAATGGCCCTGTACACATACATGGGGTTAAGGGTTGGCCTATCGAATCAGAGATGCTGGGGATGCTCCTGGCTGGTCACGCCCCACCATGAAGCAGTCACATCCCCATTCGGATTCCAAAAGTAGTAATGTTGGGACAAATGGTAGGGATGCTCATCGACGGGTGTACTATCGATGGTCTCCATCATGGAAGTAAACCATTGATGGAAAACCATCGATGGGTTGAACCATCGATGGGCACCTCCACTGTCAGTCATAGGAATTTGGCGTCCAGTTAGGGAAGGGGATGGTGGTGATGCAATGGAGAGGGCTAAGAGTGGGGGGTGGAAACATTGGTGCACTCTTTACCATCTACGGTGGAGAACCTTTGGAGCTACGGCTTCGATGGCAAAACCATCGACCATTGGGTCACAGCATAATTTGACGCAGCATTTTTCTTGATGCAATGACAAAGCGCGGCCCTGTGTAACAGAAGGACTTGGTATAAGGAGAAGAATGCTTCTACTTGTGTACATCAGATCATATATTCAGCACTTGAACCTTATACCAACTGTTGTTAGATTTGCATTTAAAACCTTGTGTGACGTGCTTTTATTAATTACTGCTTTTAGTTGATTGCTGAAGATCATTGGTGGACACTTCATTGAGTTTGGGGGTAAAGAATATAATTACTGCACAATGCAGGCATCGGGGAGTTTCTGGCGAGTCTCCCTGATGTTTTAAATGGACAATCATTTAAAAGGCAAAACCAACCTGGGAATTTGGGTAAAAAAAGCACTATGGGGTCAATTCAATTAGATGTGAGGGGGTCAAGTTACCCTTGTAGTAGAGTGGAAAGGCCACTTTGTAATATAATATAAGAGGATGTTGTAACCAGTGGTGAAGCTGTTATGTGCTCCCATCTCCCTGTACTATAGCTATATATATATATATATATATATATATATATTAGGGATGTGCAGGCTCGGATAGGTTCGAGTTTGCACGTGGAGTTCGGATTTTTCCCTCCAAAAAAACGGAACTCAGAACGAGGCAAAACGTCATCTTACATGGACGAACATCATCATTCCTGGTCTTTTGTCCAGGAATGATGATGTTCGTCCATGTAAGATGACGTTTTGCCTCGTTCTGAGTTCCGTTTTTTTGGAGGGAAAAATCCGAACTCCACGTGCAAACTCGAACCTATCCGAGCCTGCACATCCCTAATATATATATATATATATATAGCAGGTGTATGATTATTATCCTAATCCTTCCTTGAGGTGGTCAATATAAATATAAAGAGCCATGTAATGTAATGCATTGTAATGTAAATGAACGCTGCAAATGGAGTACCAACGGAATGCTAATGCGACTAAGAGCATACTTACCTACTCTCCCAAAAGTTGCGGGAGGCCCCCGAATTTTTGGGTAACCCCCCACACTCCTGGAAAAGTGTCCGGCTCTCCCGCATCCCACCCACTTCCTAGTGAAGTGGGTAGAATGGGGAGATAATTGCTGAGTATGGAGGGGGTGGAGCTAGACAATGTGAAAAAGCATCATTTAGCCCCCCCCCCCTCCCCATGGTCCCGTGATATGCAGCAATTTACCATGATGGGGACGGGGAATACGGACATAGCAGCCCGCCTCCCGTAGTGGCCACATGCGTCTCCTCTCCGGGCTTCTCCCAGAGAGGAGATATAAAAAGTCGGCGAGTATACCCCCTTTTCTTTGTTTTTTATTATTCTCTTCTTTTTTTCTTTTCTTTCTATATTTTTTTTCTTTTCTTTTTTGAGCTTTATTTTCTGTTTTATTCTAATTGTTTCTGATTTGTTCTTAATGTTTTATTAAAATTAGTAGACAATTTATTGCAGTGTATAAACTATATCCATGGTACAATGTTTTCTTGATGCCATGCTGTACTTATTCTGCACTTATGCTGTACTTATTATTTATTCACTATTCTGTATTTTATGTCAACTAAATAAAGAGATTGAAAAAAAAAAAAGTCGGCAAGCATGGACTAGAGCAGGGGTCTTCAACCTTGGCCCTCCAGCTGCTGTGGAACTACACATCCCAGAATGCACTGCCACCTTTTTGATATAACAGCATGCTAAAACTAGGGCAGTGCATGCTGGGATGTGTAGTTCCACAGCAGCTGGAGGGCCAAAGTTGAAGACCCCTGGACTAGAGGCTGTACTGAGTCATACGTATCTTTGTGTCGGCACTGCTGCCCTAGCATTGAGCAGCCATTATCACTGTCAGCAATCAGCAGCGACACCTGCCCAATGCTAGGTGCAGGAGATCCATCTGAATTTGGTGTCCACTGCGCATACGGACGACTCAGAACAGGACGTATTTCTGGCCACACACCGATGACAGATCCCAACAAAACGGTTCTCTTGCGAGCGTTGGCATTGCTGCAGCCCAGTTGCCACCCAGAACTGCCCTTTTAGCAGGGAAATGGTTGAGATACATCACCGCTCTAAGTTGTGCACATGTTTGTAAATATGAATATGCAATGTGGAATGAATGCGCAGTATGAGAAAGATCCCATATAGCAACATATACGGCAAAACTCAGCAGCCAATGACATCAGGAATGGTTACACTTATATTATTAGACAGTATACAGCTGTGACGTGTTCATCAGCAGCTCACGTAATATGGTAACAAAACAATCATTTGAAAGGGACCCCTGAAATGTCAACTTAAAGATCATATATACGAATAGCAGAGAGCAAGCTATATTGTCAGCTGCAAGGGGGCATCACCAGCTGATGCTGCGGGACAGCCGGGCCAGAGATGGCGCTATGGGAAGATTGGACAGTTCAGATAAGAGAGGTCAGTGTTTATCACTGTAACCTAGCTCCAGGCACCATTTAATCCCAACAAACACCTATGGTACAATCATTTTAAATAGACCCTTGAAACATCAACATAAATCAATAATATACTGACATATAGATTGTGCCCAAAACAGAGCACAGGGCAAGTTGGTCTTTGCACAGGGGGATCATGACATGGCGGCAATCATTCCCACCATCTCCTCTGCGGCTAACATAAATTGCCTTTTGCCAGAAATGAGACAAGAGGTCATGGAACTGATTTTCCTTAATAAGTGTAGATGTTTGTTTTATTGCAAAGGACAAGGCAGGTCTTGTGAGCCTGCAAAGGAAAGTACTTATTAAAGTGTGTTCTACCTTCACAATACATTATCATTCATTTATACGAGCCCCCCTGCAATTTTTACTCAATTAATCAATCAATGTTTGTGTCTTGCTTTTTATATCAGCAGGCAGAAGAATTATTGGCATTGCCCTTGCTAAGGACACCACTGTGCTTAGATTTGTGTATTCCATACAGATATATTCACAGAGAAACTCTATTGTATCCAAGAGTACGCACTGACAGATATATTGGCTGATCAATTGATCGGCCAACATATCTGGTGCCCCTCGGCCAGTGTGTACCAGTCGATATGACTGTGAACGATGTCGTTCACAGACATATCGATTCGGCTGTGATGCACAGCCAAAGGACATATATATCTGCTGACATATCTGTCCATCGGCAAGTGTGTACGGGCGGTCTGCACATGAAGCGGCAGCCACGGGTACGGGGGCAGACCTTCCCACGGCCAGCAGAACCCACGGCTGCCTGAAAGATGATGATCGTTCAGTGTCTATGGACGACCATCATCTACAGATATATCGGCAGATCACTCGATCTGCAGCTATATTTGCTAGGTGTGTACCCAACTTTAGAATATGTAAAGACCTTATAGCAATGTGATAAGTAAAAGTTGCAGGAGGGCACACAAGAATCAATAACTAAAAAGGTGGAATATCCATTTAAATGCAATTACAATCCTGGCGCCAGAATCCCAACAGGGGTCACAATCCCGGCTCGACTATCCTGCGATCCAGAAGGTAAGTTTTAGGGTTAGGCTGTGGGAGGGGAGGGTTAGGGTTAGGCTGCGGGTAAGTTGGGTTAAGGTTAGGGGAAGGGTTAAATAACTTGCCTGCAGGTGTCCGGTATTTCAACCACTGGGATTCCGGTGCCGGGCGTTCTGTGCGCCACGATTGCGCATGTATACAGAACCACATATTGGGCATAGACTGGAAATTTCCTAGACTCACCATTCATACTGCGACTATGTGTAACAAGAAAACCATGTTCCACAGCCCAGGCACCAGTGCTGTAAACAATTCTCAGCCCAACCGAGAAGCTGGACTATAAACTCCTGAGACTGGAACTTCAGAACAGCTGTCAGTGTTACGTAAGAATTCTACTTGGAAACATTCTGTACCCTCCAGCAATACACCATAAGTTCCCTTGCAAATTGCATACAAAACTCCTATCACCCTCCTATCAACCTTCAGGAAACAAATTTTAGCATAAAGAAGCAGAAAATGAGCTGGATGATGACTTGAGAGGTCTATGAAAAGATTTTGATTGCATTAACGCTTACATTTCCTTAAATAACCACTAATTATTAATTAGAATCAATAGCAAAAAATGTTCTATCGCTGCTTATTGGGGAAAATAGAACATATTCTATTGATGCCATTTTCCAGACTTGTTTGTCCTGGTGGGTGAGCAACACTCAGCTCCCCAGCTTTACTGCCTGACAGCGGCAATAATACACTGCTTCACCTGCTAGTCCTTGTCCCATCTGCACGTGTATGACCCAGATCGCTGGAAGCCCAGACTTATACCCTTGTCACATTGCAATGCCGGGTCACACCCGGGATTTTTTTCACGCATCCATCCCAGTTGCGACCCGGCTGAGACCCCTTTCAGACTACCATCCCGAACCGGCTAATTGCCGGGTCGATGATGTCAAGCGCCGCCTCTTCCTATGTTGTGGACCCGGGTTACCCGTTCATGCTGCTTGTTGCCAGGGTTGAAATGCCGGGTCTTATTTCAACCTGACCCCTTCACACTATACAGTAACTCGGGTTATTGCAGCAAGTGGGAAAGGGGTATTAGATTTACAATAGTAGATTCGTTAAAAAAAAAAATGTAAACAGTTTTTTTAAATCAATTAAATAAATAATTTCCAAAATAGAAAAAAAAAATCTTTATAATAATCTGCTAAGGTCTGTCCTGGTCTCCACTATGCATGCGCAGTGGGAGCCGGGGACTGAGCTGACCATCCAACAGAAGAGCAACTGGGCAGAACCTAGCCAAGTCTAGGAGAAGGACCCGCCGGGAATGGGTAAGTATGCAGCCATGGGAAGGAAGTGGGAGGGATAGAGTAAGGGTGAGTGTGGTGCAGGACAGGGCAGCGGAAAGAGAGGGAGTTGGGGATAGGACAGAGCAGGGGGCGGGACAGAGTGAGCAGCAGGGAGACAGGGGGGCAGAACAGAGCAGAGGGCGGAGTGGGGCAGACGTTACTAGTCTATTATATAATGCTGTAAGGCATATGTCTAGCACAGCCTCAGTAGGGAGCTGCAGTGAGGTCCCGCCCCCTCCCTCCCCTCACAGATCTCACTGGCTGCCTGCTTGACACAGCCAGATAATCACTTCTCCCCCAGACAAAAATGTAAATTGAAAGAGTATAGAGGGCTCTGGGTCTGATTCAGGGATGGACGCGGTTAGAATTGCTGCTATATCTTTGGACGCAGCAGTGATGCTAACATATGTTAATGCAGTATGTTATATCTCACAACCTAATTAATTAAGTTTAGAACAATTTTATTATGCTTTGAGGGTGTATAAAGCAATCATGCAGAAACCTTTTTTAATAATACAGAGTATGAAAGAGAGTACAGCTGAAGGCTGATCAAGGAGCAGATGCAGCAGAAGGTATAGAATCAGGCATCCTGAATGTCTAGTGTAAGATTGTTCTAATTGAATCTGAGAAGCTAATTTATGCTCTATTGACAACATAGTCAAATTGTTACGTGGTTCTTGTCCAAATGTGGACCTGAAGTGGTTTTTAATTTGTAAGAGTACGTAGAGCCCCCACTCTCCAGGAGCAAAGCTAAGCGGCAAAGAACAAAACAATCAGAGTCGTCAAGTCACATTTTGCCACACAGTGGTGCCCCCAATTCACATTATGCCACACAGCGGTGCCCCCAATTCACATTATGCCAACAGTGGTGCCTCCAATTCACATCATGTCACACAGTGGTGCCTCCAATTCACATTATGTCACACAGTGGTGCCTCCAATTCACATTTATGTCACACAGTGGTGCCCCCAATTCACATTATGCAACATAGTGGAGCCCCCAATTCACATTATGCCACACAGTGGTGCCCCAAAATCACATTACGTCACACAGTGGTACCCCTAAGTCACATTATTCCACACAATGGCACTCCCAAATCACATTATGTCACACAGTGGTGCCCCCAAGTCACATTGTCATACATCGGAGCCCCCAAGTCACATTATGTCACACAGCGGTGCCCCCAAATCACATTATGTCACACAGCGGTGCCCACTAATCACATTATGTCACTCAGTGGTGCTTCCAAGTCACATTATGGCACAGTGGTGACCCAAAATCACATCATGCCACACTGTGGTGCTCCTAATTAACATTATGTCCAGTACTGTCAGTAATTCCCATTATGCCACACATTATGCAATGCAATTCACATGATGCAACTGGTACGTGGTCAGGATGCCGGCAGTCAGAATCCCAACTGCTGACATCCCAACATAAGTATTAGGGTTAGGCTAGACACTAGGGGGAGTGTTAGGGTTAGGCTTCAGGAGGCGGTTATGGATAGGCTGCGGGGCGGAGGGTTAGGGTAGGCTGCAGGTGAGGAGGGTCAGGCTGAGAGAGTTATAGGGAGAGTTAGGGCACTTACCTGCATGCGTCAGGATTCTGTTGGGATGTCTTTGTTGGTATTCTGACTGTCGGCATCCCAACCGCTGGGATCCCGTACCCAACCCAATGCCACTAAATCATACCAAATACTAAAGCTGCCAATTAATATTACAACAACAGCATAGCCCCCATTTTGATTATGCTAATGGTATTTCCCTCATTATAAGCAAATAATAATAATATAATAATAAATGACTGGCTTATTCAACCATCTGCCTGCCGAGTCCCATCTGGCTCCATCTTTATGCAGGTCAGTTTTGGCTATGTTAGTTAGTCTCGTTAAGATGGTGCTGCTCCCTTGTAAAGCAAAACATACGCCATGAAGGTAACTGGTAGTTTTTTGGGTTTTTTTTGGCCCTGCCATAGCTGGAGGAGGTGTTTACGCTAGGGCCACTTGGAAGCTCAGGGGCCCAGTACATTTGTCACCCTAGTGACACTTGTATATCTGTGTGCAAAGTGCTATGATACAGCGGCCACAGCTTTTCTCCACGCCTAGTGCCATTTACATTCTCAGGCGCATACAGATATACAAGCGTCGCATTCATCAAATGAATCAGCACAGTCTCCTGGTGCTTCCTAGTCACATCGCATTGCCAATTAGACGCATTTTCAGCACAAAAAAGACGCCCGACGCTAGCAGGGTGCACAGGACCTGACGGTTCACTCACGCCATGCATATCGCGCTGCATGGCGTATTGAGACATAGGGCTATATTTATCAACATTATTTTTATTAAAATAATGTGAAAAAGGGTGTTTTCACACCCTTTTCACATTATTTTAGTATCACCTATAGTTATTATAGGGCAATTGGAGTAGAATTCGTAAAATTCTACTCCAACCCCTAAGTATCACTTATTTTTAGTAAAGCAGATCGCATTTCCCATAACTGTAATGGGAAATGTGATCTGACCATAGTTACTAAAAATAAATGTGAAAAAAATACCGGGGAAAGCCCTGTGATAATAACGCCACCTGGAGGTGGCGTTACCCAGGGTCTCCCCCGGTTACCGGCCTCCTGCCCTGCTCTAACAGGGAGGGCAGAGCCAGGAGTCGGTCCCTGTAATTAGCTGTGTGGTCTAAACAGACCGCAAGCTGATTACTGTAAAAAAAAAGAAAAAAAAAATAGTAAAAAAAATAATTACTTACCTGACTCCAGGGACCGGTGATCGGGCCTCCGGTGATGACTCCCCTCCGGTCAGCTGGTCTACCACAGTGCACTGCTGCCCGGTCATCAGGTGATCGGGCCCCAGTGCATTATGGGAGATCACCTGACCGGAGGAATGGGGAACATCGCCGGAGGCCTGGAGCATGCAGGTAAGTGTAAGTAAGGGAGAGGGGGATCGCGAGGGGGGGGTCCGCGATCGCGGGGGCGGGGCTTAGCGCCGGAGGGGGTAGCAGCGGCGACCGGTCAGCGCATGCGCGGGCACTTAATCACGGTATTTTTTGCGAAAATACCGTGATAAGGCTCCGAAGGGGATTAGCAGGGACAGAGCTTTGTAGTAAATCCCTGTGATATTGCCTGAATTCGCAATGCGAATTCACTCGGTAATATCACACTACAATCTGCATTACCAATGCGGATTGTAGTAAATAGAGCCCTAGATGAGCAAGGACACATCTGTATATTGTTCGGCCAGCAATGTCAGACCTTCAGGACAGCCCTGGAAATAGATGCCTTCTGCATATTAATGAACACAGCACTGATGAAGATACCTAATAACGGGATGCAGTCGGGAAGCTGATGGATGAAATCCCGACCGCCGGCTTCTCGACTGTCTAATCTTGGCAAGGTACAAATGACAGGCATCGAAATCCCGACGCCTGTCATTAGACCTACGCCGGGAACCCGACACCCGGCTTACCAATCGAAGGTAACCTGGGCGCCGGAGGGGGGGAGTGTTAGGTTAGGGGCTCTCAGGAGAACTCCCCCCGGGAGGTTAGGGTTAGGCTAGGGGAAGGGGGGGTTAGGGTTGGGCACCCCCCAAGGGAGACTTAGGGTGAGGCTGCGGGGAAAGTGGGGTTAGGTTTAGGCACATAGAGGGGGTTATGGTTAGGCACTTGGGGGGGAGGGTTAAGCACCCCTAAAGGAGGATTAGGGTAAGGGGGTAAAAATAGGTTAGTTAATACTTACCTTTCGAGCTTCGGGATCTTCACCCCTGCCAGGCTTCCGCTGTCGGGATTAGAACCGCCGGCCAATGCGGCCGCCATTAAATCCTACTGATTCCCCTAATAACATAGTCAGCATACCTTAGTATATGACCCGTAAGATATGTAAGTCTATACACTAGTAGCGGGCAAACTGTTACACAAGCTCAGCCCTGTCATACTTCCCTGTACATGACTGTGTTATACCCACAGTGCCACAGAATCTGGTTCTTCACAGCGGGTTCAGCAATTTCTGCACAAAAAAAGGCAGAGTCATCTTAAATCGTAGAAAACACGTGATGTAGTTATTGACTTGAGGACAAAACCACAATGTTTTTAAATTATGTTAATTAAATCAAAACTATGAAAGACTTTCCATTGGCAGTAACTCATGCCTACCTACGCGGGTTCTGTTCAGAGCACGTACTTTTATTGGCTGCAAGACCTATTTTACATGTGGACTAAGTTCAAGATCATTTCTAGATTTAATGTGTACTTGTTGCTGGACAAAAGCGACATTTGCCAAAATATTCACCGTGTTCTTCATTTTTCACCAGCGAAATTTGTTCCCAGTCTCTACCCCAACCGCACCACACAGAAGAATTAATTGACTGCGGTTATTCCAGCTTCTATTCATAGACTAAACATTCTGCAGAATGTGCATTTACAAATACAGAGCTGAATGGTGGCACTCGGGCGTCGCGTAACTGGAACTGCTTGGTCTGAAACTTTTTTTGCGCAAAATTTCACTGCAATGTTTCTCATCTCTACCTGTTACCTATTAATATTTTTGTTATTTCTGTACTGCCGCAATATACAGTGCTTTTGACGGCCATGATGGCGTAAATCTGTGCCAACTGCGTCATCATACTTCACTCATAAAAAACACTAGTCCATTCTTTTGGACATCCCCCCAAAATTCGTGACTCTCAATCCGGGAGAGTTGGCAAGCATGTTTTACAGAGAATATTCAATCATTCAGATCTGCCCACTAGAGCTTACATTCTATATGCTTTCCCACATAAACACATACTTGGGTCTATTAAGTCAGCTGCAATTAAATTATTCATCAGTTTGTGGTCTCTGGGAGAATAGCTCAGTTGCATTCTGTTAAGAATGCTGTCCCTATCCCTAACCCTAATCCCTCCCCTAGTGGCTAACACTAACCCCCCCACCCATGATCCACCTACAACCTAACCCTAACCTTCCTCCCACAGCCTAACCCTAACCCTTTATGTCAGCACCTAAAGCTGGGTACACACTAAGCGATGTGTACCCAGCGCGATATCGTGAGCGGCGGGTCCCGGCGGGTGTGCCGGTGTCGACAAGTGCCGACACATTTGCCGATGCTGGCAGCGACAGAGTGACGGCAGGGGCCATGCTGATGACATCGCCCGTCGGACCTGCATGCAGGCATGACGGGCAATGCCGCTGACGACGCATGGGACTGCGCATTGTCATTAACATAGCGGGTACACACTGGCCAAATTGCCCAATATATTGTCTGATCCGCCGGATAGGACGACATAACGTCTAGTGCAGAGGTTCTCAAACTCGGTCCTCAGAACCCCATACAGTTCACGTTTTCCAGGTCACCCACCAGCTGCACAGGTGTACTCGTTACTCACTGACACATTTTAAAAGAACCACAGGTGATGCTAATTATTTCACTTGCGATTCTGTGAGGAGACCTGGAAAACATGCACTGTTTGGGGTCCTGAGGACCGAGTTTGAGAACCTGTGGTTAGTGTGTACCCGGCTTAACCCTACCAGATGTCGATAACAATGTGAGGTACATTAATATTTCTTAGTTTTATAATACATTCAGTTAAACTATGTAAGACAAAAATTCTAATCCAGAGGTTGGTGAAGTTGGTGAGCCAGCTCACTATTAAACATGCAAGTGGCCACGCCGCAAAACCCTGACAGTCACTCAAGAGGAGCTTCTAGTTCAATAGGAAACTGGGAACAAACCGTGCTAAAAGCAGGAAGAGAAGGTCAGGAGATGTCGTGGCAGCTGGCAATGGACACAAGCAGCAGAGTCACTTCTCCACAGACAGGTTACAGAAAGGACCAGGAAATGTGATTTTGGTTTCCTACTGTGTCTCTCCATGTTATCACCATACACCAGGGGATGCCCTGCACAATATTTCATTCAACAGAGTATATTTGCAAATTGTATGCACAGTGTCCTGATTTTGCAATGTCCATCCTTTGCCTATAACAATTGTTGCTTAAAAAATGTCTCCTTTTGGTTCCACAAATAAATAAATATGCATAAATTCCTCCACTGGCTCCCACGAACATTTCACTGCCACTACAACAGAATTCACCCTCTATTACGTGTTTGTACATTTTAGAGCTTTGTAGTTTTTTTTACCTGTTGTATTGAAAGATTTAATGTAAACTTGTATTTGCCAAATCATGTGCAGGAACATGAACGGAAGTGCATTTGTTTTTTTGTAACCCATGAGGGTTAATCAGGGTACGCAGGATGTCTAAATCCTTTAATGCTTATTATTATTATTAATAGTATTATTTTTTTGTATTAGGGGTCAATCCAATTAGGTGCGAAATACGAGTAGTTTGTTTGTTTCATGAAGCTCGATGACTTAGCACAAATGCGCACACCCGAGAATTCCCCAATCCAATTAGAAATGCCTATTCGCGGTACTCGCAGTGAAGGTTTGCAAATTGGCTGACAAATGCAGTGTGAGAGTTGTGCATAAAATAGTGGGAAGACCATATTGGACCCTTCAAAATTTAGAATTTTGTTAGCAGGACCGTATAGAAGGATGTTTGTCGGTATTAGGAAACTGAAGGTTTTTAAATGGTGTAAAATGGCTGATTTGTGTTTTTTTTTTTTAAACATGCAAAAAAATTATTATTTTTATAAATGAATCAAACAAAAAATGCAAAAAAAGTAGGAAAAGATTTTGGGGTAATAAATGATTTAAAAAAACAAAACTATTATTTTGAATAAAAAATAAATAAATTCTGTAATTAAATTTGGGAGGTCTAAACTAATGAAAAAGTTGATTTTGGGTAATCTGAGACCATTTTTTATTTAACCCCCAATTAGTCAATAGGAGGGGGGGTTTTCAAGGGGTTCAGCACGGTGTCCCAACATTTTAACCTTAAAATAAAGATTTTCCTTTTCGTGCGAATTCACTCTGACTGGTTCAGTGCGAATTGCTAATTGGATTGCAAAATCAATTTGCTATGCAAATTCGAAAAAGAAACCAGCACTTCGTACCTCGCAGTTCGCACCTAATTGAATTGATCTCTTAGTTTCAAATCTTCAACAGGAAAAAAAAAATCGAGGTTGCTATAAAAAAACAGGGACACCTATGATGAACGCACTTGTTCTGCCAATGGGGTATATTTAATAAAAGTTGCAGTATGCCCATGAAAATTTAAATTCCTTAAAACCACAAATTGCAGCAATAAGGAATGCAGGAGTATGTATCATCTGGCATCCCATGTGCAATGCAAAGAAGTTGCGCAGGGCATTAGGTTCAGCTCCAGTTCTCCCCGGCAAGACTGTTCCATTGAGGTAGGTGGGATATCGCTGTAAGCCAACGCAGGCAAGCTCTGAAAAGCTGAGATTATTTCTAGCTTGTAACACAGGTTGATGTATCAAGCAGTGAAAAGAATGGCGTAGTAGACCACTGGAGACATTGCTCATAGCGACCAATCAGCTCCTCCTAGTTATAATTTTATAGATGTATTTTACCAATGCTACCTTAAAGCTGTTTGGTTGCTATGGGCAACTTCTCCACTGGTCCACTCTTTTCACTGCCTGATACATCATACACCAGCCCTACAGTCCCTTAAACTGTCATCTTAGAAAACTATGGGTACGGTTCCAGTAATTGCTGGCGATCTGTACGTAGGAGATATCTCCTGCTATCTATTTTGCTACATTGTAACGAAACTTTATTCTGCAAGTTTAAGATCAGAATTAGCTTCATGGCCCCCGATATGGCTGTACAGTACCTATCAGAGGTGTATAGCTCATGTTTCGCTATACCAGGCAGATGTTCCATAGACATGGACTTAGTAAAAGCAGATAACAGATCATAGATGGTTGGAGCCACTACCAGCAATGTCTCCAGCTAGATGACATAAATACACTGGATATGTGAAAGTGAGGAGCATAGGGACAGGCCGCTGAGCATTTTCCTCCACAGAACAACCCCCTCACTTTGCTGTTCTGAAAGATAACACAATGCACATCAATATCCTCATGACTACGCAGAACTGAATTCATGCTAGCCAAGCCGCGAGCTGAAACAATGACAGTAAGGGGACATTGATGAAGGACAGTCGGAAGATAAATGACAAAGAGAGCCGCAATCCATTGCCATAATTGAATTCATAATTGCACACTTTGCATATGTTATTTTGAAACAAGCCCACGATTACAAAAAACAAGTGGCGTGCTGTGCAGGAGTCTGTTCTATATAACAAAGTCCAGGTCAGCTCCATCCCCAGCAGTTTCCACCAATTCTCTCTTATTTTGGAGACAGAGGGAAAAACACCATGGACTGAGAACCTATTATCTTTGTGGTCAAACTAGCATATAGGGGGAGATTTATCAGACCTTCTAAAGGAGACAAATTGAGGTGTTACTCATAGCAACCAATCAGATTCAAGCTATTATTTACCCAATACATTCTATAAAACGGTAGCTAGAATCTGATTGATTGGGCAACACTTCTGCTTGTCCTCTTTAGCTGGGCTGGGTACACATCAGAACGAGGTAATGAACGATGGAACCATCCATCGTTCCGTCCTTCATTACCTGCACCGGGGCCGCATGCGGTATCGTCTGATTGGACGTGCAGCGTGGCCGACCGGACAATCTCGCATGTGGCCACGGGAGCGCGTATATTTGCCGTACACACTGAGCGTTGTGGCTGATTTGTCGTTCTGATTCGTCCGGAAAAGACATATCGTGCCGACATCGTCTCAGTGTGTGCCCAGCTTTAGAATGTTTAAACCCCCTCCCACCAGCAGTGATTAACACCAGACCCTGGCTTGCATCTGTGGTACGCTCAGTACAAGCTGCACTCACCCCTGCTGCAACAGCTATGAAATAGAGGTCACTAAACCTGGGTCATAACAGTACCCTCAGGAGCCCCTGCGGCTGCAATGGGGCCCGTAGACACAAGGAGGTAGGTGAAATTCGGAACAGATTATTGGTGCTGTGCACACTTATGTATATTATCCTAGGGAGCGCTGTGTTTTTACTCTGTGCTGACGCACAAGCACTGCTGATAGCATTCACCAAATGAGTCTCTCTCGGGCACCTATGTAGCGCTACCTTGTTGGTCCCCAATGACGTGATATGAGGTGAGCAAACAGACCTGTCTTGAAGTGTCAGTGTCAAACACAACTAGCAGAGATCAGCAGACAAGGATTAGGCAATGTGGAGTCCGGTAACCAGCTCAGAGTCTGGTATCTGGTATACAGGAAGGAAATCAAATAAAAACATACATAGGGCCTGATTCTGAGACGGACGCAAAGGCGATTCTGCATGCAATCGAGCGATTGTTAGCCATGTGTATAAGCCGCACTGCACGTGCACAGCGATCACACTGCGATCACGGACGCACATAGGAATCCACCGCAGAGTGAGTGACAGGTTTTCAGCGTTTGGAGGTGGTGACGGGGAGTCGTCAGAGAAACGCAGACGAGCCTGTCCGTTTAAACGCCGTTACATGGGCGTGCATAAATTAGCCACTGCGAGTGCATATACGCAGCTCTGTGTGTCTGAAGATCTCTCAAGGCTGCGGCAAGTCAGAACTTCCGCAAGGGCAAGACGGCCGCCGACGTGCGGTGATGTTATAGATATTTACGCAGGTATGCGTCGTCGCACGCAGCTAAGAAGGCAGCAGTGGGCGTCTATATGCTCAGGTGATCTTTGCTAACATCATAGTTTCACAGCTGCCTTGCGTATGAAATTGCAGCTGCGATTGCATTAGCGTTCATCTCTGAAATAGGCCCATAAGCACATACAAAGTACAAGGTTCAGTGCACAGCATACTCGCCAACTCTCCCTCATTGTCAAGGAGACTCCCTGATATAGTAGTAATCTCCCTGTCTCCCTGAAGAGTCCAAGAATCTCCCTGATTGCACCTTACCCCCATTAAGAAGCTGCTATATATATATATATATATATATATATATAATTGGTTATAAAGCACAGCGATCCCTATTTCTACATACATATTCTGAAAGGTATAAGCGTGTTTTCATCAACAAATAGATCTTACTACCTGCTTTGGGGCTCATTTACATGTGGATGTAAATCAATTTTATGGCCCCTCTCTCAGATGTAGCAGTACACGCCCACTTTACCGCCGCGCTCATAGGTGCTGCTTTCACAATCTCCCTAAAATACATTTTCAAAAGTAGGCAAGTGTGGTGCACAGCAGTGGTTATATAGTAGACAAGGATTCAAGCAAAGCATGATTAGGGGGCCCATTTATCAAAGTGCATTTGAGGCAAATTCCCCGAAAACACCTGTTTTCGGGGGTTTACCTCAAATATTAAGTATCCCCCGAATGTATGAAGGAGGGACCGCAGCAGGTATCGGAGATACCTGCTGCGATCCCTCCATTGCCGCCGGCAGCCGCCTCCCCCATAGGTTTCTATGGGGGATGCGATGCTGCCAAATGTATCAATATCGGGAATACGAAGCATTCCCGATATTGACCCCAGCAGCTAACGCTATCTGAAGATAGCGTTAGCCGCTGTGTCCTATGGGCACTTACCGCATTTCAGCCGGCGGAGGGATCTTCCAGATCCCTCCGCCGGCAATGGGCGCCGCTCATGTGCAGTCCTCGGGACTGCGCATGCGCAGTAGCCCGGAATGCGCTCCGGCCACATCGCAGGGACGGGCTCTTTTCGGAGCCCGTCATCCTGCATGTGCCGGGTCATACATTCGGCCGGTATGATCGTATTTTGCAATGCGATCATGGGCGGTACTGCATGCCCTGATCGCATTGCAAAATGCGATCCTTAATAAATGGGCCCCTAGGTCAGGTAGGGGGCCAGGACAGTAGTTCAGCAAAGGAGCAGACAGTAGAGAAGTCAAGAAGCAAGACAATCATGTTTTGTTGTAGATATGCGATCACTCTCAAACAATGCTAAGAGCTGGAAAACCATCCCAACCTGTGAGCAATGGTGTCTATGTACTAAAGGTCCGTATCCACCACAAGGCAGAGAAACGAGAGCACGATTACGACATTGTAATCGTGCTGTTGTTTCTCCGTCTGTGATGTGCCTATACTGAACGTTCAGTGTAGGCACATCCATCATCCCCGTACATGCTGAACCTGACATGATTGTCAGGTTGACCAGCATGTACTGGCGATGATAGATGGCAAAAACGACCAGCAGGCACGCGTATCGCTGGTCGTTTTTGACATTTAAATGCCCGATTTGCGGCCGATTACTGAGCGATTGCACGATTACGATATCATAATCGTGCAATCGCTCTGTAAGGTTGCATAGTGGATACGCACCTTAAGCCTTGGAGAGAGATAAAGTACCAGCCGATCAGCTCATGTCACGTTACAGGCTGTGTTTGAAAAATTATAGTTAGGACCTGACTGGATGGTAGTTTATCCACATATACACCTAAATATTTACAAGCACAGGGAGGGCAGGGGAGTTCAGCACTCACAACTGAATGGGGTAAATTTACTAAAGTGTTAGTTTTTAGAAGTGGAGATGTTGCCCATAGCAACCAATCAGATTCTAGCTATTATCTTCTAGAACAGAGATATGGAAGCTCCTGCCCAGGGGGCCGTATAAGGCCCTTGGAATCATTTGGCCCGGCCCTTTGAGCTTTTTTCTGCTAGCCTCATCTGGCTAGCAGGGTGCCTAGAATGGCCCCCTGCAGCCAGAAGCTATGCAGCAGTGCCGCCTGGACCGTCATTAGGGCACTTCAAACGGTCACACTGCTGCCCTTACAGCTCCCCGGAGCATCCTCAGGATGCTCCAGGCATTGCTGTAATCACCGCCAATTGTGGCCCTGCCCCCTCGTGTGACGTCACACAGAGGGCATACTTGCCCACATTCAGCTCCCACCTTCCGGGAGGGAGCTGAATGCCTGCATTGCATGGGGGGTGTGGCGGGGCTATGATGCCGTTTTGGGGGCGGGGCCGGGGGCGTGACCGCACGATCGCGTCATCGTGGCCCCGCCCCCTCTTCACAATGCCGGAAAAAAGGCATTGTGAAGCAGGGGGCGGAGCCACGATGACGCGATTCAGCGCGAATCGCGTCATCGGGCCCTCCGCCAGCGGGGGTTTTTACTATTAGTCTGGGGGGGGTAGGCGGCAGCCGGGAGGCTTGCCTGCCTTTCCGGGGGGTCGGGAGCGGCACCCGATATTCGGGAGGCTCCCGACCAAATCGGGAGGGTAGGCAAGCCTGACAGAGGGGCGTGGCCTGCACCGGCCCGCGAATAATGTTATATATATCAAAATGGCCCTCGGCAGAAAAAAGGTTCCCCACCCCTGTTCTAGAAGGTGCTAGTTAAATGTTAAGTAGAATCTGATTGGTTGCTATGGGCAACATCTCCACTTCTAAAAACTCTTACTTTAGTAAATATAACCCAATGTCTCTAAACACCTGGGAGCGACAATGATTGACTAGTTTCTCCCTCAGAGCAGGAGACTCACTTAGCTAGTGCAGTGTGTGGGGACTCCATTGCAAAACGCGTCATCATATCCCTGTGCGGCTACACAATGCCAGGAATAGCAGCACGGTACAGTGGAGGCGGGCTAGCACGATGACACAAGTTCAAATTCTACCCTAAGGGCCAGTGTGGTAATGCAGCAATACCAACCACAGTGCTACAGTGCCGAATAAAATGCTCATATTTGTACACTAATATGATAAGGAAATCTTTCAGCATTTGGATTGTTTTCGTTTCTTAGCACAGAATTACTGGGATTGTTAATGAGGAGCACTGAAGTTGTGCTCATGACTATTACCACGATACAGTGCATTACAGCGGTTACATACTGTTGGACAAAATTTACATCCCATCCTCAGATTTGCCTGCATGGTGCTGAAAGATAGTGCTGACTATCCGGAGTGACAATGTATCCTATATCCAGGAAGCAGCGCTGTTTTTTCATGGTTAACCTGCCGTGCCCCCCGGTTTACACGCTGTCAGCAGAAGACTTGCAAAATGTGATGACTAAGATAACATTACGTTAAAATGCTGTTAATAAGTAAATCAATGGGCACAATGATTACTAAATAATTATCGCAAACACCTACCTTACCCGGTCTTCAAATTGCACTTTAACTTTGTTATCTTAATGCATAACAATGGCAAATATTTTATTTATAATTTATTACCAGTTATTTATATAGCGCACACATATTCCGCAGAGCTTTACAGGGAATATTCGGCCATTCACATCTGTCCCTGCCCCAGTGGATCTTACAATCTATATTCCCTACCACATGCACACACACATACACACACTACGGTTAATTTTTGTCGGGAGACAATTTAGCTACCAGTATATTTTTGGATTGTGGGAAGAAACCAGGGTACCCAGAGGAAACCCACATAGGCATGGAGAGAATATACAAACTCCACACAGATAGGGCCATGGTGAGAATTGAACCCAAGACATCAGTGCAGTGAGGCAGTTATGCTATTCATTACACCATCCGTAATGCTCGGAGGGTTCATTCCGATGTCAACCGGCAAGAATGACTGTATGTACATACACATCCCCACATCATTCCAATGTCTACTTACGTATAATCTACCAGAAATGTAGAATGTTTATGAGTAAATACAGAAAATTTACAATCAAATATTCAAAAGAACGGCAATAGCAAGAAAGCCGGAAGAATTACAATAAGCGCGACTATAACAAATACAAGTTGAGTCTACCATAACCAAATATTCCGAAATACGGAAATACAGCATATTCCGAAATACTGAAACCTTTGGTTTCTGATGGTTCAATGGCCCTGATTCAGAGCCGGATGCTCTGACAGAGCGCTCGCTCTGAATCAGGGCCGTCCTTCTCTTTTTTTAGAGCGGCCTAATGGCCGCTCGCATAGCTGTGGGTTACCACCCACAGCAATAGCGAGCGGCCAAAAAGATGGTCGCGATGGTCAAAACCTTCGCGACCATCGGGCTTGTGGTAGGGTCTTGTTGCCGCAAGCCCTGGAGTGGGAACGCCTCCGTCTGGGCAGCCACGCCCCCGGCACGCCCACCAAAGGGGGCGTGCTGTCACTCACCATGGACAGCACGCCCCCTTTGTAGCGAGACCCGAAGCGACGGCTCGCCCGTCGCTATCCGGGTCTCGTGCATGCGCACGACGAAAATGCCTCCGTCTTGCGCATGCGCACTGGGCCAACATCGACCCACTTGCGAGCGCTCAGCGCTCGCGAGCGGGTCTGAATCAGGCCCAATGTGAACAAACTTTGTTTAATGCATAAAATTATGAAAAATATTGTATAACATCATCTGTATAACATCATCGTCAGGCTATGGAGCTCATTCAGACCTGATCACAAGTTGCGGCCGCTCGCTGGCAAAAAGGGGCCGGATATTTAAATAAAGTGGTCGTACTGCGTCGCGTAAGGACACCCACTATGTTTTAGCGAGCTCGGGCAAAGTGCGCTCGCAAGTGTATAAAGACGCCCCCTTGCCACTCGCAACACACGTCATCTCCGGGAAATGTAGGATTAATCAGGACCATCAAGAGCCATCGGAGCTGCTTGCAGCCCTTGAGGTTGCCTTAACCCGCCGCAAGCACAGCGATCAGTGCGGGCTGAAATACATGCAGGTGACGTGTGCAATGACGCTACTTTGCTAATTGTGCACGCCTTTTAAACAGCGTTTTGGCGGCCTGACACACCTGCGCCCGCAACACCACTCCCCCGTTTACAAGCACCTTCCCTTGTTGCCACCCACAAACAACACTATCTGTCACTCAAAGTAGCGACCTGATAGTGGCTTACGAGCAACCAAAATCACATCTCAAATACAGGCTTGCGCATGTGCACTGCGAATTATACGCATGCGCAGACGGGCGAAAATCACTCAGAGCGAGCGAGCGCAACTTACGACCGGGTCTTAATCAGGTCCTATGTGTATAAGATGTATATGAAATAAAAAAGCATTCAGTGTTTAGATGTGGGTCCCATTCCCAAGATATATCATTATGGTATGCAATTATTCCAAAATACAGAAAAATCCGATATCCAAAATAATTCTGGTCCCAAGTATTTTGGATATGGGAGACTCAACCTGTAATAATATTTAAGGGATAACAAGAAAGAAGAGTCAAGTGATAATGGATAAAATTAATGTGCAGTAAATGCTGTGATTTTATTTGTTTATTTTGTTTATGTAGGCCTCTAGAAGCTTAGCTCACTCGAGCAGGGCCCTCTCTCCTTTGTTTTACTTTTCCTCTTCATTACTATGCATATACGTAAATTTGTTTTCTTGTCCGTAACAGTTTTGCAATTTTGTGGTATGGTCTATCCCTCTGTAAGGCACCTGGAACTCTTCAGTTGCTATATACATGAACTAGCTGTTGTACCCTGCTCCGCTCGGGTGGAAGTCGGTGATCTGTCTCTCCCTAGGCAGCCAGCTCCCTCCCTCAGTGGGCTGCACTCTGGTGATCTCTGCCACTTGAACACCAGCTCCCTTGTACTGAGCCGCGCCTCCTGCACAGGAACCACCTCTAGGTAGGGATGGAGATCGGAAGCCCAGCATCGAATTCCGACATCAAATCCAGTGATGCGATGGCAACTAGCCATCGCATCGCAACCATTCGATAGCATAACCATCGCAATGGTTATGTGTCAAACCAAAAAAGGGACGGTTCCTCTGTGAAAGGGGTGGGGCCTCACCACAAACCCCTGTCCACGTCACTGTGGGAGCATGCCCAGCACTCTCCGAGATACTCGGCTGCCTCCAGGCTCCCCCTACACTCAGAATAGTGGCATCTATTCTCCTGCTGCTCAACTGGGTTTGTGCTCTCCCCTCACAGCCAGCCATCGAATGGGCAACGGAAAGCTGCATCCAATGGCTGGCAACAATTGAATTCCCGGTATTCAATGGAAAAAGTACTTCCACTGAATTGGAATCATCGATGGCTGTTAACCATCGGCTTCCGATGTCCATCCCTACCTATAGGGACTTGTACTGAGCCGGCCCCTCTGTTCTCTTCAGTGACTGCCCTCTGGTATTCTCATCACTGAGGACAGTGCTGCTGTCTATCCAGATGACAGGGAGCTCCACTGATCACCGCACATCCCAGAACAGCAAGTGCACCAACCAGGGGTAGAACTATGGGAGACAATGGAGGTGCCTGCCGCCGGGCTCCAGCACTGTAGGGGCATCTCTTCCATTGCCCACAATATATTCACCCCACTTAGAGCTTTAACTATGTACCTGGAGTGCACCGTCACGGCAGCCCAATACATGGCACCCCTTCCCAGCACCTGAAAAGCCACCATACACTAGTGCAGAGCTCCATGTCAGACCATCAGCTGCCGCCTCCGTCTATCTATAGCCTGTCCCTACTCATTGGTGTCGCTGCTCCTCAGCAGCTTCTTATGTCACGTAGTACTATAGTGTGACACGTCCAGTGCTCCCTAACCCACAACTCTCCATTTCGCTCCTCCCTGGTGGTAGCCCTAGCCTCAATCCTATGCAACAGTCCCAGTACTCCCCCTCACCCACAACTCCCCGTCCCACTCCTCCCTGGCGGCAGCTCCAACTGCGGAGCCATGCAGCAGAGTCTTGAGTGGCTGGCCGGAGCATAAGTATGGCTGCAGATCTTCTTCCAGGAGCTGGATGTCAAAAAGGATGCACCGAATGGAGCTGCGGGTAAGAAGGCATGGGTGTCGAGGCCTGGAGCACCAGCGACTGAGCCTGGGGGGCAGATTTTTTGGGGAGCAACTTCCCGACATATGATGTAGTTAGCGGGTCGATGTTGGGCCAGTGCGCATGCGCACGACGGTGTGACAAATGATGTCAGTGGGAGTGCTTTTGGCTCTGATAGAGCCAAAAGCACTCCAGGGCTTGCGGCAGACGAGACCCTACCACAAGGGTGTCGTCGCAAGCCCGATGGTCGCGATGGTCTTGACCATCGCGACCATCTTTTTGGCCACTCGCTATAGCTGTGGATGGTCACCCACAGCTGTGCGAGCGGCGAGGAGACCGCTCTAAAATCAGGCAGGGCGGCCCTGATTCAGAGCGAGCGCTCTGTCAGAGCGTCCGGCTCTGAATCAGGGCCTCAGTCCTCAAAGCCACCACATCAGGTGATTTCTCCTCCATCAGGGGAATCAGGAGGGCTCCCCACATCAGGTAGCTTTCGCCAGAAGGACTCTGAGCCTCATGCTTATTGCACCATACAGGTCACTACCTTATCTGTGACTAATGCATACAGATGTGTCCATATACATCTATCCTCTGTGTGTGGCAAGTCGCGTGCAAGCGCAAAGGGACTTAGTAGCGCTGTGCATCTTTTCATGGAAACTGTTCCCTTCAAATGCGTCTTGTTCGCAAAGTGGTGCGAACAGAACGCACAAGCAGCTTCTGCTGATTAAAATGATATGCGGCATGCCTATATTCTGTGTGTGACTGCGGCTGTATCTGTATGTGAAAAACTATGTTACAGGATCAGCGGCTGTGACGGGGGATGGGCACCAAATTATAACTTGCCTCCGGGCGTCTGGGATGAACTTACGCCAGTGGCACCAGCACTTGTGTAATGGGTCTCCTCAGGTGGGAGCTGCCCTCTGTACTACAGGCTCTGGGCTCCTCACATTGTATATGTTGGGAGTTGTGAGGTGCTAGTAAGACGGACACAGCCAGAATTGCATTTTATTATGCTATGAACTTGAACAAAACACAAGGCCCACAGAAGCCAAACCATTCCTTTGTACGTCATTTCCACATTTGCAGCATATTTTTATGCATTCTTGCTTATTTTAAAAGTGTCTAATTTAGATAATAGCTGGAAATGAAAATAATACGCTTGGCAGGAAGGTACAATAAGACATGTAAATAGCTGACATCAGCAGGTCCTGTGTGCAAATTATAGATGCAGGGAAAACAGAAAGTGTCCTCCTGCTTATCAGATGCTGTCAGCTCACAATGGCCCTCATTCAGAGGCACTCGCAAGAAGCGAGCGCTCGTTCTGAATGAGGGCGGCCACTTCATTTTTGAAGTGCGGGCTCCTGGTCGTTAGATAAGCTGTGGGTTACTATCAGAACCCATGGGAACGCCTCCGTCTGGCAAGTCACGCCCCCTGGCACGCCCACCAAAGGGGGCGTGCTGTCACTCACCATCGACAGCATGCCCCCTTTGTAGCGAGACCCATAGCGATGGCTTGCCCGTCGCTATCCGGGTCTCGCGCATGCGCACAATGGAGCCGGATCCATCGTGTGCATCGCACTGGCCCAACATCGTGAGCACTCGCAAGCGGGTCTGAATCAGGACCTGAGTGTCTACTCTTCCCAATTAGACTTAAGCCGGGTACACACTAGACGACGTGTGTTCCTGGCCAATGGGCAGATGCGATGAACAACATATCATGCGCTCCGTACACACCACATGATCTGGTTATTGACCGCATGACATGTCGTTCCCGCACCACATCCAAATGCATGGGGTTGTCCGTCAGATCTTCAGATTGAGCATGTACGGGCAGGGCCGGCTCCAGGGGTCGGAGCACCCTGTGCTGGCTCTTTACAGTGTGCCCCAACATCGAGTGCGACCGAAAATGGGGGTGTGACCTAATTACCATAAGCCACACCCCCTACATGATGTTATTTGGAGGCGTGCCATGCGTGTGTTCAAATAACGGTAGGCTGGGGGAAGCCTCACTAGCTGGGCTTCCCCCAGCCCTCTCCCATAACTGAATGGATGCCACGCGCACAGGGTCAGACTCCGGGGGGCCCCAAACTCCCGATTTGACCACCCGCGGGCCACTTCGGCCCACGGGTGGAACAGCGGGACAGTACTGTCCTGCTGAAATCGGGATTTGGGGAGGGGTGCACCCTCTATGGGCAATGCCCATGTTCAACCGCACTGGTCGAACACCCCTAGAGGCGGCCCTGTGGATGCGATGGGCGATCCCACGTGAGCGCACATAGGGCCTGATTCAGCAAGGAACGCACAGGAGACAATGCTTGCACTTGGCCGATGCTTTAGCTCTGTGAATGTGTGTGCATCACACTGTGCGTGCGCGAAATAGCAGGTGCGATCTGGTTAGGGTACACACACTACATGCAGAACCTACCAATATTGATTGACAGGAGTGCCATTTGTGGGTGGTGACGGGGAGTGGTCAGACGAACGCTGGCGTTATAACGCCGTTATAGGGGCCAGCATAATTTAGGCAGTGTGGCGGCATACGCAGCCATACCGTAAGCTGTACACAGGAAACGGCCAAAAGCAGATCAGGTCAACCACTATTGTGCATATGGGTCCAATGGTTCTCGATGTTACCGATGTTTACGTTATCTTGCGTACTAATCAGGCTGTGAGTTAAGGGGGATGGGCGGCTTAATATGGGGCTGGGCGTCTGCATCTTGTGCTGCGGTCTCCGTGTGTATGCATTGATTAGCATATTCTCTAGCGTGCGTCTGCTAGCGTGCATTCCTTGCTGAATCAGGCCCATAGTGCATACACAATGGAGTTTGAACGATTTGTCGTTCCAATCATTTGGAAAACGTCAAATCGTTTAAAAAAATCGTCTAGAGTGTACCCAGCTTTACATCACACAGATTATTTTATATATTTTTTTTTTTTTTTAAATGGAGCTGCCATTTAGCTGCAGTGGTCACAACACTATAATACTGTTTAATTACTATTAGGCTAACCTTGCTGGTTGCATAGGACCCAATAGTTAGATGGCACCTAGAACATTGTCATCAACCCACTCACGGAGAGATGTATCAAGTGTAGAGAGATACAGGGCCTGATTCAGAGCCGGACGCTCTGACCAGAGCGCTCGCTCTGAATCAGGGCCCTCCTACCTCAACTTGGAGCGGCCTCTTGGACGCTCGCATAGCTGTGGGTTACCACCCACAGCTTATGCGAGCGTCCATGATGATGGTCGCGATGGTCAAGACCATCGCGACCATCGGGCTTGCGACGAGACCCTGCAGTAGGGTCTCGCTGCCGCAAGCCCTGGAGTGATTTTGGCTCTATCAGAGCCAAAATCACTCCCACTGACATCACTACTGATGTCAGTGGGGTCAGACCCAGACGGTAGGCGTTCCCATGGGAACGCCTCCATCTGGAAGCCATGCCCCCGGCACGCCCACCAAAGGGGGCGTGCTGTCAGTCACCATCGACAACACGCCCCCTTTGTAGCGAGACCCCGAGCGACGGCTACCCCGTCGCTCGCCGGGTCTCGCGCATGCGCACGACGGATCTCCCTCCATCGTGCGCATGCGCATTAGGGCACCATCGACCCGCTTGCGAGCGTCCTGCGCTCGCGAGCGGGTCTAAATTAGGCCCACAGTACCAACCAATCAGCTTCTGTCATCTTACAGGCCGCGCTTGAAAAATGACAATTAGGAGCTGATTTGTTGGTACTTTATCTCTCTCCAAGGCTTGACACATCTCCCCATCTGTGATTCTAATGCCTCCACACAGAGCGCCAGGCATGGACATATAGGAGAGACAGCAGGCAGCTTCTAATATGTAAACTTACTAGCTGCTGTTTCTCCATGTTAGTGTTACGCTGGTGTGGGCGGAGCTTGGCTCTGATGTCATAGCAAAGCACCACACACCTTGTCACAGGAGGCGGAGTTGCGGTCCCCACCACAATTTGTCATTGCAATTGTCCCTTTAAATGTCTGGCTTTGATGTGAATAATTTCTTACTTGAAGTTTTGGTAGTCACCTGCAATTGTAGATCATACTTGCCTACCCTCCCGATTTGGTCGCCGACCCCTCCGCGTTGACAAGAAAAAAAAAACACAGCGGGATGAATCGCGTAATTTTTTCCAAAAATGACACGCCCGTGGGACCCTGCCCCCGCTCCGCCCAAAAAAACATGTAATCTATCCGGCCACGCCCCCTTGCGCTGGTCACACATCCCTGCTATACCGATCTGGCTGTGCCTTCGGGAACCCTGTTGTAGATTTTAATGGCCCTTACTTTTTGAAGGGGAGATTTATCAAAGCTTGAACAGAGATGGAGATACAGGGCCTGATTCAGAGTAGGGAATAGAGAGATATATCTCTCAACTGATCATCTTGGTGAAACCATGCTGCACTGCAGGTGGGGCAGATTTATAATGTGCAGAGAGATGTAGATTTGGGAGGAGTGTTTCCAAACTGACATCTAAATTGTAGAGTAATAATAAAGATGTGCAGTATTTGTGAGCTACATGCAAAATCAGCCAGTATTTACCCCACATGCAAAAAAAAGTATGTATTTACACCCCTTGCATTGCAACATGGTTTGTTCCGGTTCTCAGTTAAGTGCTATCTCTCTCTCTATTCACAAATCAGGCCCTGAATGGACCTCTGAATCAGGCCCAAAGTACCAACCACAGCCTTGGGTCTCTTCTGGCACACCGTGCTGCGTATGCACTCGCAGTGGCTAACTGATGCACGCCCATGTAACGGCGTTTAAATGGACAGACACGCCTGCGTTCCTCAGACCATCCCCTGTCACCACCCCCAAATGCCGACAACCTGTCACTCACTCTGCGATGAATTCCCATGTGCGTCCGTAATCACAGTGCAATCGCTGCGCTCATGCAGTGCGGCTTATACGCAAGGATAAACAGTCACTTGATTGTGTGTGTAATCGCCTTTGCGTCCGTCTATGAATCAGGCCCTTTATACAACGTATAGTACAATATATAGTCCTGCATCGTATAGTGGGCCTCATTCAGAGATGTACACAATCCCGCGCCATCGTACACCGAATCATGCAGTGTGCACGGACTGTGCGATGTGTCGTTACATCAGTCGCTGCACTGCACTGTCGGATGGTGTGTACCGCGCTTTACTTTTTATACTGTATATTCCAAAATATTACTGTTCGGTCTTCAAAGAAATGTGTGAAAGATGCAGAACGCTGAGAAAGTGGGGCTAGCAAAACGTCAATATACAGATGTGTCCTAGCTCATCTAGCCTCAATACGTCATACAGCGCGATGTGCCTGGCGTGAGGGAGTCGTCAGGTCCCATACAGCTCTGCTAGTGTTGGTGTCTGTTTGCCCCCAAAAATGTGTCTAAGTCGCAATGTGATGCGACTAGGAAGCACCAGGAGACTGTGCTGATTAGTTTGATATGTGACACTTATATATTTGTGTGTAACTGAGAACGTACGTAAATGGCGCGTGGCGTGGAAAAAAAGCTGCGGCCGCTGCACCGTAGCACTTTGCATGCTGATTGAGAGACTCAGGCGTACACAGATATACAAGTGTCACATATCACATTAGTCGGCACAGTCTCCTGGTGCGTCCTAGTCGCATCAAATAGCGACTTAGATGTATTATCGGGAAAAAAAAAACGCAAAAAATATGCCCTTCGCTAGCATAGACTTACGCTACCAGACGCGCCACGAGGGGCTGTTTGACACGACTGCAGCAGAGATGAGTGAGGACACGACTGTAAAGTACAGCTAAATTAAATTAAATTATATTATACAGTAAGAAGAACATACTCTATACTGAAAAGGTTCTCTGTAAAGTCCCAGTAGAGGGTCTCATAAAAAGTGATGTCTCACCGATGACATCTAAAAATAGAGGTTCCCCTTCATTACTTGTGAAAAGCCAGGCAATATAATCAGGAAGGGTGGGAGCGTGACTCACTCTCCACTGCCAATGCCTAGAATGTGGAATAGAATTATTTTTTGCAGAAGTCACATTACAGTAATAAAGGAGAGGTCCACTCAGACTTTCATTTTATCTATATATTCCAGCACTGTATACCAGTGCTGGCATATATAGATAAAAGCACTGTATACCGTCTTATATTATTACTATGACAGATTATACACTGCCTATCCTGCTGCATAACAGTTCATGCTTACAGGAATCTTCTGCATATGGAAAGTGCAAGTGAAATTTATTACACAAAAGCACATTAATATGTTATTACGCGGGGCTTGATACTGTACAGAAATCACTAAGTGCTATAGCTTAATGGCGTCATTCATTATTGTATAAGCAGCGATCAGACAGGATTATTACCATGCTATTGGTCTCTTACATTGTATCATTGTGTGAAGAACTATTCACTTCTAGTTTAACATAATTTTCGGAGGTTTGACCGCAATATTTGCTATGGTGCATCACACCCAGTTCAAAGGCACAATGCAATGGGCCCTATTTACTACAATCAGCATTTAAAATGCGGATGTAGTGTGATATTTCCGACTAAATTCACATTTCGAAATTAGGAAATTTCACAGGAATGTATCAAAAATCCCTAGCAGGGACAGAGGCCCTGATTCAGAGCCGGACGCTCTGACAGAGCGCTCGCTCTGAATCAGGACCGTCCTTCCTAATTTTAGAGCGGCCTCCTGGCCGCTCGTATAGCTGTGGGTGACCACCCACAGCTATAGCGAGCGGCCAGGAAGATAGTCGCGTTGGTCAAGACCATCGCGACCATCGGGCTTCCGACGAGACCCTTGTGCTAGGGTCTCGTTGCCGCAAGCCCTGGAGTGCTTTTGGCTCTGTCAGAGCCGAAAGCACTCCCACTGACATCACTTGTGATGTCAGTGGGCCCGGCCCCAGATGGTAGGCGTTCCCATGGCAATGCCTCCGTCTGGCCAGCCACGCCCCCGGCACGCCCACCAAAGGGGGCGTGCTGTCACTCACCATCGACAGCATGCCCCCTTTGTTAGCGAGACCCATAGCGACAGCTTGCCCGTCGCTATACGGGACTCGCGCATGCGCACGACGGAGCCGCCTCCGTCGTGCGCATGCGCACTGGGCTAACATCGACCCGCTTATGAGCGCTCGGCGCTCGCGAGCAGGTCTGAATTATGCCCTGAGGCCCTGATTCAGAGCGCTCACTCTGGATCAGGGCCGGGCTATTTTTTTTTTAGAACGGCCTCCTGGCCGTTCACATAGCTGTGGGTGACCACCCACAGCTATAGCGAGCGGCCAGGAAGATGGTCGCGATGGTCAAGACCTTCGCGACCATCGGACTTGCGACGAGACCCTTGGGGTAGGGTCTCGTTGCCGCAAGCCCCAGAGAGATTTCGGCTTTAACAGAGCCAAAATCTCTCCCACTGACATCACTCGTGATGTCAGTGGGGCCGCCCCCAAACGGAGGCGTTCACATGGGAACGCCTCCGTTTGGGCAACCACTCCCCTGGCCCGCCCACCAAAGGGGGCGAGCTGTCACTCAACATCGACAGCTCGCCCCCTTTGTTGCGAGACCCGGAGTGACGGAGTGCCCGTCACTATCCGGGTCTCGCGCATGCGCACTGGCCCACCATCGACCCGGTTGCGAGTGCACAGCGTCCTCACACTTCTCCCTGTATTTTTCAGAAAAAATACAGGGATAATGTGCCTGCACATGCACCGCCGCCAGCTATCGCAACCCCCCCCCCTCGTTCGAGACGGCCACTCCCGCGATTCCCCCGCGACCGTGCTTGTTAGAGTAGAGCAGGAGTCGGGGAACCAGGGGAAACCCTGGATAACGCCATCTCCAGGTGGCAATATTATCACATTTTATTTTTAGTCAATTTGGCCAGATCACATTTCCCATTACAATTATGGGAAATGCGATCTGTTTATATGGTATGCAGTCGGGAAGCTAATCCCGATAGCCGGCTTCCCGACCGTCATATCCCGGCAAGGGTCTAAAGACAGGCGCCAGGCGCCAATAGCCGCGGGGTGGGTAAAGTTTAGGGTTCCCTCGGGGGGACTTAGGTTTAGGCGGCGGGGCAGGGGGGGTTAGGTTTAGGCACATAAAGGGGGGATTAGGGTTAGGCACTGGGGGGGGGAAGGTTAGGGTTAGGCATCCCTAAAGGAGGGTTAGGTGGTAGAAATAGGTTAGTATATACTTACCTTGGACGATCGGGATTTCCTCCTCTGCTGGGATGCTGCTGTCGGGATTCCAACGGGCATGGGTATGGAGTAGAATTTTACAGTTGCCCTTTAGTAAATTTATGTACTACTACAATAACGTGAAAACGGTGTAAAAAGGGTTTATTTTTATAAAACTATTGTTAATAAATAGGCCCCAATGTGTTTTTTTTATAATGTAAAAAGGGTTTATTTTTCTATTTTCTATTCTATTTTTTTTTTTTACACAGGGTGAAAGTTCAACAATGAATACAGGAAAAGGAGATTCACTTTGGGCCGTATTCAATTAGCAGCGAAAACGGTCGTTTTCGCCAAAAAATATGGCAACATTTTCGCCAATAAACAGGCAAAAACGGCAACAGGCGAAAATATTCTGGATAAATGTTATCTCCATCCCGGACCAGGAGAAAAAAAATGCAAAATCCCTAATTTTGGCTAAAAATGTGGGGATTTCTTTCAGAACCCTTTGTACACCCCCCCCCCCCCCTAATGATAAATTAGCAGGGAAAAATCGTAAGATGCATACTTTGGTGAAAAACGACCGCATACATTTTTTTGCGGTCGTTTTTCACCATGTTGCGGAGATTTCCTGGCCTCTTTCTCTCATCTGTGGCGGCTGGCTTGTGTGGACAACGCTGCTCAGATAAGTAATGCGTGCAGGAAGCGTGATGCCTCCAGCTGCATTACCATATCTGAAAGGACGGAATGGCAGGGCTGCTTGCGTGCAGCTTTACCATTCTGTTTAGTACTGAATCAGGCCCTAAGTGTATTATGTATAACGTCCAACATTTCAAAAAGCAAACACTTAGAAACAAATAAGCCCTTGTAATGATCTGTCCAAACCACACCCTGATCATCACAATCACACCCACATTATCATAAAGCCACTCCCCTTTATGGATCCACGATTAGGTACAGTTAAAAGATATAATGTAACCCCTTGCAGTAAATTAGTGTTGTAATAAGAAGTTGGAGTTCAGTGACCTCTATAAGAGTACACGTCCTGCAGTCTTGTGCTTTGAAATGGACCCAAAACTTCTAATACACCCTTAAAAATAATCGTTGGGGAACATTATCCCATATATTACTTACAGGAATTTGCTCCCATATTGCCATCACTTGTATGTGATGATGATGATAATAATAATGATAATCTCCTAAGGTATGTTCCGTCTCCTACACATATACACAGTGGCAGCTGGGAAGCGATTCAATACGACAGTGGTTCTAGCCAGGGAGGAGGAGGAGCCGCTGGGAATGGGTAAGCAGGCAGCCACTGGAGGGAGAGGGGGTGGGACAGAGCAGGGGGCGGAGTGGGGCATAGGGGGCAGAGCTGGACAGAGCAGTGGGCAGAGAGCAGCGTGGAGCGGGACAGAGGGCAGAGTGGGACGGAGCGGGGACTGAACGGGTCAGGGCAGCAGGCAGAGGAGGGGGAGCAGAGCTGGGGCACAGCAGTGGCAGACAGAGGTGACCCGCCATATGCAGGGTCCCTTTTACTAGTAATAATAATAATAATAATAATACACAGTAGAACTTGTGTGATATAAAACACATACAAATACAAAATTAAATTCATACAAGGCCAGCGTGACCTATTGTGTTACGTTGGAGATGATACGGCGGTGAGGAGTACATTTACTATATACAGTATTAAGATCAGCACTTGTGCCATATTAGGAAGGAACCTCTGGCCACACATTCTCTTCCTACACACATTCTTGTGTCTTTGTCACTTAAACATAATCTTGCGTTTATAATCACCAGAGGGTGGATAAGTGCGACGGATTGAGAAAGCAAAGTGTGTTGTGAGGAAGGGAGTATATACCCTTGCAAGATGCGATATGCAAACCACAGATGAATGAACAAAACATTTTCCTTAGTTTGGCGTTAAAACAATAAACGTTCTTACATATAACAAACTACAACATTGTTACAAAGGCTGTCCTCCAGATGACTTTCATTTGTTGTCATATAGACAGTATCCGGTCTAAAGATCTACAGTAAAAAGGTAGACAATGTCTTGATAGACACAAGATGTTAGACAGGCAATAGGTCGACAGGGACAAAAGGTCGACATACTAAAGGTCGACATGTACACATGGTCGACCAGGTCAAAAGGTTAACATGCAAATGGTCGATACATGATTTTTTTTTTTTTTAGGGTTAGGTGTAGAGTTAGGCACTTAGCGGAGGGTTAAGTTTAGGCACTTAAGGGAGGGTTAGGATTAGGCACTTACCCCAACAGTTAGGGTTAGGTGCTTACCCCAATGGTTAGGGTTAGGCACCAGGAGGGAGGGTTATGGTTAGGCACCAAGGGGAGGGTTAGGGTGAAGATTAGGGTTAGAAAAATCAAAACACCATTGTCATGTCGACCATATGTGTGTCGACCTTTTGACCCTGTCGACCATTTGTTCATGTCGACCTTCTTACATGTCGACCTTTAGTGTGTCAACTTTTTGTCCCTGTTGACCTATTGCCTGTCTAACATCTGGTTTCTGTCTAGACATTGTCTACCTTTTTACTGTAGATCTTTCAATCCATAACCTAATAGACGCCCTCCTGGCTGCTACTTTTACTATATACATTTCTTTAGCCTTCTAGTTTATTTCTGTGCTTCTTAGCCATGTGGGTATATTACTATTCAGAGTTATATTCGTTGCCCTAGGATATGACAAAGCTCGCTTATGTTCTCTGCATTGGCTAGAACTGTAACCAGAGGTCAGCTTTGTGTCGTATCCCATAGCAATGGAAATAAATTGACTTTAGTGGGACATATAAAGATATGGCTGAAAAGCACAGAAGGCAGAATAATATAGAAACGTAATTAGTAAATCTTTCAGAAAAGGATTTTACAAGCCTATAAATTAAAATCATCATAGTGGGAAAAACCTTTATTCATATATAGTCTACTACCAAATATTGCTACTGGGCTTGACTCGTTATGGATCGCTATTGCGATCGCAGGTGCGATTACGCACGCAGTTCTGCTGCGAAAATATGCTAATGTTTGTAAGTGCTCATCCAGCATAGAGACGCCCACTGACACTTTCTCACATCCGTAATACCTCGCAGTCCTGCGTATACATGAGTAACATTGAGTAATATCGCACCCTCAAGCAGAAGTACAGCAGCCCTGACCCGTCTCAGAAATTGGAACTCTTGTCGCACGCAGTGAGTACTCAAGCTGCGTATGCCATCGCAGTGGCTAATTTATGCACGCCCAGGAAACGGCGTTAAAACTGTGTTTCTCCGAACACTCCCCTTCTCCACCCCCAAACGCTGACGTCCAGTCACTCACTCTACGATGGTTTGTATCTGCATACATGATCGCAGTGTGATCGCAATACTGGCCCGCGCATGCGCAGTACGCACCACCTGCCAATCTGCGTACGCTGTTGCAATTGGGATTTGTGATGAATCAGGCCCACTATACTAGTAGAAGGGAGGAATTATTATTAACAGAGTATTGCACAGGGTAGGACACTGGTGTCCATAACCTATTAGCTTGTGGCTGCTGAACCGCATCCGCAGACCATAACCCATTAGCGGAATAGGACACTGTGTCCTGTGGAGGACACTGGGGAGTATATTTACTAAGTGTGTGTTTTTAGAAGTGGAGATGTTGCCCATAGCAACCAATAACATGCCTCCCAACTGTCCTGCTTCTGGCGGGACAGTCCAACTATTCAGGTACTGTCCCGCCGCCTCACCCGCTGGCCGCAGTGGTCCACGGTAGGGGGAAGTTGGGAGTAATCAGTTTAATCGCTGCTCTGCATGGCAGAGCATCTCTTTACTGTGCAGGGAGGGCCTGGGGGCAGCCGAACATCTCCAGGGATGCTGGGCTCGCCTCCAGAGTGATGTAACGGGGGCGTGTCATAAGACCACGCCCCTTTACTGATAGGCCACTCTCCTTTTCGCACGCGCGCGGATGTCCCGACCACTGGACCACCAATGTTGGGAGGTATGTCATTAGATTCTACATAACATTTATCTAGCACCTTCTAGAAGATAATAGCTAAAATCTGGTTGGCTATGGCCAACATGTGTGTTGCGCAGTAGATTGGGGCTGGTGGTGGTTAGTACACACGTGGTATAGCTTAACCAGGTCTTAGGTTTATTTAATCAGGTAGAAGAAAAGGTATCATAGAGACACAGGGATATATCCACTATATGGTGCAGCCTTTAAGCGCAAGTGTAATGCTGGGCATTGTAGTGCACCATGAGGTAAAATTACATAGCGCCTGGTGGTCAGTGGCACTAAAACCTCTTATGTAAGCGTAGGGGCGTATCTACCCATTGGCCAGGATGGCACTTGCCAGGGGCACCGGCAAAAGGGGGAGGCGCCTTCCGGCAGTGCCACCAGCATCCAATGGGTGGACTACCCCAGGGGCTTGAACTAGCCTCGCTAGTCCCCCGGGCCCCAAGTGTAGGGCAGACCACAGTGAAAGCGGTCTGCCCTACACAGTTACAAACACACAGACTGTTTGTTATAGCAGCCAGCCAATGAGAGTCAGTCTCTCATTGGCTGCTGCATCGTCCACAGAGGGAGCCGGCTGGAGCTCACTCATTAGCTCCGTCTTCCGGCTCCCTCCGCAGCGGGTGATGGCAGAGACATCATTACGTCTCTCCCAACCCATAGTGCAGAGCGAGAGCGGGCCCGGAGGAGTGGACAGCGGCAGTCGTCGGCAGGTAAGTTGCTTTTTTTTTTTTTCTGTGTTTTTTTTTTTTTTGGCACAGCACAGGGGGGGAGGGGAATGTGGCTACTGGGGGCACTGTACAGGGCGTGGCCGCTACTGGGGGCACATTATGGGGGGATGGACGCTACTGGGGGCACTGTATTGTGGGGGCCGCTACTGGGGACACGTTGGGGGGGAGGGGTGGCCACTACTGGGGGCACTGTATTGTGGGGGCCGCTACTGGGGGCACGTTATGGGGGGGATGGCCGCTACTGGATGCAATGCATTAGGGGGACTACTGGGGCACTGCATAGGGTGGACTACTACTGGGGGCACTGCATAGAGGGGACTACTACTGGGGGCACTGCATAGAGGGGACTACTACTGGGGGCACTGCATAGGAGGACTACTACTGGGGGCACTTCCTGAAATTATGGGGGGCGCCAGTCTATTACCTTGCCAGGGGTGCTCGGATCCCTAGATACACCCCTGTGTAAGCGGTCGTGTTACAGGGTACTTGCGGTGCCCGTAGGGCTCTGTATGGCTCTCTCTTTGCGGGGGGCTTAGTGGGCATGTCCATATAGCTGGAATGCCTTCTGCTGAGCCACAGAGACCACCACTCCTAATCCAACAGTTATATCATAAACCACTGCAGTTCCCACACTAATACACCAGATGGGCCTGTTTCCCCTGGGGCCCTCACCATTTGTGTACCACAGTATAACAATTTAAAAAATGGTGCGGTCTGAAGCCCTGATAGATATGACCTCTGGTTCCTGTCGGACATTGGTGGCACTTGTGCATTTCCTAATAGTGCATGGTATCTCACCGCTTTCAGCTTTGCAAAGATCCTAATACATGTAAGTGGGGGAGATAGCTGCATCGTGACCATAGCAGAGATCACATGGAAGTGAGGATCCTTTCTAAGTTAGGGGGGAGATGTTTCAAGCCTTCTAGAGAGGACAAGTGGAGAAGTTGCCTATAGCAACCCATGAGCTACTAGTTGCATGATACATTTCCCCAATTCGTGCTATAAAATGATAGCTGGAAGCTGATTGGTTGCTATGGAGCAATGTCTGCACTTGTCCACTTTAGGAGGTATTACAAATCTCCCCCATAATGTGGATGTTGCACTGCTCATATCACACTACGGGGCAGGTTCAAATTAATTGCAATGTTCTGTCGGGAGGGAAAACCCAGTACATTTTTGCATGCACTCATATGTAGTGTGCAGGGCAGTTTCTAGGGTCTGAGGCTCCCAGTGCGAGCAGTCAAAATGCGCCCCCCCCCCCTCGAAGCAGTAATATTGTGGAGTGGGCATGGCGTCTTCGTGAGGGGGTGTGGTATCACAGTAAGGGAGCGTGATCTAGAAAGACCACAGAATGACAGCCACCGTGACTACTGAGTACAGGGGTGTCTAACCTGTCAGAGGCAAAGCGCTGGTAAATATATGTAGCTAAACAAAAGATAGACAGCATGCGCGCGCTGGAGGCACGCGCTCAAAAAATGGGGTGTGGCCTAGCTGTCACAAGCCCACGCCGCATTTCTGTATGCATGCCTTTGGTGTGACATTTGCAGAAGTATGACCTTGCATCACACCCGGTTTTAGTCGCGTTGGGAGCGAGCCCAGCCAGATCCACATAAAATACACTGCTATTGGAAAAGCCAGAGGCACATAAACTACATTTTAAAACCACATCCACCTCAAATACATTATTAAATCCAGAACCACATAAAACACATTGAAAAAACATGATTCACATAATACACACTTCATTCCAGCCCCCTCCCTTGCCATTCCATCCCGACAGGTCTTAGGCTCCCCCACCCCACTGGCTCTCAGGCAAAAGTGCCCATTATGCAGTGCCCCCTGTAGTTGTCCCCATATGCAGTGTCCCCTGTATTTATGCCCCTTATGCAGTGCCCACAGTGGTAGTGTAACTTATGCAGAGCCCCCATTAGTAGTGCCCCCTGTAGTCATGCCCCCATCAGTAATGCCCCCAATAGTAATGGTCCCTGTTGTAGTGCCCCAGTAGTAGTGTCCCCAGTTGTATTGCCCCCAATAGTAATGCCCCCTGTAGTAGTGTCCCCTTTATAAATTCCCCAGTATTAATGCTCCTGTATTAGTGCCCCCAATAGTAATGCCCCTGGCCCCTGAGTAATGCACCCAGTAGTGGTGCCTCCTAAGCAATAACCCCAGTAGAAGTGCCCCCCGAGTAATGTCCCCAGTAGTAGTGCCCGGGTGCCCCCAGTGGTAGTGCCTCCGCCAGTAGAAGTGCCCCCTTATAATGTCCCTAGTAGTAGTGCCCGGTTGCCCCCAGTAGTAGTGTCTCCCCAGTAGAAGTGCTCCCCTTGTAATTACCCTAGTAGTAGTGCCTGGGTGCCCCCAGTAGTGGTGTCTCCCCCAGTAGAAGTGCCCCAGAGTAATGTCCCTAGTAGCTGTGCCCAGGTGCCCCCAGTGGTGGTGTCTCCCCCAGTAGAAGTGTCCCCAGAGTAATGTCCCTAGTAGCTGTGCCCAGGTGCCCCCAGTAGTGGTGGCTCCCCCAGCAGAAGTGCCCCCAGTAGTAGTGCCCGGGTGCCCCCAGTGGTAGTGCCTCCCCCCAAGTATTGTCCAGGCTGCCTGCACAACAAAAAACAAAAAACAGTAATACTTACCTTCAGCCCCGCTCTGGCGTCCGCTCCGCTCGGCTGCTCCTCTCTCTGCACTATGGGAAAGACGTCATGACGTCCTCCCATAGTGCACATTGTGGGAGCCGGAAGCCGGAAGCAGGAGCCTCCTTCTCCATCTCCGTCTCCGGCTGTTCTGCCGGGCGCCCGCTGGTAACTGAATCTCAGTGGGCGCCCGGCAGTTAACAGGCTGTTTCTGCAGCAGGGGTAGGAGGCAGCGCGCCCCTAGAAACGGCCCTGGTAGTGTGCGCAAAACCGAGGAATGCTATCCTGCCCAGATAACCTCCACTTTATAGTAGAACACAGGTTCTCAAACTCGGTCCTCAGGACCCCAAACAGTGCATGTTTTCCAGGTCTCCTCACAGAATCACAAGTGACATAATTAGCTCCACCTGTGGTTCTTTTAAAATGTGTCAGTGAGTAATGAATACACTTGTGCACCTGCTGGGTGACCTGCAAAAAGTGAACTGTGTTATGTCCTGAGGACAGAGGCCCTGATTAAGAGCTGGACACTCTAACAGAGCGCTCGCTCTGAATCAGGGCCGTCCTTCTGGCCTCCTGGCCGCTCGTATAGCTGTGGGTGACCACCCACAGCTATAGCGTGCGGCCAGGAAGATGGTCGCGATGGTCAAGACCATCGCGACTATCGGGGTTACGACGAGACCCTTGTGGTGGGGTCTCGTTGCCGCAAGCCCTGGAGTTCTTTCGGCTCTATCAGAGCCGAAGGCACTCCCACTGACATCACTCGTGATGTCAGTGGGGCCGGCCCCAGACGGTAGACGTTCCCATTCACCATCGACAGCACGCCCCCTTTGGTACGAGACCCGGAGAGACGGCTCCGTCATGCGCATGCACACTGGGCCAACATCAAGCGGGTCTGAATCAGGCCTGAATCAGGCCCAGAGTTTGAGAACCCCTGTAGTAGACTAATTGAATACGGGCCTTAGTCTGATATTACAGAACACATAGGAGCCATACTTGCCTACTTTTTTATATCTCCTCTCCAGGAGAAGCCCAGAGAGGAGATGCAGCCGGCTACCTCACGGGGGCGGGCTCTCACTTCATTAGACCCCGCCCCCTTTGTGACAAAATGCTGTCATCTGCAGGTCTGTGGGGAGTGGGCACGGCTAAAATGTTACAATTCTTGGGTTTGTTGGATATGGGCGTGACAAAAATGGCGCAATAGGTGTAATTTTAGTACCGCCTCCACCATACGGACTGCGTTTCCCAGTACTATCTCTCCATCCTGCCAACTTCACTAGAGATGCGGGGAACTATCTGAAAAATTGGGAGTTTCCTGCAACTTCCGGGAGAGTATGATGGGAGTACAGGTCTCAATTTAATGTGCTTCACTAAACTGTCTGATAACAGTGTCAGGCTGTTACCTAATCCTACCATGCAAATGCATCATCACTGCGACTGTATACAGTACACCAGTGCAGGGGTATTTCAAGACAGGAGGGGCCCGTGTGCAGATATCCGGGTTCCCCTGCCCCCTGAGAGAACAAGTGGCGCTGGCACACGCATAGTATTGTACGTCATAAAGACTCTGGGGGAGATGTATTAAGCCTTGGAGACAGAGGGCCTGATTCAGCAAAGATCGCAACTGCAATCACACACACAACTGGTCGAATGTTGCGTTCTGAGCATGCATTGCAGTGCGCGTGCATGCGTGAACCAGCCACTGCGATCGGGACAGTGACTACTCAGACCCATTGCAGAGTGATTGACAGGTAGTGCCGTTTGGGGGAGGTGATGGGGGAGTGGTTGGCGAAACGGAGGCGTGCCAGTGCGTTTGATCGCTGTTGCAGGGCCGTGCATAACTTAGGCACTGCGATGCCATATGCAGCTCGAGTACTCAGTGCGTGAGCTGAGGATAGCAATTCCTGAGTAAGGTCAGTGCTTGTGCAAGTGTGCGTGAGGCTGTGATGGTAGTCCATGTTACCGATGGTTTTGCAGTCTTGCTAAACATTACGGATGTGTGTAAGGTAAGGTGGGCGTCCTTTTGTAGTGCTGCAATGGCATAGCGATCGCAATGGATTAGCACATCAACGCAGTCAGACTGCGTGCATCATCGCAGGTGCGATCCTTGCTGAATCAGGCCCATATAAAAAGATAATGGGCCTGATTCAGAGTTGAACGCTCTTTCAGAGCGTTTGCTCTGAATCAGTGCCCTCCCTCTCTTTTTTTAGAGCGCCTCCTGGCCGCTCGCATAGCTGTGGGTGACCACCCACAGCTATATCGAGCGGCCAAAAAGATGGTCGCGATGGTCAAGACCATCGCAACCATCGGGCTTGCGACGAGACCCTTGTGGTAGGGTCTCATCTGCCGCAAGCCCTGGAGTGCTTTTGGCTCTATCAGAGCCGAAAGCACTCCCACTGACATCATTTGTGATGTCAGTGGGGCCGGCCCCAGACGGTAGGCGTTCCCATGGGAACGCCTCCTTCTGGGCTGCAACGCCCCCGGCACGCCCACCAAAGGGGGCGTGCCGTCACTCAACATCGACAGCACACCCCCTTTGTAGCAAGACGTCGCTATGCGGGTCTCGCGCATGCGCACGATGGAGCCGGCTCCCTTGTGCGCATGCGCACTTGGCCAACATCGACCCACTTGCGAGCGCTCAGCACTTGCGAGCAGGTCTGGATCAGGCCCAAAATACCAACCATTTTACAGGCTGTGCTTGAAAAATGACAGTTTGAAGCTGTTTGGTGCTTTACCTCTCTCCAAGGTTTGATAATATCTCCCCCACTGGCACTATGCCAGAGCCTTCTGCAATAATCCGCCATTATCTGCAGGAAAATGAAACGACGCAGGGCGAGCAGAAGCTACCTAAATGACATGGGTTGCAAGGTGTACAGTTCCCCTGTGTGCGCGGCACACCCTGCACCCATTATAGATACGCCACTGACCAGTTCCCATAATGGAAAACACACAACCAAGCACTCCGCCAGCCATAGTTCCTGCACCTAAGATACTTCCCAGAGACACTTTTATCTTCATGGTTGGTGCAGCTAAGCGCTATATGGAACATACTGGGGCAAATTTACTAAGGTGCGGGTTTTTAGAAGTGGAGATGTTGTCCATAGCAACCAATCAGATTCTAGCTATTATCCCTATAGAAGGTGCTAGATAAATGTTAAGCAGATTCTGATTGGTTGCTATTGGCAACATCTCCACTTCTAAAAGCCCGCACTTTAGTAAATATACCCCACTGTGTCAGCGGACCTGGGAGCACTACCATCCTCATCATCTCTTATTTGTTACTGAGTTCAATTGTAGGGAACTTTGCTATACTTCTATCCTCCTCTTCAATCTATATCAACTTAAGCTGGCCACACACTAGACCAACTTACATCCAACCAGCCAACTTGTTGATTGGTTGGAATGAAAATCTGGTAATGTATGGGAGTAATTAATGATCAGCAATTTGCTCCTAAATGCCAGAAAACAGATGAAAATGGTAATTCAAACAAGTTTGTTAAATGTTTGATCTAAACTATTTGTTCCAACAACAGTTTTGGTCCATTTTCCAGTGTTTGGGAGCAAATTGCTGATTGTATTCCTTACCAGATTTTCATTCCAACCAATCAACTAGTTGGCTGGTTGGATGTAAGTTGGTCTAGTGTGTGGCCAGCTTTAGAATTGACAGAGGATACGAATGGCACCAAATGGGCCTCATTTAGAATTGGAAGCAACAGTACAACAAATGTAAGTAAAAAAGACATATACAAAAAACAGCTTAGGGATGCAGCTGGACAGTGGTAGCAGCAAATGCTAAACTTGCATTACCCTATTTGTACACAATATAATGAAGAGAGAAGGCTCTTCATTATATATATATAAGAGTCATGACTCTTCTTAATAAACGTGAAAGTTGCTTTTTACATATTAAATGTAATTACAGTATATAAAAAGACCTCCTAATAAGGCTCAAAAAACATCCACTTTTGGGTGAATCTCTACCCTTTCTGAGGTTCACTAAATAGGACTGTCTTGTCCAAATTACAGTACCTTAAAATATGGACTTTTTTTTAGAGATATGGGGCCAAATGTAATAGGGTGAAAGTTTAGAAAATGTGAGAGTTTAGCAGTAAAACTCTCACACTGATACATTGATCGAGTTGTATTTTCAAAACAGAAAAATACCTGGATAAGAGTTTAAGGGGTCTATTTACTAAGACTCCACATATCGTGGAGTTAATGCCACTCCTGCTTCACCTACTACCGCTGCGAAGCAGGCGCTGGCTAACGCAGCTGTTACTAAAAATAGACCAGCCGAGGAAGGTGAACGTTAAGTCACCCCCTCGGCCTGAGACTCCTTTCCCCTGACAGCCCTATGTGACTCACCATCTCCGGCCGGAGGCGGCGGCGGCAGCAGCAGCAGCAGCGATTACTTTTTTTTTCTCCAACAAACTTTATTTACAAACGGTCAAACTGCCGCAGCTCAAGTCCTACTTCTCCAGATATCAGCACTGGAGAAGACACCCGACGGTAAGTGACCTCTCCCCTTAGTAATATCTGAGACACTTAGCGCTGCCATAGGTGTCTATGGCAGCGCTAAGTGCCCCGGGTGCAGTGTGATATTGTAGCCTGCACTTAGCGCTGGCAGGCTGCCGGCACAGAAAACCCCTTTAGTACATACTGAGAAGCGGTATGTACAGGGATCTTCTCTGCCTTTAGTGCTTTTCCCCCTTTTCTCCCCTTAGTAAATAGACCCCTAAATCTTGAGAGTTTTTTTGAGTCTGAAAAACATGCAAGTCTGCACGTTCTGTGACTTTATTACCTTGGCGGAGTTTAAAAATGTGACAGTTTTCTCTCACATCTTCTAAACTCTCACCCTATTACATTTGGCCCATGATTTGGAAAAATTAGAGTCACCCTTAAATATGCTGTATATTACCTCTGGAAGCACATTTTAATAATCCATCTATGGACATCATAGTACAAAGTGTAAGAAAAGCAAAGTGCACTGTTACAAAATAGGGCCTTGGGTGCGCTGCGCAGCACTAACAACTATATAACCAAGAGGGACTCCATGTTATTGTAAAACATTGTGGTCTATTAGAAAGGATCCGATTGGTTGAGAAATGTCAGGATAAAAGTTAACAATCGTTTCACCATAAATTGGAGACACACTTCTTTATTGGGCATCGTAAAACCTTCTCGACGGCCACAAAAGCAGCTAAATGAACTCACTGTGGCTTTTGCCCAACGCTGTCCATTCATAAATAATTCTGTTCGTGTCTGAAAAACATTTTTTTATTTTTCAAATGCGTCGCCCAACTCAGCACTGGGAAAAGGGCCATAAATATCAACCAGTACAGAGAGCAAACAGATCGTCATTGAGCAGGGAATGTAAGCTATAAAGACGTGACTGTTTTGGGAAGGAAATGTAGTAATGGGTGTGGAATTTCCAAAAGTTCTAGTAAAGTACCTGCTTGTCAATCCGCTCCTTCAGTTACAGAGCCAACCCTTTGCCGTTCCCCACAGCAGCTACGAACACTGGCAGCTCCTGAAGCTTTTTATCCACATCACTATTGGGATCCCTGGATTGGTCCCCACCAGCCGGACAGGCTTGCAAAAGGGGGACCAAGTGGAAGGGTCAGTATTAATACACCTTATTATAGCTCAGATGGGGCGCACCCAATTAAAACCCAGAATAAAATATGATATGAAGAAAAAGTTAAACAAAACACACAATATTCAATCGATAGTCCCTACCACATTAACAAACTAGGGTTAATTTATTTTGCCAGCGGCCAATTATAATTGCAGAATGTTTTTGGACTGTGGGAGGAAACCGGAGCAGCTAGAGGAAACCCATGCAAGCATGGGAGGAACATACAAACTCCGCACAGATAGGGCCATTGTGGGAATTAAATTGAAACAGGGACCTCAGTGCTACGAGGCAGCAAGCTAACCACTACACCACCATCTACACATCACAAACCTTATTGTGACCCATCCCCAAAGATTAAAGCTTCTGCAAATCAACTGCTGTGCACACAGCCTAGAGGGCATGTGACTGCGCAGATCAATAATAGTGAGTTTTTGGTTGGCACAGTCACTTCCCTTGTCTACAATCTGATACTCAAATGAGGACAAGAATGAGGCCTAAACCCCAAACCCTTCACCCTAATTTGCCTTCCAACAGCAACCTTCCAAATCAAGAGAAGTTGAAATACAAGAGACGTCAAAGGCAGTGAAGCACAGCCAAAAATAGGCTAAGGTCAGGCAACAACAAGGAAATGTTTATGCACTTTCGTAGAGCTATGTAACCTGTTGCACAGATTAAGTGCGATACTGAGAGGTTTATATAGACAGATAAATTATTTGATTGGCCACCTGGGGACACAAATACATAGGGATGGACATCTGATGGACTGATTGGGACAAAAGGTGTGTGAACTAGCTGCAAGGGGCGTGGCCTCATGGAAAATGCAGTACCCGCTAGTCACGCCCCCTGGTTTTTATCACGCTGGGGGCATGCCCATTGCTCCGGGAGCTGTAGGTCATGCCCCCGGTCCCCCTCTCCACTGGATACACCATCTATTCACTTCTTGCTCTGCTATTAAAATATTCTGATGATATGAAGATGGTAAATTTCCATTTATTTCTGTTTATTTATTGCACAGGTTGTACTTAAAATTCAAGGGTGCCAATAATGCTGACCACAGCTGTAAAAAAATTAAATATATACAAATCTCTGAATCCCCTATACATAAATGTAACTAATTAAAATAAACAATAAAATAAACAGTATGAAATTAGTCCGGTCCTCTTGGTATACAATAACTTTCAGCATAAACAGGTTTATGGGCTTTTCAAGTAGATTGATAACTAAATTCTTTCTGCTTTGCACCCAGTTGCCTCATTTAACAAAGTTCAAATGCTGGGGAAAAGGTAACAATTAATTATACTGTAAAAAATAAAAACTAGAACTATGCAAATTTTCATTATAAGTATAGTTTTGACCTGAGTTCACCCAAAGACACTTTAATTAAAAGAAGTAAATATTCTGTTACAATGAAGCCTCTGTTACCAACGCTGTAATGAACTATGAAGTTGCTTGAAAAATTCACATTTTTCGTGAAAGAAAACACCAGATTTCCTGACTTTTGAGCAAGAGTTTCTTTCTAACTTTTTTTTCTCTGAATTACCGTGTAATGCTATTAACCATGTGTTTTTCATATCCAGCTTTTTGCATTATCTCCTTATTTCAGATAATTTAGGTTTCAGTGTAATTTAAATTTAAATTTACAACTTTACAAAAGTAACATTGCTATTTTTAATGTAAATTTTTGTGTACAAGGCCCTCGTGCCTAAGTTTCTCATGGCTAGTAATGTACCTTTACTGTACAACGCTGCATAAATGAATAAATAAAGCACAAGAATAATATTATCATTAAATTATTTTTTTTTTCTTTTTGATCCATCACGACAAGGAAGTTTAAGCCAAAACCTAACATTTTTTTTTATTTTACTTCTCCTGCAATTTCCACTGCATGGGTAACATTAGAAATACTCCACCCAAGTCGAGTGACCAGATGCACTTAGGTGAAAAGAGAAGGAGAAAAATTAGAACATTGTCCGTAAAAACAAAACAAAAACTTAAGTAATTAAAACTAATTTAAAGCACAAAATATGCTCGTAATACAATATAAACACAGATTAATGTAAGTTATTTAATGTTTAAATTGACTTTATAATCTTAGCCTGTGTACTGCACATGGCTGGCGAGTGAATATCGGTGGAATGGATGTCACAGTCCGGTTACAGCACCGAGCAGTTCGCAGGAACTGGCAGACACCACAGAAACAGATGCACCACACCCCTACCTGTCATCTTGTAACCCACGGTGGTGCAGTGCTGGATTTGGTGTTAGGCCACTGTCACGCTGCAAGCCAGTGTTTATTGACAGCGGACATGGTGTCCAAGGGGCGGCTGGCTGCTCCTGTTTACATAAGTGCTATTCACAGGGGATACAACGATGAAAAGAGAACATTTCTCGATTTTACAGAAAAGGTCGAAAACAGAGGACATGTCCAGATAAAAGAGGATGTCTAGCCACCCTATACCCAAGGGAGATAGAAAAGAAGACGCAAACAGGACACGGTTTGGAGATAAGCGAGAATTGCAGATGTGGCAGGGTAGGGGGCCTGTTAAGTTCCTGATGGCTGTTGATTTTGATCCTTAGTTTTGCATTGGCACGTCTGCCAGTGATTCATGGTCAATGTTGCCTATTCTGCTAGAATGTCCCGGGGTCTCCTGAATTAGGTGTAGACTCCTGACAAAGCTGTCAATCATCTCAAAGAATGAATACTTGGGAGGGAACATGATATGCTGAGGTGGGTCGACTGGAGGACATGTTCGCCCCCCCTGCATATTTGATTACACAAATGGCATCATCAAACTAAGCCCACCTGTTCTTTTTCGAAATAGGCAAATCTGGTTACGGTAGACATGGCTGTCAGCACAAATATCCATTTCAAGACCTGGCTTTAGGGACAGTTTTTGGAGCCAACCAACATTAGTGGTTGTAGAATGCCATTGGTTCACCGATAATCTCTGTGGTGAAACTGCCTTCATTTTATTTCATGAACTGGTTTTAAACCAGAGAGACGATGAACTCCAAAACGTGCCACATTTTTCGTTCACCTATATATCGCCCCTCACCTATATTTATAGTGCGTGTCGCTGAATGGTTCTGATGTCTGGGGTACCGCTCCAATGTAATGCACCTGAGATGGATGGTTTTTAGCAATTTAGGGGAGTGGAGCAGGGCGTGGTTATGTAAATATGTAGCATTAGAAAGGTTTTTTCCTATTTTTCATAGCTCCACATATGCAGATATCTAAAGGCTAGTGTGTCTAAAGGCTCAGCGACGGGACCCAGCGGGGTTCCGGCATCGGCCAGTGCGTACACACTTGACCGGTGCCGGAAAACAATGAAGCGACGGCAGGCGCCATGCTGCATTTGGGCCTCCCTAACGATATTGCCCATCGGACCTGCATGCAGGTCCAAGGGGCGACATTGCTGACAACGTGCTGGAGCGCGCATCTTCAGCGACATAGCGGGTACATACTAGATGATGTGCCCAGATCGGACGATATATCGTTTAGTGTGTCCCCGGTGTAAGCCTGTTGAACCCATTTCACAGAAATAAGTCTGGAGTCACTGTGCTCAGTTATACCCCTTTCACACCAGAGCTGAAACCCGGGTTATTTCCGGGCTAACCCGGGTAGCTCCTTGGTGTAAAAGGGTAAAGGGTTGGATTGCCAAGTCGAGTGACCCAGCAATCCAACCCAGATAAATTGCAGGGTTTAACAAGGGAATAACCCATGAAACCCTGCAGTGTGAACAGCACGCTACGGGTCACGATGACCTGGAGCGCGCCGCATGCCGACTGATTGGTCCGGCTTCAGTGGCGCTTGGAGATGACGACATATTCAAGTGTCCACCACAACGCCGGAAAAGCCAGGTCAATGCAGAACGGCGCCAACTCAGGAATATCCTGGGTCGGCGCCGGGGAAATTCCGGGTCTGATACGGGTTGGAACTCTGGGCCTGATTCAGAGCCGGACGCTATGAGCGTACGCTCGCTGGCTAAAAGGGGCCGGCTATTTAAATCATGTTCTCGCACTGCGTCGTGTAAAGCCGCCCACTAAGTAATAGCGAGCGTCCGCATTATGCGCTCAGAACTGTATAAAGACGCCCCTTTGCCTCTCGCAACACACGTCATCTCCGGCAGTTGAAGGATTAATCGGGACCATCGAGAGCCATCGGAGCTGCTCGCAGTGCTCGTGGTAGCATTTTCCTACCACAACTTTGCGAGTAGTTCTGGCTAAAATACAACCCAGTCACGTGTGTAATGACGCTACTTTGCTAATTATGTACACCCATTAAACGCCGTTCTGACAGTCTGGCACGCCTGTGTTCGCACAACCACACCTCCATTTTTAAGCACCTTCCCGTTACCACCCACAAACGGAATATCTGTCACTCAAAATAGCGACCCGACTGCCGCATTGACTGGTTCGCGCACGCGCATTGTGACTCATACGCATGCGCAGATTCCGAAAAATCGCTCAAAGCAAGCGAGCGCAGCATAGCGTCCTGCTCTGAATCAGGCCCTCTGTTCCAACTCTGGGTCAGACCCGGAATTTCGGTGTAAAAGAGGTAATAATGACCCATTGTGGTAAAAACCATTATACTGTGCAAGTACCTAATGCTAATACTGTGGATCTCAACTGATCAAAAAGGAGTGCAATAGCACTAGTGTAAAAAAAAAACATAGGTTGATGCAGACAAATAATAGTAATAATAATAATAATAATAATAATAAAAGTAATTAGATAAGAAAATAAATTAGTAATAAAACAAATTGGTTTGCAGAGGGATTTGTTTTTGCTATGGAAGACGAAAAGCCATAGAAAAAAGAAAGAAAGTGTTCCGATAACTGATATCCCCTTCCAAGCACTTTAAAAAAACAATAAAAAACAAAACAAAACAAAAAAAAACATTTTATCTTTAATTAAAAGAGGTTGATGGAAAACAAATGGATGTGAGGAAAGATTTGTTATCTCATTAATTGTATAATTGCTGCAATGCTGTGCCCATTTCATCACTGACACATTAAGTGTACTGCATACGCCCACAGGGGGTTTGGAATGAATGTTTATCTGGCTCCGATGGAAACAAATGTCTTGGCAAAACAAAGCCCCCCCTCCCCAATTAATCCCAGTATAACAGCACAGGAGGGGAACAGAGAGCAGCTGAGATGCTTTTGTACATGAGCAACCAGACTGCTGCACACACACACACACGATTATACAGGACACAGACACTGTGTTTATTTACTAAGATAAATCTATACAGAAATGACAAGTGTCAGCTAAATGTCTCGCACTTGCATTGTGGAGACTAATTCAGTTTCCTCTAACAAGGTTAGATCAGATGTTTTCTTTCATTCTTTTATCCCGTACGTGGAAAAAATATATGCTTAGTGACTTATAATAACCAGAGCTGTGTCTCCAACGTAGGCAAACAGACACAAGCAAAGGGATGCTCTGTCCAGAGGCTGGAGGTAAAGGGTACGATGATGTTTGTGGAGCGCATTTTGTGTGCTTTTGTGCTGCACATGCTCTGCAACCAAGTGTACTCATGTACGGGTGATGCAGAGCAGTATGTGTTGCAATCGCAGCTACTTACCCCTGAAGAGCTCCTGAGCAGTGCTGGAAGCAATCCTAACTACGCATGTTTTCATCTGTATCTTTTGCACCACTGATGTTGACGAGTAGCAAAGCAAGCGTACAGTTACGGGGAGAGCACAGCACAAGATACGCACAACTCTGCTGCACACGGATGAATATATATATGTGATTCCATGCACGCAATGCATGAACTAATGCATCTCATTTGCGTCCAACTCAGCATCTGGACCAAAGCAATTTGCCTTCTGATGAAGCTGTTCAGTGACGAAACGCGGTGAGGTGCCACAGGACACTTTCCAATACTGGTTACCGTCATACGCCCTATTGGGGTCTTTACAAGTAAGCTTGTTTTTATTTGCTTTTATGTATACCTTTTTAAACTCCCAGGGCTGGCTCTAGGGGTGTTCGACCAGTGCGGTCGCACAGGGGCGCCACCCGTAGAGGGCGCACCCCTCCCCAGCATCCCAATTTCAGCGGGACAGTATTACCCCGCTGTTCCACCCGTGGGCCGAAGTGGCCCGTGGGTGGTCAGATCGGGAGGTTGGGGACCCCCAACGCCGCAGCTGTGCGGCGGTGCCGGAGCCCCGCAGTGTGAATGGATGCTGCGCGCATGCTTCCTGAGGGGCCCGGGTCCGACGCCGCCCCCCTCCCTCACAGCGGCCCAGCACACAGCGTGTGCTGAGCTGCAGTGGGAGACTGCTCGTGGCTGCTGAGCAGCAGCCACAGAAATCTCCTATGCCTGTGGGGAGGGGGCTCAGAGTGCTGAAAATCGGTTTTTTTTTAAAGGGGGCGTGGCCATGCTTCCCATGATTAGGCCACGCCCCCTGTTACCCGGGTCCACCGCGGCTCGTGGCGGGCCTGGGCACCTCTCTAAAGCTGGCCATACACCTGCGCAACCAGCATCAGATCAGATTCACCATCCGGCTCCCCGGAGCTCCCTGGCAGTCCCGGCGGCATATTTGTTGTTTTTCTTAGCACACGATCTGTCGTATGATCGATCCTGTGCCTCACGCGCTCATCAGGGATCCTGTGCCTCATGTGCTCATCAGGGATCCTGTGCCTCATGCGCTCATCAGGGAAAAAGTCACTGAAATGACATGAATGGACGCACGATGCATCGCATGCACAAAATAAACGGTACAATCTGCACACGATAGGATGGTACATATGTGCTGCACATCTTATCATACCATCCGTTTATAGGAGCTACTCCAAAAATACACGATTTTCACAGGATCCATCCTAAGGACTCGTCGAAAATCGGGCGATCGGCCCGAAATCATGCAGGTGTATGGCCAGAATTACGCAGGGGGCCGTAACCAAGGGTGTGTGAGCAGTGCACCACAAAAATCGCAGGGCCCTGGGGGCAGCACTGTCCCTGCCCCACAGCTCTGCTTCCGGCGAGCTGCCAGTATCGCTGATGCATGTAGCAGCCTTTGGATGCACCAGACACGCAACCTGAAGTCTGTACAGTTACTCGGAGCCCCTGCACTTCCCGGTGCTGATGGCCCCACCTCCTCTGCACAACGTCAATGCATTTAAGTGCTGGGGCCAGCACAGGACGCACTGCCAAACTGTTATAGGACGCACTGCCACCCTGTTATAGGACGCACTGCCACCCTGTTATAGGACGCACTGCCACCCTGTTACGCCGCTGCTTCCACATTCCCAAATTGTTTTATGTTGACTTATGTAGTTTTTACCAAGCACCGTCCTACACTATTTATCCCAGTGAAAGATAAGGATAGAAGGGCATGAGAATGTGTGGAGCATGTTACTAATCTAGCACCCACTCACAGCACTTATGGCAGCATTAACCTTAAGTACAACACTTCTTCCAGGTTTGTTTTTGTCTGTGTACCAGTTTTGATAACTATCCCACACAGTTATCTGAGTGGTCTTCCAAACATGTTTGATATCTACGTGACACACACTGTGGACCTCATTCAGAGGCGGTCGCAAGAAGCAATTGCTCTCTCTGAATGAGGGCGGCCGCTTCATTTTTGAAGTGCGGCCTCCAGGTCATTAGTTAAGCTGTTGGTTACCACCCACAGCTTAACGACTGACCAGATTGATGGTCGCGATGGTGATCACCATCGCGACCATCGGGGCTTGCGACGAGACCCTAAGGTTGGGTCTCAGCAACTATAAGCCCCAGGGAGCTTCCTGCTCTGATGGAGCAGGAAGCTCCCCACTGACATCACTGATGATGTCAGTGCGGCCGCCTACAAAACGGTAGGCGTTCCTTAAGGAATGCCTCCGTTTTGGAAACCACCCCCCCGGCCCGCCTACAAAACGGGGCGAGCTGTCGATCAACATCGACAGCCACCCATTTTGTAGCGAGCTCCGGAGCGACAGAGTTTCTCTCTCGCTCCGGGGCTTGCGCACACGCAGTGTGGCCGCTGCATGTGCGCAGGGCTACCCATCGACCCGGTTGCGAGCACATCGGTGCTTGCGACCGGGTCTGAATGAGACCCTTTGTGTGTTTGATTAAAACATTTTTTTGCCATAGATTTTGGCACCCCGGCAAGCCCCCAACTTGGCATGACCCCACTCTGGGCCTGGTTCAGAGATGGACGGAATTGCGGAGCCGCACACAAGTGGCTGTGTAATTCCGTCCATCTCAAATGCAAATGCATCAGGAGATGTGTGTAGGAAACAGACACCTCCTTGCTGCATCTGTGTGATCCCAGAGCTGCGACCAAGGTCCCAGCCTGAGATCACCATCACAACCAGGTTGCCCCTTTGGCAAAGATGCGGTAGTTGAAGCTTACCGCAGCCTGGCCGGATCCTGGCAGCTGTGAGGCCAGGAAATTTGCGTCTACCGACGCAGTCCCTGGCCTTGTCCATCCCGAAAGACGAGAGCGACAAGCCCTCGCTCCACCCCCCCAAAAGCCGCAGCCTGTCAATCATGCTGTGGCTCGGCGGGGTCTGTGAGCGAGATCGCAGGACTCGTTCTGCACATGCGCAGACCCCTAAACCATCAGAGATGTGCGCTAACCATTGGGTTAGTGTACATCTCTGAATCAGGCCCTCTATTTGTACCACTCAGAAGTAAGCCTAATTTTGGGGAGTAACACTCCCTGGAAATTATATGGTAAAATACAACCAGAATAGTTCAATATATATAACCATGTTCTCCAGACATTTCTTATCATTATTGCACCATTCTGTTGATATTTTTCCACTCTCTCCTCATACTCACAGTGTAAGCCATTAACTAATTATAAGCGAACAACAAAAATGTTCTGGTGAATTATGTAAAATCTGTGCAGCCAATCAGCACACAGATGTCTGTAACTACAGCATTCCTAGCCATCATCATCACAAAGGTCTAAGGTCAGATTCCATGACTGAATCAATTCACTTGAACAAGAATGGCATTATGTTTCTCAGCCAGAAATGGGGTATATATATATATATATATATATATATATATATATATTTTTTTTTTTCACTAACCAGGGTACATACATATATTCACTAGGGTCCATACATTTACTCTCTAGGGTACACATTTGTATATATATATATATATACTAACTAGGATATATACATACAGATGTGTCTACATACATCTATCCTCAGTATGCTACAAGTCGCGTTACACATAACACTTTAGTGCCGTGTGACTCGGTAGCTGCTAGTGTCCTTTCATGCAACTTTTTTCCTTCTAATTAGTCTTATTTGCACTGCGATGCGAATAGAACGCACAAGCAGCTTCTGCCGATTAAAATAATATGTGGCGTGCCTATATTCGGCTGTGACACTGTAATGTAGCATTTCGCATGCAGATACACACGCTGTCGCACACAGAATATAGGCATGCCGTATATCATTTTAATCAGCAGAAGCTGCTTGTGTGTTCTATGTGAATAAGACACATTAAAAGAAAAAAAGTCGCACCAAAAGATGCTCGGTTCTACTGAGTTAAGCAACGGCATGGCGTAACTAGAAAGGCTGTTTAACGCACAAGGAGTCGAGATGTATGTGGACACATCTGTATACTCACTAGGATACAAGTACACTTACTAGGGTACATATCTATACTCACTTGGGTACATATATATTCTCACTAGAGTACATATATATACTCACTAGGGTACATATACAGATGTGTCCTTGCTCATCCAGCCTCAATACACCATGCAGCGTGGCTTACCTGGGGTGAGTGAGCTGTCAGGTCCCATACACGTCTGCTAGCGTTGGGCGTCTTTTTGTGCTGAAAATGCGTCTACTGTAAGTTGCAATGTGATGCAGCTAGGAAGCACCAGGTGACGATTAAAGTGACACTTGTATATCTGTGTGCAACTGAGAATGTAAAGCCAAAAGCCTAACCCTCCCCGTTAGTGCCTAAACCTAACTTCCCCTTCTTGCCTAAACCTAACCTTCCACCCGGAATCGGTATGTAATACCGCCGGCCGCATGGCCGGCAGTGGAACAGATCCCGGCAGCGGCAGCCCGACAGCGCTGGAAATCCAAAGTAAGTATGAACTAGCCTACCCCCCTAACCCTCCCTTAAGGGTGCCTAACCCTAACCTCCCCCCGAAGTGCCTAACCCTAATCCCCCTTCTAAGTGCCTAAACCTAACCCCCCCCTTCCCAGTTGCCTAAACCCCCAGGGGGGTGCCTAACCCTAACCTCTCCCCGAGGGTGCCTAACCCTCCCTCCCCCTAGCCTAACCCTAACCTCCCGGGGGGTGCCTAACCCTAAGTCCCCCCCGGGAGCCCTAAACCGAACCCTCCCCCCCCCGTGGCTGTCCACTCGTGGGATGCCGGGGCGCCGGTCTCCCGGCGACGGTGAAATGAGCGGCGTCTACATCTAGACGCAGGTCATTTCACCCTCGCCGGGATATGACAGTCGGGAAGCCGGCTGTCGGTATAATGTCAGCCGGCTTCCCGATTGCATCCCCTCCACCCTTAGTGCCTAACCCTACCCCCCAGTGGTGCCTAACCCTAACCCTCCCCCCTAGAGGTGCCTAACCCTAACCGCTATGCTCTCTAAACCTAACCCTCCCCCCACATGGCTAACGCTAATGAGCGCCCCGGACTTACCTCATTCGGCTTGGCATCCTTCAGCGTTCTGGTGTCGGGATTAAGATAGGCGTCAGTATTTCGATGCCTATCTTAAATCCCTTGTCGGGTTTTTGATGTCGGGATTAAGACCGGCGGCATTCCAGCGCCGGTCTCATAACTACGTCCCATACAAGTGTCACATATCACATTAATCGGCACAATCTCCTCATGCTTACTAGTTGCACCAAGACTTAAACCCATTTTCGGCACAAAAAGACACACAAAAAGACGCCCGGCGTTAACAGAGTCTCACGCAACGAGGGGCTGTTTGACGCAACTGCAGCAAAGATGAGTCCGACACTAGCTCCACATTTTCAGTCGATGGAAGATTGCAAGGGGACTGCATTGTTATTTGCACCAGGGAAGCAGGTCAAAGCATGGAGGACTTGTGCAAACGTTCACAACCCTTTTAAGTAAAATTAGCCAAAAGTTTAGTTTATGAACAATCTCTGAGGGTCAAAAAAAGATTATTTGGTATAAACATTGCTTTGTGTGACAAAATCCAATAGAGTGGATTATAATATATATTAAATACCTGCAAACACTGGACATAACTCAGTTGGCAAAGGCCTCTGATAAGATATGTTACTGTGGCATGTGAGGGGGTGTGGTCGTATCATAGAAGGCGTGGTCATGCACCGGGGGGCGTGCCTAGAGCTCCAAAGTGCTGGATCTTTGTCAAAACCACTCCCCTACCCTTAAAATCACTGTCCAGTAGTTGTGGCCACCAGACACCAAACGCATCTTAATCTTCAGTGGTGTCCCATGCAGGTCTCAGTGGGAGAAGGGAAGGGGAGTATATAGGGAGTATGGGATTCAGCCCTACATCTGTTATTTTGTGGTCTTCCATTAACCACTCCATAAAATATTTTACAACCAATAAGAGCTGAAACTATTTCTACTTGTAGCAGCAGTTTTTTCTATTGCTCATTAAAAAGATTGTCCCCGGGGGCTTTAAATCCTAGGTAAGTAAATAAATTTCACTTTCATTTTTTCAGAATACAAATGTGACATGTTCTTCAGCTTTTTTTAACTAGGCATACGAGCTGTCAGCCATGAGTAAGAAGTGATATCTGTAACACATAAATCACATGTCGGGGAAAATCCACATTACAGGGGTTCACCCGCCAGGAGGAGGTTACCATACGCTGCTTTGGAGTTAAAGTGCACTCATGGCCTGCACACATTTAAGCCAAGCAGCCTTCCTTTGCTCTTATCCAGGGGTGTGGAGGAAAAAGGGGACTGGGTACAAAATATCTGGCCCTGATCCTCTGCAGGAGCCCAGCAGTGTAGGTTAGGTGTGTAACCACGCCCCCAAACAATGACACAACTGTAACCACACCCCTGGTGTGCATGCCCCCAGTTTGTGATGGCGGTCACCATATGTATGTACATAATACCGGGGCATGCCTGTGCCCCTTCCAGAAGCTGCAACCCCGCATCATCCAGCCCCTCTTGCAGTCTTGGTCGCCCTGGTCTTATCCAGTATTTGTAATAACGTTTTTATCAATTCACTATGAACCAGACTTCACTAAGGCATGAAGGATTGAGAGACAATGATTCTCAGTGATGTCACTAGTTCCTAGTGTATTATTTGGTTACAACCGAAGGATTATTGGTTGAGTACATAAATAGATACCTTCAATTTTCACAGGCAAAAAGTATAACTAGCTCTATACAATTCAATACGGGATGTAGGCCGACGGTCACAATCCCGACAGCGAAATGCCGGCTAGGGATTTATGATAGGCGTCGAAATACCGACGCCTATCATAATCCCGAAGCCAGAACGCCGAGGACGACATCCCGAACGAAGGTAAGACCGGGGCACGCTTAGCGTTAGCCGCGGGAGGGGAAGCTTATTAATAGGGAGTCTAGCGGGGTAAGGGTTAGGTTTGGAAAGGGGGAAGATTAGGGTTAGGCACCCCTAGGGGGGAGAGTTACGGTTAGGCACCCCCAGGGAGAGGTTAGGGTTAGGCACCCCCTCGGAAGGGTTAGGTTTAGGGAGTGGTAAGGGGGGGTAAGGGTTAGGCACCCCTGGGGGTAGGTTAGGGTTAGGCACTAAGGGGGGAGGTTAGAGTTAGGCACCACTAAGGGAGGGTTAGGGGGGGCGGACAGGGGAGGTTAAGGTACTTACCTGCCCCTGTCGGGCATTTCAATCCCATTCCATTCAATACATTTCTTTGACTACACAACATCCATCCATAACAGACTACAGGGTGTACTTACTAAAATCTGGCGATAAGGCTCCTTTTCAGGGCCGCAACTACGGGGGGGCTAGAGGTGCACGTGCACCGGGTGCCGTAATGCAGGGGGTGAAAAAAGCCTGACTCGCTGTGGCTTGGAGGCTGCAGATTCAGAAAACGGTCATCCAAAAATGGCCGCCGCCAAAGACGAGACAAATGCTAGAGGTCCTTACTGGTCCTCTAGTGTCTGTCTCCTCCTTGGCAGTGGCCATTTTTGGATGGCCATTTTCAGCAGATTCCATGCGGACTAGCCATCCGCATGAACTCTGCTGAAAACGTCCATCCACAAATGCCCGCCGCCAAGGAGGAGACAGATGCTAGAGGTCCTACTGGACCTACAGACAAGCGCAATGCACACAGCGTTTCCGGAAGTGCTGGGAATGCTGGTGCTGCCGGGAGAAGATGCTGAAAGCTGCATCTTCTCCCGTGAAACCCCCTGGCAACGAGCATAAACCCCCTGGCAACGAGCATAAACCCCACTGGCAACAAGCATAAACCCCATGGCAAGGAGTATGAATCCCCCTGGCAACGAGCATAAACCCCATGGCAACGAGCATGTAACCCCTGGCCACGAGCATAAACCCCCTGGCAACGAGCATGAAACCCCTGGCAACGAGCATGGAAACCCTGGTAATGAGCATAAATCCCCTGACAACGAGCATGAAACCCCCTGGCAATGAGCATGAAACCCCCCTGGCAACGAGCATAAACCCCATGGCAATGAGCATGTAACCCCTGGCAACGAGCATAAACACCCTGGCAATGAGCATAGAAATGGTAATGAGCATAAAACCCCTGACAAGGAGCAGGTAATTTTAAAGCAATTAGAAGCCTTACTGTGGGGCATAAAATGGTGTCAGGCAAATATGTAAGTGGCACTTTGGTAATAGGCATTACAGTGTGTTGCATAATGTGTAATGGGCATTATGGTGTGTGGAATAATGTAAGTCACTATACCAGGGACGTCTGAGTAGTGCACTGCCTTATGGAGGAGCAAGGACAAAATACAGGTACGGGAAGGGAGGGGACGCAAAATTGCTGCCTTGCACCGGGTGACAGATATCCTAGTTTCGGCCCTGTCCTTTTCTATCGCCGCTATATACTGGCTTGAAGTGTAAAGGGTTGACTCCATGTCTCAGGAGATCAGCACATGCATGACCTGGTGAGCGCATTCATTTGTAAAAAAATGAAAAATTACTAATTTTTACAAATATGTAAAAAAAATATATATATGAAAAAGAATCAAAGACTAATGCATTTTTATCATTTGTCTTTTTTCTGGTCATTCTGAGATGGCAATAATGGAAGAAGAATTGCAGCAGCACATGTACCATTACGATCATTGAACAAATAGACTACCACTAATGAGACATCTACTGTCTTTGGAGATAGGACCTCGCCATTTAACAAACAGACCTATGTGTTACTTGAATATAACTTCTGACTTTTAATGACAGGAAATACATAGAACTACATAACTTAACAGAAACATATTTGTCCATTGCATATACAATGCTGTTCATTTTGAGGAAAATAGATTATTGCCATATTTTATTCAATTTTACAATAGACCAAATCTAACATTGCTAGAGCATACTTTTAGAATTTTTAAAACGCCCCTTCTGTGAGAGACCGCGTCTGAGGTGCGGGGGTGGCGGCGTGCCTGAGTCATTGTGGCACCACTCCCAGTTCAAAGTCATGATCCACAACATTGTACAGCAGGGTGGGGCCAGGATCATTCCATGCAATGCGAAACGCGTTGTCAGACCCACAGGCTGCCCACTTCATTCGGGAAGTGATCGATATGTGGGAGACTGGCACTTTTTTTTTTTTGCTAAAATATTTTCAGCACAGAATACTTGATGGAACCAAATTAACACAGCGAGTTGGAAAATGGTTTTACCTAATTTGGGACCTAAAGGGAAGTAAGGGGTGGATTTTATGGCTTAAGCAAATTTCAAGTCACACGGGTGACTCTTTTCATTTGGAAATTATAGGAGCCCTAGGCATGAACTTTTAATACCTTAATCTCCATGCCGCGTGTTTAATAAAAGATGCTTATGAGGAAAAAGCATAATGTAGGCTTCATAAGCCTTCCATATTACCATAAACATTTGAAGATGGTAATTTTGGAGAGTATATAAGGTCAGTCTGTTCCTTCATATATTTTTACAGTAATAAGCATATCATTTGCACACTGTTATATCAACATCTTGGCTTTGTACAGAGAGATCTGTAATCTAGTACTAGTAGAAAAAAAAACACATAATAAAAAAACTCGGCAGACGTGCTGACATCTTATTATGACAGCTGATACCTTTCAGCGTAGTCTGCTTACATGAATAGAAAATTCTGAAACTGCATTTATAATTTGCAGAAAAAGAATCTTGCATAATAAATAGGGAAAAAAAGGGTCAAACATAACAAATAATCCTAAAATAACGGTGAATTTCATTCAATGACCGTCCTAGTAGGAAATCAATAAAAAATATATATATTAACATCTCTATTTGTAGAACAAGTCTACCTTTAGTCAAGAACAGTCATTGGGCTACATCCATCACGTCTGGTCCATCCTTTAATTAATTTAAATTAATTTATGTCCAATTAATTATTTGGCACACGTATATGTGTATGCTATCAATGTCTATAGATGTTAAAATTTGGGAAAAATTATTTAAAAAAAAAAATAAAATTTGTGCTGCCGGATATAAACTCAACTGCCTTTGGGCCTTGATTCAGCCAGGATCGCAATTGCCGGCAGCTTTGCAATTGCGATCCTTGCAATAATGCAAATGCAGCAAGAGGTGTATGACACCCCCCGCTGCATTTGCGATCCCAGCACTGCAACGGAGGTCGCAGGCAGGAATCACCATCGCCAGCATCGGTGGTCGATGGTTGCGATGGTGGATGGCACCGGGCAGGCGGCCAGCTTGCGAGCCCAGCAGACTGCGTATGTCCACGCAGTCCCTGGGCTGCCACTCCCGAAAAACGGGGCGGACACGCCTCATTTCCGGGAACGCCTGCCGTCCCTCCCCCACACTGCCCCTTAAATGCCTTTGTCAATCAGGCAGAGGCATTCAAGGGCTTGCTTGCGTCTTAGCAGGACCCATTCTGCACATTCGCAATTTATAAATGTTTCTGTTTTAAGGAGATTGGGCCATGAATTCGGAGATGTACCCTGATGCCATCTCAATTTCTACAGACCGGCCGTGGAAAAAAAATAAAATATTCACAGCTGCTGGGATTTGTACTGATACAACAACCGATGCGTATAAAGACGCAGCATCAGGCGGAGATCAGTTGATTATTGAAGTTCTGAGTAACCCCATGGTTACTGAGAATGACAATAGGAACTGAGACGCCAGAGCCATATTATCTGCGTACCGTAACACAATCACAGTCGGTGATTCGCCCCATAATTGGTCGCAGCATGCCAGCGTTTGAGCCACCACTCCCTGTTACCTCCCACAAATGGTATCTGACTGTCAGTCACACTGACCAAATCCTCGTTGCGACCTCTGACGGTAATCACACATGCTCAGTGCGATTCAGACCACCGCTAATCGCGTAAAACTGCGTAAACATCGGCTTTGCGTCTGAATCAGGCAGATTGTGCGCTTTGGGACAATCCACCCATGCGTGAATTCAATGGGCTTTCAAAACCTAGAACCTGTTTTATTATCTAGGTGTTTTGCAAAGAGACAGAGGGAGGAGCTGAATGAATAGGGGCAGCTGATTGGACAACAACCAGGTCCACTACAATCAGGCAGCGCATTCGAAACAAATCTGCCATCCATCGATACTGTAGTTTAGCGATTGCCATGGATAGGCTTGGCCCATGAGCACTGCAATATACTCTTCCTGCATGCCCACAAATGAATGGATACAGTTCTGTGGGATTCCTGGTGAATTGTTACATGGGCAGGAGCAGATAACCTGCTTAACGGGCGAGGTGGCATTTAAACTGTATAATGCTTGTACATGTTCCAGCATGCATTATAAAGTTAGTGTGATGATGGGCAGTGCAAAAATAGGTACGTGCTAACTGTGCATAAACTGAAAGCAACAATATTGGCCCCCTGGGACCACACTAAAATAAAAGTTATTTAATGAAATTAACTTTACTACATAATTGATTAAAACCCATGAGTTCTCCTGGACAGCAGCATAAGCATATCAATCACATTTCTTTGCTAATACAGCACAAAGCTTTCAGCGATAATGCTATAAATACTGGAACAATAGTTGAGCTTCCCTTGACCTACCAGGGGTGTGACTGCTAGGTGACCTCTTAAATCCCTTTTCCACCAAAATCCTGGGTCGATCCCGGGATTTTGAACACTGGTCCAACCTGGATCGGACCTGGCTTCAGACACTTCTTTCACTCCAGTTCAACCAGGGTTATTCCCGGGTCTGCGCCGTTTCCACTGAACCCGGGTCAGCCCTGTAAAATCCTATAGATGTGATTTTTTTCAGGCACACAAAGATGACAAAAGGGCCTCAGAAGCTCCAATTACTGTCTAGAAGTGTTACCCGGGTCACCTAACCTGGGTAGGGTCCGTTTCCACTGCCATGTAAGCCGGGTCCTACCCGTGTTCAACCCTGGTCGAGACCTGGGTAGGATTGCCAGGTAAATTGACCTTGGTTATTTTATTGGGAGCCGTTTCCACTGCAGCCTGACCCGGGTATACCCGGCAATAACCCGGGTTTTTGGGGCAGTGGAATAGGGGTATTAATGCGTGCAGAGTCGCAGGCTAGCGATGACAAATCTACCAGTGTCAGTAAGACATTTGCTGAATGGCCCAATTTTGCAGGATTTCAACTTTATTTTGCTTTCACTTGTATTATGTTCTTGATTGTCCTTTAATTCCCACAACACGAAAATAATATTTCACCAATATTGCTAATTGTATATAGTTGATAGCTGTATGTTGTATTGCAGAAAATAGGTAAGAAATGCATGAATATTAATATGATAGATTTTTAATATGTTATCCAGGGGTGGAACATGGTATCACCGGGCCCCACAGAAAAATTTGCCAGGATACCATCTTGCAGTGTCCTCTTCTGCGAATGGGGCTTCACTGTTCATGCATTGTTGCCTCCGACCCTCCCGCCCGCCCCTCTCTTTACCTCCGGGCCCTGGAGGAGCTGCACTGACTACTTTAATGCTATTTCTACCTCAGCCATTGTTCATTACAATATTCATAAGCTGTGGCTTTATTACCTAACCAATATTTATTACGGGTAGCGTATATTAGCGGATTTCAAATAGAATGTGGCATCAAAACAAAATTTTAGAAAGCAGTTTGTGGTAACGACAATGGCACCATTCACCCTTCGCTCTCCAATTTCTAATACTGTATTCATCTACTAATCAAAAGTGACGAACATATACTGTGAATAATCCTTAAGAAGTAATATATTCCCTCACCACTGAAGATCTTCCCATAACTCTAGTGTCTTGATTGGATCTAAATCAAAAAGATGAGAATGCAGCCGAGTTGCAATGCCATAACTGGCCCTCCCCATGTATGAATCCACCAATAAGCACAGTGCATGTCAGAAATACACGTCTGCCAAGCTGTCACTCACACTATGTCTACTCAAAAAGCAGCTTACTTGCTTTTTAAGTTAATTCGGGGAGGTGCCGGAGATATAATGTATTCGTGAATAGGCATAAGAACAGGAAAACCTGCTTGGTGGCTTTTGACCACCAAGAACATCCATCGCAAATTATATTTGGCCAATAATTTACTTTAAAGTACTCCATAACTATGTTTTTCATCGACAGCAAAGTCTTTATACCATCCAGAAAGACTTATTCGTATTTTAATGAACTTGGATGTGACACAGAAATGCTCTGTGGATTCGATTGTATCCAATATACAGTGCATATCGGACCTGCATCGAATTCAAATCAGCATAGCTGCCCGGATGATATAAAGGATGTGCTAAAAAACACAGAATAAATCCATATTTATAATGAAATACATTTAGCTATATTTTCAGGAAACATTCACAAGTCAATAAATAAAAGCTGTCTAAAGGTGGGACCCTATTTTAAGGATCATGAAACTGGTTTAAGTAACAGTTATTATACTGTATTAAGCTCTGCTACTGAGATCAGCATAAAGGAGTGTTATACTACTTTTATACCTAAATTTCGGGCCTGACCCAGAGGTTGGAATAGGGTTCCAAACCAGATCAGACCAGGAATTTAGCTGGCACCGACAAAGGAAATTCCCGAGACGGCGCCGTTCACACCGGAGCCGGGTCTGCAGTTACCCGGTTCTTCCGGCGTGGAAGTGGATGCTTGGAGATGACGTCATCACCAAGCACCACTGAGGCCGGCCGATCGGCCGGGATGCGGCGCGCTCCAGGTCATCATGACCCGTATCGCGCCGTTTACACTGCAGGGTTTCACAGGTTATTTCCGTGTTAAATCCTGCAAGTTACCTTAGTTGGATTGCCGGGTCACCCAGAAATCCAACCCTATCCCCTTTTACACCAAGGAGTTACCCAGGTTAACCCTGCAATAACCGGGGTTTTTTAGCTCTGGTGTAAAAGGGGTATTAATAACACAACAGATTCCAGTGGTGTATTCCAAGACCATTGTTTATAATCCTACTGATGAGAGACTCCAAGTTACTTTACTGTAGCTAATAGATGTCTGTGACAACATGTGCTATATACTCTGAAACATATGCAAATACAGTTCTTTAACAAATGACCTACTCTTAATCATTTTGAAAATATTATATGGGCTATGTATCATTCAGAAGCAATAAATCTAATTGATAGTACGTATATATCAATCCAAAAGTTTGTGCGTGTGCATGCATGTATGTACATATGTACTGTATGTACTGTATGTATGCCTGAGCAGCAGCATGCAAACTAAAACATAATAATGACAAAAACAATGTTTATAACATCCAGTGGTACCCAAAGCCATTTAACTAAAGATATTACCAAGACTTTGATATGTGTCATTGGAAGACTTGGGCATAGATATTGTCTTAACCTTCAAGAATCGTAAAGGTTATGTCCTCCTATACCTTCAAACATGCTTGACCAGTCCTTCAAAACCATCAGAGCTTACAATCTATACTGCTGTGTTACACAAATCTGACATAACGCTCAAATTTCAGCAGTCCCGGGTCTCATTCTACAACCAAACTAATGTATTATGCTATCATATAAAGCATCTGGACATATAAGAACAGTAAGATAATTATAAAATAATGCACAGATTTGTACATTTGTCCGGAGACTGATGCAGAAAATAATAAGTGAATTATATTTTCTATACTTTACTTATACACCTATGGCTATACAGCTTGTTTAAAACCTTATTATGTCCCATTGACACAAAAATACAAGAACATATAATATATCACACTTCTGCCACAAAAGGGTACTAAGTACAGCTATGGTCACCCTACAATTTGGGCTAGTAGTGCTCCCTGGCTTGGGTACACCCAGCAACCCTTACAGATGTTACAATCGGTATCTTGAAATGAAAACAAGCAGATGTGAAACATTTCCTAAAGCGTGATGACACTTTCCAGCGCACATGAATACATTCTGTGATGTTTCGCAATGCAGTGAGAAATGCAAACACTGAATGACATCCCAATGAGGGATCCCTTACTGATTTTATGTCACAAATATGCCATATCTCCTGTCTGTTTTGGAAATAGCGGAGCAAATATCTTTCTGTTTGAATGAACAACAGAGATGACACAATGTGCACAGCACATAGAAGAGATGGAGGGTGGGAAGATCTGTGTCTGCCTGCAATAAGACATGAATGATAAGTCTGGTTGCTAACTACTACTCTCCCTACCTACACAGCCAGCATCACACAGCCCCACTGCTCCCCAGTTCTACTCCCCAGACCTGGGGCTATAGAGGAATGTCTGGATGGATGGATGAATATAGAGGAGGAAACAGAAGAATAGGGGGAAGCTGTGTGCAGAAATAATGGAGGAGGCATTATTTTGGAAGCAATTTGGGGATCTGCATCTTTTTCATTCCATCAGGGTGTATCATGGGATGAATGGTTTTAAATAGCCTCCCATATTTTTACAGCAGGATTTTGTATATATTCCATTTTTATTTGACCATTTCCATCCTGCATTTTCCTGCAAGCCCTGTTGGGTCTCTATTGCATTGCATGGATGTCCTGCAGCCAGCTCAGAGCCCATAGGGACCAGACTGATTATTAATAGATGGGCATAAGTGTACTCACCAGTCAGCAGCTACTGGGAGCCCTGGAAATGTCCTTTGCTGCTGCTGTGGCTGTCAGCTGTGTGCAGCCGGGCTCGCTCCGTCCCTCTCCTCCCCCTCCTCCTCCTTACAGCAGCAGCTCAGCCACTCACAGCCCCTCGGATACTGAGCGCTTCTAATCAGATGCTGGCAGCCCACTAAGCCCAGGAATGTGCTGCTCAGGCCGGCTACTCCCCCACGGGTGAACGTGTCCGCTCCCCTTCCACGTTTAACTATTAATAGGCAGCAGCAGCCTGTATGTTAGGCGTGACTCATTGCAAACACAGAATGACACAGTCAGAAATATCACCAGCACATACTGTAGCTGCAATAGTGTATCAAATGGAAAATGTATTTTAAAAAGAGACACTGTATTGCTTTACCGTACATACTTTTATTTAAAGGAAGAAGGGGTGACTGCCATAAATCACTGCAGCCCAATTTAATATTATAATAATAATAATAATAATAATAATAATAATAATCTAATAATAATAATAATAATAAATCAATAACAGCAATCCTTGTATTACTGCATGAAGATCCATTTCCAGGTTTAGATACATACTGATAATTTATTCATCCATTAAGGGCGATTTCAGGACCTGATTCTTAAGGTGCCCATACACGGTGCATTTTTTTTACATGATTTGGCCGTTTTTGACCACCCGTAACGACCAATTTTGTAAAAAGTGTCGTTTTCCTGGACAATTACGATGCCAATGTGCGTCCGCGGCGGCATGTATCGGCATCATAGATCAACTGAACTGCAGTAAGATTTCGACCTATCGTGTACGATGTGACAAACATCGTATGGTGTTTGTGCACGATAGAGATTCATGTAGCACGGACCTGGGAGATCCATGCTACATGCATCTGTGTCATTGACATAGAGAACGGATGGGTCAGTGAGACCCATCTGTGCTGCTGTGTATTTCAATGACACAGATGCACGCATGGACCAGGAGATCCGTGCTACATGCATCTGTGTCATATCGCACTCGATCTAATGATTATGCAGATCACTAGATCGTGCACGATAGATCGGGTGAACATAGTGCAGCTTTTGCTGCACATCGTTTTCCTCAGCTGCCAGAGAGAGTTCAAGGGCGATTGCAAACGAGATCGCATCGTATGCAAATAGCACCGTGTATGGGCACCTTTAGTCAAACGCAAATGTGCAAATGCGGACGCAACTCACAATTTTCCACATCCAAAACAGCAAACCTGGCCTGCGCATAAAGGCCCACATACATCAGCAATTGATTGCAGCAATCGTGCAATTTGCAATCGATTGTGTTTAAAAATCTTTCCCTTTTTCAATCGATTCCAGATTGCAGAATTGCCACAATCGATTGAAAAAGGGAAAGATTTTTATACACAATCGATTGCAAATTGCACGATTGCTGCAATCAATTGCTGATGTATGGGGGCCTTTAGTCGCATGAGGCTCCCTCAATGGCAAGGAGCCCTAGATGCATTCGCACGCAGCCAAAGTATGCAAATCCCGCGATCGCACGGCAAGGCATTAGCACGCCCACTATGTCTTGATGTCCGATCGCAGTGTGTATTTAGACGCCCACAAGCCTGTCTTAAGACACCCACTTTCCCTTACTGATACACGTCATCTCCAGGAAGTGTATGCAACAATCGGTAACATCGAGGAACATCGGACCCATACGGAGCACTTGTGGCTAACCATACTCTACCACAAGCACTGCGATTGCTTCAGTGTGTAAGCCATGTGATGTGTATTATAATGCTGCGTCTTAATTATGGACGCCTCTAAAGCGGCGTTAGGATGCTTAGACACGCCTGCGTACACACAACACACCCCCGTTTCCATCGAGCATCCCCTGTCACCACCCACAAACGGCTCGTCCTGTCACTCATTCTAGCAAGGTGGCTATGCGCTGCGTGCAAACGCTTCCCAATCGCATGGACTAGTTCACGCACGCGCATATTGCAAACATCGGCAGGCTACGTGCGAACGCAGCCTAGCGAGCGGGTCTGAATCAGGTCCTCTGTTCAAGCCGGATCTTGAGCAGGCCTTCCGAGAAATGTGCATTTCTTGGTGGCAACTGGGCAGTTACCGGAACAGTAAATATATTAATCCACCGGTGTAAACATTGAAATAAGCAGGGAAATAAATTATAATGACCCTGAAGTTACTAAGTAAATTCTGATCAAGCAATTCGTATACAACTGGTCATAGAGTCTCTTGGTGGTGATATTCCCTGGCACTTGGCACTTTAACTTATTGGCTCCTTATCATAGTTTGGGCACCTTTGCATACAAAGGGTCTCATTCAGACCCGCTCGCGAGCGCTGTACGCTCTCAAGCGGGTCGATGTTACCCAAATGCACATGCGCACGACGGAGGCTGCTCCGTCGTGCGCATGCGTGAGACCCGGCTAGCGACGGGAAAGCCGTCGCTCGGTTTCTCGCACCACAGGGGGCGTGCTGTCGATGGTGAGTGACAGCACGCCCCCTTTGGTGGGCGTGCCGGGGGCCTGGCTGGCCAGACGGAGGCACGCCTACCATCTGGGTCCGGCCCCACTGACATCACTAATGATGTCAGTGGGAGTGTTTTTGGCTCTGATAGAGCCAAAAGTACTCCGGGCTTGCGGCAGCGAGACCCTACCACAAGGGTCTCGTCGCAAGCCCGATGGTCGCGATGGTCTTGACCATCGCGACCATATTTTTGGCCGCTCGCATAAGCTGTGGGTGGTCACCCACAGCTATACGAGCGGCCAGGAGGCCGCTCCAATATTAGGTAGGGGGGCTCTGATTCAGAGCGAGCACTCTGGTCAGAGCGTCCGGCTCTGAATCAGGCCCAAAGCACCTTGATATTTGCTGGAGTGCTGTCTGGACTAGGGACATTGTGCAACAATTTCCAGCTACTGGCTACAGAGAGGACCAACGAAGTTTGCGTTGGAGGTTTTCAGACTGAGGCCAGCGCTAATTAGAGATTTCTCCAGGACTTTAACACAAGCCGGTAATACTTTATAGCTGGAATTTTCATTGTATATGAATTTTTAAACCTTCCATGTGCCTCTACACAGTACTGTTTGTAATTGTACATTCTACATATTATTAAATCCTTTTAGTTTTATTTCTATCAACTAGAGCTGCTTCATCTTCTATTTTCAGTACTTTCAGGAGGCTTGTGAGAGTGCCATGGGGGCATCACGGTAGTGTAGCCCGAGTTCTATGGTTGTTTGGCGCTTGTGGACTCAGATGGGTCACCTGTATCTGACAGATCTTTTGCAGCCAGTATGGGGTGGGTGTAAATGCCGATACAGTGGCAGGAAAAACAGTGGGCGGCACAACCATATGGATGAAGCTGCATACTTGCCTACATTTGAAAAAGCATTTCAGGGAGATTGTGAAAGCACCACCTATGGGTGCGGCGTTAACGTGGGCGTGTACTGATACATCTGAAGGGCGTGTCATAAACTGGCTTACATCCAAATGTAAAACGAGCCCCAAAGCAGTTAGTAAGATCTATTTGTTGATGGAAACACACTGATACTTTTCAGAAAATGCATGTAGCCATAGGGATCTTTGTGCCTTATAATTATAACCAATGCAGGGAAATTATACTAATGATCCCATTTGAACTTTTTTCTTATATATAACAGCTTCATAATGGGGGAAAGGTGCAATCAGGGAGATTACTAGACTCTTCAGGGAGTCAGGGAGATTGCTACTATTTCTGGGTGTCTCCCTGACAATCAGCAGGGGTGCCGAGAGGGGGGGGGGTGCAGGTACATTTTACCCGGGCTTCCATAGGGGCCCGGCGGACCTCCTCCCTCCTCTTTCCCACAGCAGGGCCGCAACTAGGGGGGGCTAGAGGTTCACGTGCACCGGGTGCCGGAATGCCGGGGGGTGAAAAAGGGCTGACTCAGCTCCTGCACACCCCGCGCAGTCTTGTAGTGCGCGGTGATTTGGGGGCTGCAGATTGCATGCAGACTAGCCATCCGCACGGGCTCTGCTGAAAATGGCCATCCAAAAATGGCCGCCGCCAAGGAGAAGACAGATGCTGGAGGTCCTACTGGACCTCTAGTGTATGTCAGGCCAGTGCAATGCACATAGCGTTCCCGGAAGTTCCGGGAACACTGGCGCTGCCGGAAGAAGATGTAGAAAGCTGCATCTTCTCCCGTGAAACCCCCTGGGAGTGAGCATAAACCCCATGGCAACTAGCATAAACCCCATGGCAGCGAGCATAAACCCCCTGGCAACAAGCATGAAACCCCCTGGCAATGAGCATAAACCCCCTGGCAGCGAGCATGAAAACCCCTGGCAATGAGCATGAAACCCCCTGGCAATGAGCATGAAACCCCCTGGCTATGAGCATGAAACGCCCTGGCAACGAGCATGAAACCCCCTGGCAACGAGCATGAAACCCCTTGGCAATGAGTATAAACCCCATGGCAATGATCATAAACCCCATGGCAACGAGCATGAAACCCCCGACAACAAGCATGGAACCCCTGGTAACGAGCAGGCAATTTTAAGTAATTAGAAACCTTACTGTGGGGCATAAAATGGTGTCAGGGGCAAATATGTAAGTGGCACTTTGGTAATAGGCATTACAGTGTGTGGCATAATGTGTAATGGGCATTACGGTGTGTGGAATAATGTAAGTCATTATACCAGGGACATTTGACTAGTGCACTGCCTTATGGATGAGCAAGGACAAAATCCAGGTATGGGAAGGGAGGGAGCGCAAAATGACTGTCTTGCACCAGGTAACAGATATCCTAGTTTCGGTCCTGGCCACAGCAATTTCCTATGCCTGAGGGGCGGGAGCGATCACACTGATCGCGCCCCCCCTGGCTTTGCGCCGGTCTGAGGGGCTCACAGCGCCCCCTCCCCAGCGCGCTGTAAAAGTGTTTTTTTTTTTCTCAAGGGGGCGTGGCCACACCTCCTGGAATTAGGCCACGCCCCCTCTTTACCTGGGTCCGGCGGCTCTCTCTACGGCCCTGACAGTCAGGGAGAGTTGGCAAGTATGTGAAGCTGACTGCATACTTGGATAGACGGATGGATGCCTGCATTAGCCTTAGGTAGAAACTCTGGCTGCCGTCGACTTTCACATTTGCGGTCAATTAGCGCCCAAATCCAAATCAAGCACTCTATGTGAAATTAGATACTTATTTGTGCCTCCAGCAGATACTGACAGTTGGGAAACTCATACAGCGACTACAGAAGGAAGCGCATAGTGATTGGTCTGTGTCTCATTGGGGTTCCGTTGTAGTTATTATGGGGTGATGCAGATTTGGGTGTAAGGACATTTCACGGTGCAAACTGCACTCATTTAGGGCTGCACATGCACAAAAATATGCATGCTGATTATCATTCATGTCTATACCATACTTGCCTACCCTCCCGCAATGGCCCGGGAGGCTCTGGAAAATCGGAGGCACTCCCGGTCTCCCAGAAAGGTGGACAAGTCTCCTTGGAGATGTGGCCACCCGGCTGCGGGCGCCCACTTCCCCAGTGAAGTGGGCAGCACAGGTGGGCGATGATGCAATCCATGTTAAATCGCGTCATGGTGGCTCCGCCTCCCATGTCCACAATGCCAGTAATTTTGGCATTGCATAGTGGGGGACGGGGCTACAATGATGCAGACACGCCCACCTCCGCTGAGCCCTGCCCATTCGTGCCCCAGACCCGGCCACCTCCGAAATGCCCTGCCCCCCCTCAGTGCCGATCTGGCTGCCTCCTCCCGGAGGAGGCAGCCAAAAAGACGGCAAGTATGGTCTATAGACTGAAAGAATAATTCAGAAATGTTGTTAATAAATTAATGTGCAAAATACAGAACTAGGAAAAAGGTGAACTTATTGTCCAAAATCCATAGACACTGACATAAAGTGATAAGCAAACATTCTACCAAGCTCAACATGGATGTATAAAATCCATTAATAATTTTTTTATCAGTCAGACATCAAATGTAAGGAGATGTATAATTGTAATTTCTTTCCTCTAATGCCTACTGCTTCAATCGTCTTTATATCTTCCGCCACTTTGTCGCAAGTCCTTATCTAATGCACAGATTTGCAGGGTATATAAAAATTGCTCTTTGTATAATAGGCGGCTTTTTATGTTATTACAGACATTGATCTAATTTCAATTATGCGCCAGTCTGTACGTCAAAATCCTCAAATGTGCTGTTTTTACATCAAATAAATTTTTTTTGAAGAATTTAGCAAAAAAAAAAAAAATCTTATGTAATCAAATAATAAAACTGCCAGTTTAAATAGTAAAAAAATATATATATATGGGGAGTAAGTAACAGAAAAAAATAAAATAATAGTTCTTGATCAGTACGCTACATAATAAGAGTGGAGAGTAAGAAAACATTATTTATCATGGAGGTTCTTCCACCGCACAGAGGGCCTGATTCAGAGCCGGACGCTCTGAACGAGCGCCCGCTCTGAATTAGGGCGTTTTTGGGGGTTTTTTTGGAGCGTCCTCCTGGACGCTCGCATAGCTGTGGGTTACCACCCACAGCTTAAGCGAGCGTCCATGATGATGGTCGCGATGGTCAAGACCATTGCACCAATCGGGTTTGCAACGAGACCCTGCGGTAGGGTCTCGGTGACCGCAAGCCCTGGAGTGATTTTGGCTCTATCAGAGCCAAAATCACTCCCACTGACATCACTAGTGATGTCAGTGGGGCTGGACCCAGACGGTAGGCGTTCCCATGGGAACGCCTCCGTCTGGGCAGCCACGCCCCCGGCACGCCCACCAAAGGGGACATGCTGTCACTCAACATCGACAGCACGCCCCCTTTGGTGCGAGACCCGGAGCGACAGCTTGGCTGTCGCTATCTGGGTCTCGCTCATGCGGAAGAAGGAGCCCCCTGCGCACTAGGGCACCATCGACCCACTTGCGAGCGCTCAGCTCTCGCGTGCGGGTCTGAATCAGGCCCAGAGGCCCTGATTCAGAGCCGGACGCTCTAACAGAGCGCTCGCTCTAAATCAGGGCCGTCCCTCCTCCTTTTTGGAGCGGCCTCCTGGCCGCTCGCATAGCTGTGGGTGACCACCCACAGCTATAGCGAGCGGCCAAAATGATGGTCGCGATGGTCAAGACCATCGCGACCATCGGGCTTGCGATGAGACCCTAAGGTAGGGTCTCGTCTGCCGCAAGCCCTGGAGTACTTTCGGCTCTATCAGAGCTGAGGGCACTCCCACTGACATCACTTGTGATGTCAGTGGGGCCAGCCCCAGACGGTAGGCGTTCCCATGGGAACGCCTCCGTCTGGGCAGCCAAGCCCCCGGCCCACCCACCAAAGGGGGCGTGTTATCACTCAACATCGAAGGCACGCCCCCTTTGGTACGAGACCCGGAGCGACGGCTTGCCCGTCGCTATCCGGGTCTCGCGCATGCGCACGATGGCTCAGCGCTCGCGAGCGGGTCTGAATCAGGCCAGTATGTTTATGAAGTTATATAATACTTTAATGAGAGTTAAAGAAGTTGTACATTGGGAATAATCAGGGAAAGAGCAATTTAATGGTGGTGGTGTGGGGAGTATACAAGATAATAAAGTATTGCTTTCACACTGTATTTCATTTTTAACTTTGCAAATCTGAGCACAATAAAGTCGATTTTTAGTAGATTTCAAATCAATCTACATTGATCAACATCGATATTATGTTTCTGGGGCTAAATCACATATTAACAATAACAAACATTTTTTTTTTGTAAGTGTTAGTAAATGTGTGATTTAGCCCCAGAAACATAACATCGATGTTGATCAATTTAGATTGATTCGAAATCTATTAAAATGATTAAAATTGACCTTAATTAATTATACCCCTTAGAATGAGTTTTTAAAACTAGCAGAAAAACAAGGTCATTTTATTATTCATGAGACTTAAAGAAAAATGGCAAAAGCAAATACAACAGCATTATACTATCGATTCCTACCTATCGATACCTTCCTACCTATACACTCTAAAAATAATTGTCGCTGTTTAGCGTTATGAGTCGCACAAGAACTAATTGCTTTCAGACTTTGATTGTGGTTCAAAGCGCAAAAAGTTATTATTCAACATAAAAAACAGATAGTTACACGCTGTGATCTAAATACAATTAGTGCAAATAAATTATACAGACCCAAGGTACAGTCGTTACATACGCATGTGCTCTGGACCCAGATCCTGGCATCAAAGAAGAAACCTCCGTCAACAGCAAAGCAAGAAGACTAGCATCCAGTTTCAGAGAGCTTGCATATATACTCTAGCAGAGATAGGCAATACAATAGAACAGGTTGGCATGATTCCATTGGTTCTTCTTCCTGGTTCTTCTGTTACAGTATAGTTCATAGGTCACTTCGTATGGTCACAATCCAGCCTCCAACAGCCCTTTGTGTCCATTTTCCCGCTGCATTATAAATCTAAGCTGGCTACATTACAAAGTACATTTTAATGTTTAACTCTCTATGTTCCATAGTTTGCAAGCACATGTTGCGATCTACTCACCGAGGATACCGGAAATCTGCAAAGACACAGTGGATCAGAACAACACCAAACACGGTCTGCTTACCATGTACTAAACCTTAGATATCAAATAACATTTATTTCACAACATTACTAATACTGAATAAACCTTGAATATTACACTTTAATGCTAGGGAAGCTTTTTATGTAAGTGTGCAGTATGTAAGTATTGGGGTATTGAGAAAAGACGCCAGTTAGCGTTGTGTGAGAATGTGTTTGTGGAGTACACCATGGTACGTGTTTTGCAGGGTTGATCATTTTATATTAGGGGTGAGCGGGTTCGTATTTCTGAAATCTGAACCCCCCCGAGCCCCCCCCGATCAGAGGCCGATCCGAGTCAGGCTCGACTTTTCCCGCCTGACTCGGATCTGAAATCGAGGCAAAACGTCATCATCCCGCCTTCCGAGTCTCGCGGGTTTAGAATCCTATATAAGGTACCCGCGTCTGCGCCATTTTCTTACTCGGCTGTGAACAGTGAAGAAGGAGGGTGGGAGTTAGGGCTGGCTGGGCTGTGTAGTGTAGTGTAGTGCAGTGTAGTGCTGTGCTGCGCTGTGCTGTTGTTGTCCATAGGGGCTGTGTCCACTCCTCCAAAGTCCATAGGGGCTGGCTGTGTTGTGCTGTGCTGCTGTTGTCCATATGGGCTGTGTCCACTCCTCCAAAGTCCATAGGGGCTGGCTGGGCTGTGTTGTGCAGTCAGTTGTCCATATGGGCTGTGTCCACTCCAAAGTCCTGTGCAGTGTCCCAGTCCTAACGGGGTGCTGTAGTGATGTCCAGGGGGTGCTCTGTCCATCAGGGGTGCTCCCCCTAAGTGCAAAAAAAATAAATATTTTTTCTGTGTTTGTGAATTGTGTGCGCAGTGCCAAACGTGCATCAACAAAGTAGCTCCAAGCGTGCGCCTGTGTCATAAGTAAAGGGCCGGCTGGCTCATCCGTTAAAGCGTGCTGTAACCCCCAAAGTGCACTCCAAATAATATATATTTTTTTCTGTGTTTGTGAATTGTGTGCGCAGTAGCCGCATGTGCATCAACAAAGTAGTGCCAAGCGTGCGCCTGTGTCATAAGTAAAGGGCCGGCTGGCTCATCCGTTAAAGGATGCTGTAACCCCCAAAGCGCACTCTAAACAAAATAGAAAAATATTTTCTGTGTTTGTGAATTGTGTGCACTGTGGCCGCACGGTTATCAACAAAGTAGCGCCAAGTGTGCGCCTGTGTCATACGTAAAGGGCCGGCCAGCTTGACCGTTAAAGGGTGCTGTAACCCCCTAAGTGCACTCCAAACAAAATAAAAAAATATTTTCTGTGTTTGTGAATTGTGTGCACTGTGGCTGCACGTGCATCAACAAAGGAGCAGCGCAAAGCGTGCGCCTGTGTCCCATAAGTAAAGGGCCGGTTGGCTCGTCCGTTAAAGGGTGCTGTAACCCCCAAAGTGAACTTTTTTTTTTTTTTGTGAACTATGTGCACTGTACGTGCATCCTGAAAGCAGCAGCGCCAAGCGCGCATCTGTCTATTAAAGGGTGGTGTAGCCCCCAAAGTGCACTCCAACAAAAATAATACATTTTCTTCTGTGTTTGTGAATTGTCTGCGCTGTACGTGCATCCTCAAAGCAGCAGCGCCAAGCGTTCCTCTGTCTGTTAAAGGGTGGTGTAACCCTCAAAGTGCGCTCCACAAAAATTAAAAAATTCTTCTTTTTTTCTGTCTTTGTGAATTGTGTGCACTGTAGCTGCACGTGCATCAACAAAGGAGCAGCGCCAAGCGTGTGCCTGTGTCCCATAAGTAAAGAGCTGGCTGGCTCATTTCTTAAACGGTGGTGTAACCCACTAAGTGCACGAATCTCCAACGAAAATAAAAAATAATTTTCTGTGTTTGTGTGCGCCTTAGCCGCACGTATATATCAATAGTGGAGGACCAAACTTTCTCTGATAAAAATAAAATAGGGAAAGATCAAGAACCACTTCCTCCTAGTGCTGAAGCTGCTGCCACTAGTCATGACATAGACGATAACATGCCATCAACGTCGTCTGCCAAGGCCAATGCCCAATGTAGAGGGCATATACAATCCCAAATGACAAAGTTCAGGAAAATGACCTTAAAAAAAACATTTAAATCATCTGAGGAGAAACGTAAACTTGCCAATATGCCATTTACGACACGGAGTGGCAAGGAATGGCTAAGGTCTTTCCCTATGTTCATGACTAGTGGTTGAGCTTCACTTGACGATGGAAGCCCTCATCCCGCTAAAAAAATCAAACGAGTTAAGCTGGCGAAGAACTGTGTGTTCTAAGAAGATATCACAAATCCCCAAGGAGAGTCCAAGTGTGGTGGCAGTTGCGATGTCTGACCTTCCCAGCACTGGACGGGAAGAGGTGGCTCTTTTCACCATTTGCACGCCCTCTGCAAGTGCTGAAAGGAGCACCCACAGTCCACTTGCTGATATGCAAATTGAAGATGTCACTGTTGAAGTACAACAGGATGAGGATACTGGTGTAGCTGGCGCTGAGGAGGAAGTTGGCGAGGAGGATTCTGATGGTGATGTGGTTTGCTTAAATCAGGCTCCGGGGGAGACAGTTATTGTCCGTGGGATGAAAAAGCCCATCACGGTCATGCCTGGGCAGAAGACCAAACATTCCACCTCTTTGGTCTGGCAATATTTCTATCCAAATCCGGACAACAACTGTCTTGCCATATGTACCATATGTAAAGGTGAAATAAGTAGGGGTAGGGACGTTAACCACCTAGGAACATCCTCCCTTATACGGCACCTGCAGCGTGTTCATAATAAGTTACTGTCAAGTTCAGAAACTTTGGCTAAGACCGTAAGCAGTCCAGGGACACCTAAATCCCGTTGTCCTGTTGTATCCAAGCGCCTGCTAACCACACCGTCAACTCCCTCCTCGTCAATTTCCTCCTTAGTCAGGATCGGAAGTAGTCCTGCAGGCCATGTCACTGGCATGACTGACTCTCCTATCCGGGATTCCTCCGGAGGATCCTGCATTGCTACGCCTCCTGCTGCCGCTGCTGCTGTTGCTGCTGCTGGGAGTCGTTCATCATCCTAGAGAGGAAGTAGGAACACCACTACTTTTACTAAACAATTGACCCTCCAACAGTCCTTAGCGAGGAGGATGAAGTACGACAGCAGTCATCCTGAAGCAAAATGTATAACTGAGGCCTTGACTGCTATGTTGGTGTTAGACGTGAGTCCGGTATCCGCCATTAGTGCAGTGGGATTTAGACAATTGCTGGAGGTAGTGTGTCCCCGCTTCCAAATCCCGTCTAGATTCCACTTCACTAGGCAGGCGATACCGAGACTGTACAGAAACGTCAGAAAAAGTGTCCTCAGTGTCCTGAAAAATGCAGTTGTACCCAATGTCCACTTAACCACGGACATGTGGACAAGTGGAACAGGGCAGACTAAGGACTATATGACTGTGACAGCCCACTGGGTAGATGTATCACCTTATGCAGCAACAACAGCAGCGTCACCAGTAGCAGCATCTGAGAAACGCCAGCTCGTTCCAAGGCAGGCTGCGCTGTGTATCACCGGTTTCAGTAAGAGGCAAACCGCCGACAACCTCTTAGAGAAACTGAGAGAAATCATCGCCCAGTGGCTTACCCACTTAGACTCTCCTGGGGATTTGTGATAACTGACAACGCCACTAATATTGTGCGGGCATTACATCTTGGCAAATTCCAGCAGGTCCCATGTTTTGCTCACACAATAAATTTGGTGGTGCAGAATTTTCTGAAAAGCGACAGGGGCATGCAGGAGACGCTTTGGGTGGCCTGAAAAATTTCTGGCCACTTTTGCCATTCAGCGACTGCGTGCCGAAGACTGGAGTGCCAGCAAACACTCTTGAACCTGCCCCACCATCACCTGAAGCAAGAGGTTGTGACGCGGTGGAACTCAACCCTCTATTTGCTTCAGAGGATGGAGGAGCAACAAAAAGCCATTCAAACCTATACATCCACCTATGACATAGGCAAAGGAGGGGGTATGCACCTGACTCAAGCACAGTGGAGAATGATTTCCGTGTTGTGCAAGGTTCTCCAGCCCTTCGAACTTGCCACACATGAAGTCAGTTCAGGCACTGCCAGCTTGAGTCAGGTCATTCCCCTCATCAGGCTTTTGCAGAAGCAGCTGGAGAAAGTGAAGGAAGCGCTAAGACAGAGCTATTCCACTCGGCATGTGGGACTTGTAGATGAAGCCCTTCATTCGCTTTGCCAGGATTCCAGGGTGGTCAATCTGTTGAAATCAGACCACTACATTTTGGCCTCCGTGCTCGATCCTAGGTTTAAAGCCTATGTGGTGTCTCTCTTTCCAGCCAACACAAGCCTGCAGAGGTGCAAAGACCTGCTGGTGAAAACACTGGCAGCTGAAGCGGAACGTGACACGTCAACAGCTCCTTCTTCATTTTCTCCCACAACTGGGGCTGCCAGGAAAAAACTTAGGTATCCTAAGCAACCCGCTGGCGGTGATGCAGGGCAGGCAGGACCAAGTTTGGACATCTGGTCCGGACTGAAGGACCTGGGAACAATTTCTGACATGTCTACTGTCACTGCATATGATACTGTCACCATTGACAGAATGGTGGAGGATTACATCGGTGACAGCATCCAAGTAGGCATGTCAAACAGTCCGTACCTGTACTAGCAGGAAAAAGAGGCAATTTGGAGGCCCCTGTACAAACTGGATCTATTTTACCTGAGTTGCCCTCCCTCCAGTGTGTACTGCGAAAGAGTGTTTAGTGCAGCTGGGAACCTTGTCAGCGAAAGGCGTAGGAGGTTGCTTCAACAAATGTGGAGAAGATGATGTTCATAAAAATTAATTATCAACTCTTCCAGGGAGACCAGCCTCCAGAACGTACAGAGGGACCTGTGGTGGTGGATTCCAGCGGGGACGAATTAATACTCTGTGAGGATGAGGATGTACATAGCACTGAAGAGGGTGAGGAATCGGTGGATGAGGAGGATGAGGACGACATCTTGCCTCCGTAGAGCCAGTTTGTGCAGGGACAGATTAATTGCCAGCTTGTTTTGTGGGGGCCCAAACGAACCAATCATTTCAGCCACAGTCGTGTGGCAGACCCTGGCGCTGAAATTATTGGTTTGTTAAAGTGTGCATGTCCTTTTTATACAACATAAGGGTGGGTGGGAGGGCCCAAGGACAATTCCATCTTGTACCTCTTTTTTTTCTTTGCATTATGTACTGTTTGGGGCCTAGTTTTTCAAACTGCCATCCTGTCTGCCACTGCAGTGTCACTCCTAGATGGGCCACGTGTTTGTGCCGCCCACTCGTTTCGCTTAGCATAGTCATCCAGCTACCTCGGTGCAACCTTTTGGACATAAAAACACTATTGTGAGGTGTGAGGTGTTCAGAATAGACTGGAAATGAGTGGAAATTAAGGTTATTGGGGTTAATAATAGCATAGGAGCAGAAAAACCCACAAATTCTGTGATTTTAGCTGTTTTTATGCTTTTTTAAAAAAAAAATACAGATCCAAAACACAAAACCCAGAACCCAAAACACGGAAGGGTGATTTTGGCAAAACCAATCCAGATCCAGAACAAGAAGAAAGATCCAGATCCAAAACCAAAACACAAAACACGAAAAGTGGCCGGTGCACACCCCTATTTTATATGTTTTAGTGACGGTCTGTATTTGTTTAATGAGGACTTTTAACATCTTTCTATTGCGTGGGAATCGCACGATGCTAAATAATAGCATCGCCATATGTACTTATAATGTTCGAGATTAGCTAAAATGGCGCTGGGCGGCCAGACGCAAAATGGCGTCTCAATGCCATTCGCAAAATGGCGTGCAGATTTAATTTTAAGCCGATTCTGTCTCAGCCAATTATTCGGCTTCGACAATACATGAAGCACCGTTGTGCTGGAATTGACCCCTACGATTGAATCTTTAAAGATATCAAGGTGGTTGCCAACGGGCATTATGAAATAATCATTAAGGGGGAGATGTAGCAACCCAAGAGAGATAGAGAGATAATGTACCATACCAACCAATCTTCTCCTAACTGTCATTTTACAGACTGTGGGGTCTATGTACTAAGTCTTGAAGGGAGATAAAGCGGATGGTGATAAAATACCAACCAATCAGCTCCTGACTGTCATTTTTCAAACACTATCTATAAAATGCCAGTTAGGAGCTGATTGGTTGGTACTTTATCTCCGTCCACTTTATCTCTCTCCAAGGCTTAGTACATAAACCCATGTGTTTGAAAAATGACCATTAGTAGCTATTGGTTGTGTACTTTATCTCTCATCACTCTATCTTTCGCCGATGTTTGATACAACTAGCCCTAAGGGAAATGTTTATGAAGCCTTTATAAGCAGAACAAGTGGAGAAGTTACCCATAGCAACCAATCAAATTATAGCTATTATTTGTATAGGTAGTACCTTTGGCATACCTATAATGGGTACAAGGTGTGCAGTGCACATGGGCCCCTGGGTCCACACCACATACCCTGTACCCATATAATTATTATACTTACCTTACACCCGCATCGGCCCGTGCTGCAGGCTGAAATCACCAGGAAAATGGCGCGGCGGACGTTTTCCGGGTGATTTGCCCATACGCACTACAGATGTCTCCAGGAACATAGTGCAGACGCCATGTTACCAGAGGCCTGTGCATACGCAGTAGTCTCTGGCACAAAGCCTCCTCCTCTCTTACAACGCCCCTTAAACCAGTCCTCATTAGAAAGTTTGATACATATCCCCTTAAGTCTGGTTCAACCACATTTTATTTGCTAGAGAAATTGAGCATGGCATCTTGAAAACTCTGCAGACGAGAATGGAAATTTGGTATCAAAAAAGCATGTGCCCACATAGATAGTATTAATATTTATTGTGTCGTCGTGACTATTTTTAAGACAAAATGCAGCTCAATTGTGCTAGTGTTAAATATTTACTACACTAAAGGAGCAGGTACTATAAATAGTCTTATTCTAAATTTAAATTAAGAAATTTAAGGACCAGATTAAGATTAGCTGCTATATTCACAATAGTGAGAGACCCAAGAGAACATCGTCCCGGACCCAGACTACGGGGTAAATTTACTAAAGGTTGATTTCAATACATTTTAATTGATTTCAGATCAATCTAAATAGATGTTGTGTTTCTGGTGCTAAATCAGAAATTTACTAACACTTAAAAAGCCAAATAAACAAAAGTGTCTGTTAGCAAATGTATGATTAAGGGCTCTATTTACTACAATCCGCATATTGAATGCGGATTGTAGTGCGATATTACCGAGTGAATTCGCATTGCGAATTCAGGCAATATCACAGGGACTTACTATAAATCCCTTGCAGGGACAGAGCTTGCGATAAAGCTCTGTCCCTGCGGATCCCATCTGCACTCTAGTCGCGGTATTTTCGGAAACAATACCGCGACTAAGAGCCCACGCATGCGCCGACCGACCACCGCTACTACCCCCCCACCGATGCTAAGCCCCGCCCCCGGTGCTAAGCCCCGCCCCCCACGATCACGGACCCTCGCGAACCCCCCCACCCCGCAACCCCCCCTCCCTTCATTACACTTACCTGAACCTCCTGGCCTCCGGTGATCTTCTCCGGGCTTCCCGATCAGGTGATCTCCCATACTGCACTGGGGCCCGATCACCTGATGACCGGGCCCCAGTGTACTATGGGAGACCAGCTGACCGGAGAGGAGCCATCACCAGAGGCCCGATCACCGGTCCCTGGATTCAGGTAAGTGAAAAAAAATTTTTTTTCTTTTTTTTTTCTTTTTTTTACAGTAATCAGCTTGCGGTCTGCTTAGACCACACAGCTGATTACTGGTACCGGCTCCCGCCTCTGCTCTCCCCGTTAGAGCAGAGTGGGAGCCCGGTAACCGGGGGAGACCCTGGATAACGCCACCTCCAGGTGTCGTTATTATCACAGGGCTTCCCCCGGTATTTTTTTACAATTTATTTTTAGTAACTTAGGTCGGATCACATTTCCCATTACAATTGTGGGGAATGCGATCTGCTTTACTAAAAATAAGTGATACTGGGGGTTGGAGTAGAATTTTACTAATTCTACTCCAATTGCCCTATAGTAACTACAGGTGAAACTAAAATAATGTGAAAAGGGTGTGAAAACACCCTTTTTCACTTTATTTTAGTAAAAATAATGTTAATAAATAGAGCCCTTAGCCTCAGAAACACAACTTTGAATTAGATTGATTTGAAATTGATTAAAATCGACCTTTAGTGAAACTACCCCTACAACTCCACATGCTTCTGCTAACCTGGGACAAGTAGAATTTGGGTTACTTTTCGCAAGTTAAACGGTCACACACATTACATCTGAAATCTGGACACCGTCCTCTGCTTTGACCTTTTAGGTTGGCACCAGTAGGCATCATAATTTTAATAATTATAAAAATATAAATTAGCGGATGAAACAGCTAGCGAATTCTGAAGTTGTCAAAAATGCACCAGATTAAATAATAGACAAGGTTTATGGCAGCAAGATAAGATACAGTAGATGTAGTTATCTCACCTTGTTCTGTATGCGAAAAAAAAAAAGATTCAAATAATATATATATATATATTAAAGAAAAAAGCATAGGGCCCTCAAAAGTAAAACTAGCACTAATGTTTCAGCCTAGGCTGGTATTAGAAAAATGAAGGGGACAAAAAGCATAGCATTTCCCCGATTTTTTGGGTTATCTCACTGGTTGCACTATAGCAGGTAAGACATGAGGGGTGGGGTCCTTCCACCATAGTATCAACCAGCCCTTGGCTGGTCAGCACAGGGCTGGTATCCCTAGACGGGATTGGAGGGCTTGTGCCTAATGTGGCTTCTGGCACAGTGTTTCTTGTTTGTGTTTTTTTAAATTTTTAGTCTTTCTACATTGCCACTAATAGATCTGTACATGTGGAGTATACATATGAGAACCAACATATGCAAATGTGGAAACAAACATGTGAACAGAAATAGGAAAGCATACAAGAGACATGAATCAGGCATGAGGAACATACAAGTAAAATGTAGGAGGATACATGGATTAGCTGATTTACAGTAACATTGAGGTGTAGAGAAAGTATGGGGAAATAGGAGATGACAGGAGGGACCTATCAGACTAGAAGAGAGGTATATGGGCCAAAATCCAAATACTGTAAAGCACTGCGGAATATGTGTGTGCTATACAAATAATAAATAAATAATAAATGTGGTGGTAACTGAGATGCACTCTTTGTTATAGGGTGGTCATTGCAATGCTCTCTGTATTATAGGGTGGCCACTGCGATGCTCTCTGCATTATATGGTGGTCACTGTGATATTCTGTGTTATATGGCAGTCACTGCAATGTTCTCTGTATTATATGTGGGTCACTGATGATCTCTATTAAAAGGCGGTCACTGCAACACTCTCTGTATTATATGGCGGTCACTGCGATACTCTCTGTATTATATGGTGGTCACTGTATTTCTCTCTGTATTATGGGCCTGATTCAGACCCACTCGCGAGCGGCTGTCCGCTCGCAAGTGGGTCGATGGTCTGCACTGAGCATGCGCACGACGGAGGGAGCTCCGTCGCGCGCATGCGCCAGACACGACGAGCGAAGGACTTTCCTTCGCTCGTTGTGTCCGATCAAAGGGGGCGTGCTGTCAATGTTGATTGACAGCACGCCCCCTTTGGTGGGCGTGCCGGGGGCGTGCCTCCCTGACGGGGGCGTTCCCACGGGAACGCCTCCCGTCAGAAGCCGGCCCACTGACATCACTAGTGATGTCAGTGGGAGTGATTTTGGCTCTGATAGAGCCAAAATCACTCCGGAGCTTGCGGTTGAAAACCTCAACCGCAGGCTCCGGCTCGCAATTTTGATGGTCGCGATGGTCACGACCTTCGCGGCCATTAAAATGCACGCTCGTATAGCCAGTGGGTGGTGACCCACAGCTATACGAGCGTCCAGGAGGACGCTCCATGAAAATGGAGCCCGGCCCTCATGCAGAGCGTGCGCTCTGCTCAGAGCGTACGGCTCTGAATGAGGGCCTATATGCGTTCACTGTAATGCTATCTGCATTATATGGAGGCCATTGTGAAGCTCTTTGAGTTATATGGTGGTCACTGAAATTTTTTCTGTATTATATGTGGGTCACTGATGATCTTGTATTGTATGTTGGTCACTGTGATGCTCTATGTATTATATGACAGTCATTGCGATGCTCCCTGCATTATATGGCTGTCATGGCAGTGATCCCTGCATTATATGGTGGTCACTGCAACACTCTCTGCAATATATGGCAGTCACTGTGATGCTCTCTGTAGTATACGGTGGTCACTGCAATGCTCTCTGCATTACAGAGTGGCCACTATGATGCTTGCTGCATTATTTGGTGATCACTTGGATGCTCTCTGCAATATATGGCTGTCACTGCGACACTCTAGTATACAGTGGTGACTGGAACACTCTCTGTATTATAGGGTGGTCACTGAAAAATTATGCTCTCTGTATTATATGGTGGCCACTATGATGCTCGCTGCGTTATATGGTGGTCACTGCAATGCTCTCCGTGTAATATGGTGATCACTGTGATGTTCTCTGTTTTATATGTCGGCCACTTATGGTCTCTGTATTATATGGTGGTTACTGCAATGCTCCCTGTATTATATGGTGGTCACTGTGGCATTCCCTGCATAATATAGCGTCACTGCGATGTTCCCTGCATTACATGATGGTCACTGCAAATGCTATCTGTATAATATGGCAGGCACTGCAACGCTTTTTGCCACATTTTCTTAATTGGCTGGTCCCATTTCTTCAGCTTTGCGCCACCTCCTTTCAGTGGGTCCCTACCATTGCACTCCCCCTGTGGGCCCTTCATGCCCCAGTCTGACACTGATGGTATCCCAAAAGTTTTACACCTCAAAAGGTGCAGTTCATACACTTTCAAATAGTTCACTCCTATTCACTGAAATAGTTCACTCCTATTATTCCACTTCTTCATTTTGCTGCATGTGAGTGACAAAAGCCACCATGCATACACAATGCAATCATTGGAATGCCAAGGGCAGAACACTGTGTAAGGGACTCAGGGAGATCAGTACCGCTGTTTAGATGTACATGAAAGGAGGGCTCTACACTTGTAACTGAAGGTTTTGTGCAGAAGATCCCAAGTGGCTTGCCAATGATTAAAGCACGCATTAACAGGACAGAGGACATGCAAATAGAATATATTTTTCCATTACATTAGAAAATGTTTCAGCAATCTCAGAACATTCTTCTTCCTGTACTGGCAAATTTTGCACACATTCAAGACAGGCATCATTTTTGACCTTCATGCCATAAAACTGCAATTACTCATTCAAGGCCCCTTTTAATAATGAAGCATAGTGCTAAAGGGGTTTTGTCATCCTTTCCTTATTCAACAATCTTAGATTACCGCTGTTTGCCACAGCATTGTTCCCACCATCTTTAGATGGCCAGAGCCATGCGGTCCCCATTGATGGCAATGGGGACCCGGCGCTGCCCATACGGGTTCTGCGAAGCCTACCAGGCACTGCCGGGTCCCTGTGTCATACACATGTGCAGACGGACCGTTGCTCTGAGCTGAGCGGAGGACCTCGCCGACGAGGAGGACTTCGTTGGACCTCGTCGGAGGGGAAAGTATTGATAAATACTAGTGACATTTTCATTTTGTATTACAGTGATACTAAACAAAAAATGCCGCTGGTATTTACGTTCGTTTTTAAATGGGGCCCCTAATTCTCTCCGCCACAGACCAAATTATTACCATCTTACTAAATGCCTCTGTAATACAATCTTGTAAATTGTTGCACATTGTAAATCAAAATATCTTATATATTTAATTTCTATAAATGAATGCTAAAAAGATAGACCACAGTGTAATCTTATGCCACAAACAAGTTACTTTCTGCCATCAAGTTATGTGCTAGATTTTTTATTAGGTAGACAACTAGGGGCATATTCAGTTAGAAGCAGTGCTTGCTGCGGGTTTATAGCAGTACCTAGAGCTCTTATTATTAATATTTACTTATATAGCATAGCATATTTCGTTGCTCTTTACAATTGGCAACAAACAGTAATAAAACAAGACTGGGTAATAACAGACAGACATTGAGGTAAGAGGGCCCTGCTTGCAAATTTACAATGTATAGGGAAATAGGCATTGATACACAAGGATAGATGCTACCTATTGCATAATGGTCCAGCTAGATTGCAGAGGTTCTCGGTGGGCTGTATGATCCAGACACACAGAGGATGTGAAAGTGAAGAAAGAGAAAATATTTAAAGTTGTGTGTGGACTGTATAGTGGGGATGTAATTGAGTAGGATAGCTTATGAAGGTTATGTGGGTGGTTCTGAAATTTGATAAGCTTGTCTGAAGAGATGAGTTTTCAAGGAACGCTTGAAGGTTTGGAGACTAGAGGAAAGTCTAATTGTGCCTGGGTGGGCATTCCACAGAGTGGGTGCAGCCAAAAAAAGTTGTGAATGGGAACAAGTAATGCATGTGGATGAGAGATGCAGATCTTGTTCAGAGTGGAGAGGTTGGGAGACATAGCCTTATGTGTAAGTAAAAGTATCTTTATTGAAAACGGTAGAAAACAGGTAACCAATGGAGGGACTGACAGAGCGGGTCAGCAGACGATGAATGTTTAGCGAGGAAGATCAGCCTCGCAGCTGTATTCAAATAGATTGCAGTGGCGAGAGTCTGTTTTTGGGAAGACCAGTAAGGAGACTATTGCAATAATCTATGCAAGAGATAATTAGCATAAATGACAGTTGGGTAAGATATGGTTGTATTCTGGATATGTTTTTTAGATGTACAGTATGTAACATGATTTGGAGACAGAAGGAATGTGGGGACCAAAGGACAGTTCAGAGTCAAGGATGACACCTAGGCAGCGAGCTTGTGGGTTGGTTTTGATTGTCAAGTTATCAACAGTGATAGAGAGTTGGTAACTACTATTGGCCGGTGGAAATATTATTAATTCTGTTTTGGAAATGTTAAATTTGAGGTGGCAAGATGACACCCAAGATGAAATGGCAGAGAGACATTCAGTAATGTGGACCAATACAGATGGTCACAAATCTTGGGAGGATAGGTAGATTTGAGTATCATCCGCATACAGAAATCCAAAGGAGCTGGTGAGTTTGCCAAGGAATGCGGTATAGTGTGAGAAAAAAATCAAAGGACCTATGAATAAACCTTGCGGTACTCCACTCACTGATCATCTCCAGATTGGACTACTGTAGCCTCCTCTTATCTGGCCTCCCTGACTTCCACCTCTCTCCACTCCAATCTATCCTCAATGCTGCTGCGTGGCTCATCTTCCTATCAAAACATTCTACATCTGCCTCTCCTCTCCTACAAGCCCTCCAATGACTCTCCTTCCTCTTCAGAACCCACTTGAAGGGTCTTACACTCACTTACAAACCCCTCACCCATTCCCCTCCTATTTACATCTTTGACCTAATCTCTCTTCACACTCCTGTCGTCCCTCTTCGCTCAACAAATGTACGCCACCTCTCCTGCCAACTGATTACTTCCTCCCACCCCTGCCTCCAAGATTTTGTTTGTGCTGCTCCCTACCTCTGGAACTCTCTCCCCATCAAACACTCCACCTCTCTACAAATCTTCAAATGGGCTCTGAAGACCGACTACTTCATCATAGTGTTCCAGATCTCATCCTCACTCGCTGCTCCATGCTCCCTCCTCTCTGTCTACCCCATCTGTGTCACACCTGTTTGCCTGCCCCTCCCCATTAGAATGTAAGCTGTCATGAGAAGGGCCCTCTACCGTCTTGTGCTGCTTCTCACTACTTATACTCTCATCTACTCCTTACCCACTAGGGCACCTAATACTTACGCCTTGTTGCTTATTTGCGTGTTATGATCGCTAATGTAGCAATGTATATAAACCCTGTCCTTGTCTTGCATTGTAATGTATTGTACTGTAAGTCACTGGTTTCTTGTTCACTTATTTGTTTATGTACTATGTAAGGCACTGCGGAACACTTGTGGCGCCATATAAATAAAGGATAATAATAATAATACTCCAACTAATAGAGGAAGCAAATAGGAGGCGGGATCAGAGAAATGAACAGTGAAAGAGTGATTAGATAAGTTGGATGAGAACGGAGTAGGGCTGTGTCCTGAAGACCTAGGGATTGTAGTGTTTGTCTGAGAAGAAAGTGGTCAACAGTGTCAAATGCAGCAGCGAGATCTCGAAGAATAAGAAGTCAGTAATGGCCTTTAGACCATTGCACAGATCATTGACTACCTTAGTCAGAGCTGTCTCAGTGGAGTGTAGCCTGCTGATAGCACTCACCGTGGATATCTGTTTACACCCTCCTGAGGTGCAAATAGAAATCCGTGGCGGCCACGAGCACATTATCCCATAGCTCCGGGTACTTAACGGAATCTATGGATTAACGCACTTTAGCCGCTTTTTTACCGCGGGAGGAAATAGGCTTTTATCCCCGGGCATTAAAGTTCGAAACTATCTGCCCGCGGTAAGCGCCACAAATAATTTAATCTGCCCCATAGCGTAGTACGGTAAATTTACCTGTGGTGTAGAATAAACGGGCTTTCTTTTGGTATCGGTCCTCATGGCAGAAAATAAGCGATATAAGTGACACAGAGTCTTCTGCTTGGTGATTTTATTCACTAAATAGCCCATTGTTCATATAATCCTTTCTTGACCTAGTTTACAGTGGCTTATTTCAGACCTTATAAAATGTAAAGGAGAAACTAAAGCATCAATACATCTGTTTTGTGTCTTGCTCCAAATAGAATTCTAATGAAATCATTTTGAAAAACAATCGATAAAATGAGTTTCAGAGAAAAAAAAAAATGTCCTGTGTAGTGGAACAGAACGAATTAGATGTACTCTACATAACCTGGCGCTCTTATTAATTTAAACATGAAATGAGTTTGTTCAAAACATATACCAGCTACGGAAATGTATTCCTATTCTTTATATGTTTGCTATTCCGGAGCCTGTACTATAAATAAATAACTAGGATCCCTTCCCTTCCTAGTGACAGGTCAGTCTTGTGAAGGGAACTTAAGAAGATTAAGATAACAATTGCTGCCATATAGTTATAGCGAAGATCCATTTCCAGCAGTAAAGAGTTTTGTTAATCCTAATGCATAGAAATGAGCGAATACAGCTAAAAAAAAAGAAACTGTTTAGCTTCTGTGACTCCTGGGGCTTCAGGTAGAGTTGGACTTGTGCAGTTTTTGCTTTGCATAAAATAAACATTTCTGTATTGTGCACGTGCACAAGAAATGAACAAGCTTGCATCCGTTTGCAGACTCAGCCACATCTCAACCTTATTACTCTTTATAGTTAGAGAAGAGGAATGGGGGAGGTAAGGGGTGGGCAAGCATAGGGCAAGTACAATAAGAGCATGTTCACATAGCTGTGGCACATTCAGTGGAGGAAGTAGCTGCATTAGACAACCTGTCAGGGGGTGTATCTATTGTGGATCTTTGACCATGGCGCAAGGGTTTGGTATGCAATCTTGGCGCTGATAGAGCCGGCGATCACAATTCCGGCATCGGAATCCTTACGGTGGAAATCCTGACTCATGCAGGTAAATATTCCTACCCTTCCCCTAACCCACCCCTTCCACAGCCTAACCCTAACCGTCCACCCACCTCCCGCTGCCCAACCCAAACCCACCCCCCTGCAACCTAACCCTAACCCTCCCCCTATTGCCTAACCCAAACCCTCTCCCTAAACCTATCCCTAAGCTTCCCCTTAACCCTAATACTCACCAATGGGATCGCAGCTGTCAAGATTCTGGAGCCGGGATTCTGACTGCTGTTGGGATTCCGGCCCTGGGGTTCTGACCGCTGGCACTATGCCGATTACGTCCTTGGTGCAAGAGACATGCTTCTAATGATGATGATACATTTCTCCCTCCAGATTTACTGACCTCTAGAATTAATAATTGTTTCTGTATCTGGACACCAACATCTTCTAACATGCTATGTATCTTACTTCCTAACTGATGAGTTTGAGTCAATCTGGGTTCACATTACTTAGCCTGGGGGTGCAGAGTGTAACAGGGTTCATTCTTCAACAGGGACCCCTGCAAGGAGGTTTGGGCTCCACTGCAAAGTAGCCACAGGTTACAGTCCCACCAGATAAGTGCTGGATGTGACTGGTAGGTTTGGGTAGGACACTGGCTGGGGAACTGGAGTCCACAGGTGTGAGCTATCAGAAAAGGCAGAAGTGTAATCCTTGGACAGGTAGGGAGTTGGGGCTGTCAACAGGCAGAGTAACAATAAATAGTCCAAGTTTTGGGCAGGCAGCAGGCAAACAAAAATGATGAAACATTCCAAGTAGAATAAATAACTTCCAGGAAATAGCACTTCCTTCCTTAATTCCTCACAGCCTGCAGGAGATTGGTTGTGGCCAGGAAGTGGGCAGAGAGCAGTGATTTGAGAAGAATCAAACATACCAAAAGTGAAACCTAAACAAACTGCCTCTGCTATGGCTAAACTAACAGATGGACTGACCTCACGTCCACAAGGTCCTTGTCACGACCAGAGCTGTGAGGGGTCGGGGTCAGCGGCACTTACCTGTCCGGGCGCTCTGGCAGGGTCCTTCTGGCGGGGGTGCAGGCACATGGAGGTCCACGCTGCATGCTATAGGGGTCTGGAGGCATAGTGTCTTGGCCGCTAGTGTGAGTATTGCACACCTTGGCAGCACTGCAGCACGACATGGGTGCCGCTATCTTGGATGTGGTCAGGTGACTCCTTTTGGCCAATCCAGTCAGAGCATTCCTGGGAGTCCCTAGCAACCAATCCTGCACTTCCTCCGGATATTTAAGGGCTGATCTGCAGTCCTTTCATTGCCAGTGCAACGTTGTTCCCAGCCTAGCTGGGTGTTAGTTCTCTGAGCTCCTTGCTATTCCTTGCTCCTGCTGAGTCTCATATATATATATATTGCTCCAGGTTCCAGCCTCCCAGACACTCTGCATACCAGCGGTGCTACTCCCTACTACCACCCCCAGAGGGAGCCCTGCTTTAGCTATCCTGATTGTCTGTGACCCTCCCAGACGTCCCAGTTACTTGTTGTGTGTATCCGCAGTCCACTCTGGGTGTATCTTGTCACCAGTACCTATTCCTCATCAGTGGGCCATCCATGAGCAACACACATCTCAGACCAGCGCCTTTTCAATATCAGACGTCTGCTCATATAAACTCTCCTGAATCCACTCCAGGTTTGTCTCCACAAGAACTCAATCCTCGTGTGACAGTCCTGGGTTCAAACCCTGTCAACACCAGTACATTTTCTTGTGGGACTGTGATACCAGGCTTCTAACAATTGTCCACTCTTCCTAGCGTATAGTTCCACCGAGAGAAAAATCAACTATCATGGATCCTAACACTTTCTCCAAAAATTAGGACAAGCAATCTCCACTTATGACTGAAGTGGCACAACTGGACTGTAACAAATTACAAATAACAGCATCTCAATAGGATTATGCATTTCTCCACTAGCAATTGCAGTTTCATCAGAGGAATTGCTGGCAAACAGACTGAATGTATTTTGGCCACCCATTAAAACAAACCGTAACAGATTTGTTATTGTCAAAATGGGAACAAGCAACTTTTATTCCTTTGATGGTTGAGAGTGGAGGAGGGCAGACATGTGCAGGTGATATATCCAATAGGGCATGCTCCATACCACACTGGGGCCTCAAAAACATCAAGAGTAGTTCTGGTCCTGCTTTGGAGACCACCTACCTGCCATTCTTAGAGGTCTTTAGTGGCTGTCATGCTTGTGTTTGTTTGGGGAATCATTGTCAGGGAAAAGTCTGAATAAGTAGTTGGATAAGTAAATAAGTATAGGTAAAGCTGGCAAGCCTGAGGAGATCTCCTGGCATGTGAAGAGATGCTTCCCTGACCGGGAATCAAACCCGGATCTCGGCAGAGAGATGCCGTATTGTACCTACTAGTCCACCAGGTACTTTGGTGTTGGTGACAGGATGATGTAGCAGTGAATAATGTAGCAGTAGATTAACCAGACTGATACTGGGTTATTACTTGATGAAACAAATAGTACTCTTCTTACTTGATAACTACAATCCAGGACGCTTGAGTGGCAGAACTTGGCAGGCATATTAACCAGGCTCATACTGGATTGTTGCTGTAGTCCAGGTTCTGGGAGCACTCAGATGATGATAGGACTGGATACAGACCGAACACTGGAATGGATGGTAGCTGTAGATAATCAGGAATGGAACCAGGGAAGCAGGAATGGATTGGTATTACATGTGCAGTCGGAGGTAAGCTTTGCAAAGGTGTGGTGCTAGATCAGCAAACAGAAGCAAGCTGAAATGACCTGTGCAGTTACAGATATACTATACACAGATGTAGAGCAACATTAGGAGTATGTGCAGCAAATAAAATCACAACTGAATCAAAACTGCACCAGCAGGGTAACATACAATTGCAACAGGAGCACAGTTATAGCTTCACTCAGTAGGGACTGAGCTAGATACTGTACTGGCGATGTCTGAGAGCCAGAGGCTAGAATATATACCTCAGGATCAGCCAGGATTGGCTGAGCAGTGTCAGGTGATACCGGCTGGCTCAGGCTAGCTAGCGATTGGCTGGATCGCAGTCAGGTGATCAGGCCAGCAGTACTCCGAGTCTGGCTGGCTGGACTGCGGCCTAGGAGGCCAGAAACAATGCAGCCTGCGTCCCTTGGGAATGATAGTGGACGCATGTACCATGTTCAGAGAGTGAGTCGGCAGGCGACAAGAGAGGTAAGTGACCCAGCGACAGGGGTAACAAACCCGTGTTGTGACAGTGGCTCTGTTCAGGTTTGTTTGTCATTTGTTTATCGTATTAGAGTCGCCACTAATGATTAGGACAAGGCTTCCACTTGGTAAACCGTACTGCCTTCCTGGATCCTCTAAGCCGTTGGAACATTTGGGATTGGTATAGTCGATTTGTAACGATCTGAGTCTCCCCATCTGCATGACCTGGTGTGGCCCACTTCACTTGCCTGCTGGCACACTCCTTCAGACCAACCAGCGACTTCGACCATTGAGCAGCTCCCCTGTTTTGTAATGTTTTTTTGTTACTACTGTTCTGTAATTCCCCACTGTATATCATGCTTCTATAAATTGCTCATGACTGGATGGCGAGTATCAAGACGCACGGAGCAACTGTTTCTGGTGAGATTGCCATGGGAGTGTTGTTGCAACTTTAGTGCTCCAATTACTGTAGGTGTTTGTACGCAGTTGGGCCGCCTGTTTCAGATGGATGTCTTGCACCCAACATGGGGTGGGTGCAGGTCCAGATACTGATGATGATGGGTGAAACACGGATACGAAAAACAGTGGGTGGTAAGATGCTAAAAATCACACTAATAGGCACATTGATGGACAGATAGCTATTTTAGCATATCTTAGTCTGCAGGCTGCTACAACGGATGCAAATTTGGACGCAGAGTAATACTCAGTGGTCCCTCCTACCTGGTGGTGGAATCATAGCAAACTTTGGGTAAGGGCTGATGGTGCCGTTCTTGCCCCTCTCTCTTCTCCCAATACAACAGCATATACCATTGTGCATTACAATCTAGAACAAAACAGTCATAAAACAAGAATGGGTAATAACAGACAGACAGAGCATGGGAAACTCATAACGATTAATCTGGAATCACCTTTTGGCAATAAATGTTGTCTCTTCCAATTATTTACAGATGATTGTTGCCCGATGATACTTTTTGTTAAATTTCAACGATATGCTGGTTTCTAACAAAGACAGCCACAGATGCATGCAGACTCGTACCATTCAGACAATGTGTCGTTGCATCTTGTTTGCAATACCAGGTAACGTGATCCTACTCAAAGTCTCACTGACAGATAAGGATCAAAGAGTCAGCAATGAAAACTTTTATCATTTCACACAGTACAATAAATTAAACCAACATGATTAGCCAAGACCACGTCCATGGCATCTAATACTGCACCTAGTTATTTACTGATACAGATGCATAATAAAGTAATCAATAATTGTTTGCGTATTTGATTATCATCAGAAATGTCAGATGGAGCATGTGTAGGGCGTTTGGTATCTACGTCTTTCATGTCTGAAACTGCTGGTGAGTAAAGACTGAAGTTTTAAGGTCACATGCATGTCTCTAATAGGGTCTGATTTTGAGATGGGTTGTAAACATCGGTACCATTGGTACACAGCAGACAGCCATGCTTTACATGCGGAAAGCCTGACCAGCCGCCGACTCGGCAGCTCTCCTGACACGCTCGGAGGACTCATGCAGCTAAAGAGATCACAATGGCTAATTTATGCATGCCTATGGAACGGCGTTTAAACGGTCAGACACACCTGCGTTATACTAACCACCCTGTTACCACCCTCAAACACTGACTACCTGTCACTCATTTTGTAAATGGTCCCTCTGTGTGGCCGTAATCGCAAACCAATCACTGCACGTGTACAGCGTGGCGTACACAAATGCGCAAAGGCAAACAATTGCTCGATCTGCGTAGAAATCGGAATTGAGTCCATCACTGGATCAGGCCCACAGTCTGTTCATTTATTTTCCCACAGATATGGTTGTTAGGATTTACTACAGGTAAATATTACTACAAGGAAATATACAACTCTGAACTCATTCTTGGGCTGATTCTGACTTGCATGTAGCTGCTGCCCCAGCTTTTACCGCAGTCGCATTTGCGTCTTTATCACTTTATGCTAATGTCACTACAAAGTCTTTCCCTGGTGTAAATCCGTGGCTGCAAAGAGATTGTAAGCTTGCAAGCAGGGCCCTCTTACCTCTATGTCTGTCTGTTATTACCCTGTTTTGTTCTATCAATATTTCCAATTGTAAAGCGCAACGGAATATGCTGCGCTATATAAGAAACTGTTAATAAATAAATAAATAATAAATAAATAAAGGACTGAGACGCCCGCTGAGTATCCGTAGACACTGAAATACCACTTGGGTGAGTCTGTTAGGCGCACAATCAGTCGTACCGTCTAAGGGCCTGATTCAGAGGCGCTCGCAAAAAGCGAGCGCTCGCTCTGAATCAGGGCAGGCGCTGTTTTTTTTAGGAGCGGCCTCCTGGCCGCTCACATAGCTGTGGGTTACCACCCACAGCTATAGCGAGCGGCCATGATGATGGTCGCAATGGTCAAGACCATCGCGACCATTGGGCTTGCGACGAGACCCTTGTGATAGGGTCTCGTTCATCGGAAGCCCCAGAGAGCTTTCGGCTCTAACAGAGCCGGAAGCTGTCCACTGACATCACTCGTGATGTCAGTGGGGCCGCCCCTAAACCTCGGAACGCCTCCGTTTGGGCAGCCACCCTCCCGGCCCGCCAACCAAATGGGGCGAGCTGTCACTCAGCATCGACAGCTCGCCCCCTTTGGAGCGGGACCCGGAGTGACGGGTTGCCCATCGCTAGCCGGGTCTCGCGCATGTGCACGACGGAGCCGGCTCTGTCGTGCGCATGCGCTGTGGGCCACCATCGACCCAGTTGCGAGCGCTCAGCGCTTGCGACCGAGTCTGAATCAGGCTCAAAGTACAGCCTCCTATGTGAGCAGTTAAGCGTCTTTGTACATAACCTATTTCTGCAACGCGCCTCAGATACTCCCATAAAATGCAACATCCCCGTGCAACTTTTCAGCCACCACCTTGTTACTTCCCAGTTGCCATCCAGGAACGACCCGTCACATTTCTGTTGCCGTGCTTCCAAATCTATACTACTGTACGACGGTGGTTCAATAAGTAAGGTAACAAGACCTCACACGTGTGTAATGTTCTCTTTTTCATTCTAATTTCCCACCAGAGCAAATAGACCACTGTGTCCCCTCGCGGCCATTGGACGGCGCCTTATATCAGTCATAATGTCCCAAACATCAGTTGTAAGATGGCGGGGCTGGTGGAAACATGGCCAAACATCGAGGTGCGTAATGTGATTAGATTTCTGCGTCTAAAGGGCACATCAGCTGCTGAAATTATTCATCGCCAGGTGGTCAGCAGGTTCCTCAAAGTTGCGTAGACAGGTCTCAATGTATGCGTAATTGCTAAAGAGGGAGAGATCCGGATGGCGTGTAACTCAGCTTCTCAGTGCTCACTTTATTGTACAAATTTCTGCTCTGTATGGAAATCCCAGTAACACACAATGCTCAGGCCTGATTCAGAAATGGATGCAAATGCCATCGCTGCTGCGTTTTCTCACGGATCGTAATTGCAAAAATATGCTAATGAGCCACTCGCCCCACCCAGTGCTTAGAGACGCCCACTGAAAGCATCTCACATACGCTATTCAGACACAAAACCAGAAACATTGAACGCAGATCAGGCGCCCATCAGCCTTCTGAGTAAGTCTAAGCTGTCGCAGACATAGAGGATACCCGGACACGCAGAGGGCTCTCCTGCTGCGAGCAAGGACGCACTGGCTAAATTATGGATGCTCAGATAACAGTGTTTAAATGGTCACACACCCCTCCGTTACCTCTCCCAAATGCTGACTACATGTCACTTTGTTGAGTTAATCCTCTGTGATAGCGTAATCACAATTCATTCACTGCACGTGCGCAGTGGGACTAATGCTGGGCATACACTGCCAGATAAAATACCTGTCAGTCCCACAGACATTTTATCTGGCAGTCTGACACCCAGCAGATATCACGGACATATGGGGCCAAATGTAAACTGAAACCTTTTAATGCGAGTAGCATTAAAATTTGCGAGTTTTAGAGAAGTCATCACAGATCAGTGAGATCCGTGATGGCTTCTGTGTGTGTTAAAAAAAAAAAAGTGCACCCCCTCCCCAAAAGCATAACCAGCCCCGGGCTTTATAAAGCCTGTTCTGGTTCTAAAAATACAGGTGCCAAAATGCGTAGGGGGCCCCTGTATATGCCCTGGAGAGGGGGACCCCTTTATTGGGGGGGTCCTCAACTCCCCAGGGATCCCCGGCCTGGACTGACTAGCAGTCTTGGATAATGCTTTGGCCAGGGAAACCGGTGAAAGGTTTTCCCTGGCTGTGGCATTATCCCCCTGCTAGAAAGAGTTTGGTGCTGGTTCTGGAATTTTCAGGGGACCCCTACTCGTTTTGTCCCCTGATTTTCCAGAACCAGGACCAGCTCAACAAAGCCCTGTGCTGGTTCTTAATTTACAGGGGACCCCTACGCATTTTGGCCCCTGTATTTTTAGAACCAGAACAGGCTTTATAAAGTCCGGGGCTGGTTATGCTTTTGGGGAGGGGGTGTACGTCTTTTTTTTTTTATTTTAAAACATTTAACATAAGTACACACAGAAACATGTACATATCTCATGGATATGTGCATGTTTCTGTGTTAATCTGACCTGCTCAGGATGTACTCGCTAGCCTGAAGCAGGTCTATTATTTGGGGACTTTTGGTAATCTTTTTTTTTGCGAGTCTGAAACAGAAACTCTATTACATTGGGCGAGTTGATTTTTTTCAATGTGAAAACATCTGGATGCGAGTTTGAGAATGGAGAGTTTTAGTAACTCTGAAAAATGCGAGTTTTAGTGAACAGACACCCTATTACATTGGAGAGTTGTGAAAAATTGCGAGTTTAGCACCAAACTCGCAATTTACCAAAACAGACTACCTATTACATTTGGCCCATGATGTAAGATATCTCATAGTGTATTGGCCCCGATATCTCCGCTTTGCCCCCGGGGGAGGAGACATTCCTTGTGAAGGAACAGTGGAAATGTCTGTCTGTCAGCCACGGTTGGCCATACACTGCCTGATGCGGCTGACATTTAACTTACCAAATATTGCATCAGACAGGCATGCTGGACAATCCGGCATGCCCGACCGATCAATATTTTACGCTCGGTCGCTCGCACTTGCAGTGCAATTATCGGGGGTATCCGCTGATATCAGGCGGATGGTCCCGATAATTGTATTACACGCATGCACAATGGCAAAGAATAGTTCAATCTGCGTAACTATCTGCATTGCATCCATCTCTGAATCAGGCCCTTGTGGTCTAATAGTAGATTTAATGGGATCGGTATGAAATACCGCCTGCCCTGTGGCCAGCAGTTCGCATCCCGGCAGCAGCAGGCCGACAGAAGCAGAGTTCCCGGCAGCGGAAACCCGACAGCGCTGGAAATCCTGATCGTCCTAAAGGTAAGTAAAAACTAACTTAACCTAACTCCCCTAACCCTCCTTAGGGGTGCCTAACCCTAAGCTCCCCCCCAAGTGCCTAAACCTAATCCCCCCTGTAATTGCCTAACCCTAACCCCCCCCCCTTTCCCTGCTGCCTACACCTAAGTCCCCGGGGGGGGGGGGTGCCCAACCCTAACCCTCCCTCCCCCTAGCCTAACCCTAAGTCCCCCCAGGAGCCCTAAACCTAACCCTCCCCCCCCCCCCCGGGCTGTCCGCTCGCGGTGCCCGGGATCCCGATCGAAGGGATGCCGGGCGCCGGTCTCCCAGCGTCGGGAAAATGACAGGCGTCTAGATATAGACGCCTGTCATTTAACCCACGCCGGGATAAATCAATCGGGAAGCCGGCTGTCGAGTTTAAGACAGCCGGTTTCCCGATTGCATCCCGATTTAATGGGTCATGGTTTTATAATATGCTAATTATTGGCGCTCGGTTCACTTAAAACAACCTATCACATTACAGGACAAAGGCCCTCATTCAGAGCCGTACGCTCTGAGCAGAGCGCACGCTCTGAATGAGGGCCGGGCTCCATTTTCATGGAGCGTCCTCCTGGACGCTCGTATAGCTGTGGGTCACCACCCACAGGCTATATGAGCGTGCATTGTGATGGTCGCGATGGTCGAGACCATCGCGACCATCGAATTTGCGAGCCGGAGCCTGCGGTTGAGGTTTTCAACCGCAAGCTCCGGAGTGATTTTGGCTCTATCAGAGCCAAAATCACTCCCACTGACATCACTAGTGATGTCAGTGGGCCGGCTTCTGACGGGAGGCGTTCCCGTGGGAACGCCCCCGTCAGGGAGGCACGCCCACCAAAGGGGGCGTGCTGTCAATCAACATTGACAGCATGCCCCCTTTGATCGGACACAACGAGCGAAGGACTTTCCTTCGCTCGTCGCGTCTGGCGCATGCGCACGACGGAGCTCCCTCCGTCGTGCGCATGCTCAGTCCATAACATCGACCCACTTGCGAGCGGGCAGCCGCTCGTGAGTGGGTCTGAATCAGGCCCAAAATTCTAAATGTATCACACAGAGTTCTAACTGTCTTTCTACCTAAACGCCTAATTGCTTGTTGAAGAGAGAAGAAAATAGATATTTGGCAAATCTAAAATGACTTTTGTTAACTCTGGAAAAGGAAGGGCACTTCCGTCTTAACGATGTGCTTTTATTCTAACTACTTTACCGCCCACTGGTATTTAATTAAAGCAAAAGAAACAGCACGTTAAACCTGCCTCATTGTCATATTCAGATACGGGTTAGATCTCTGTAGCACCGCGAGTGACCTGGCAGATTTCATGATTGCATTTGTGCTGGGGTTCTTGCTGTGCGCAGGAGATACACAAAATGTGTGATTATAAGTCAGTCACTGACCTGGTAAATCACTGAGATAATCATCAAACATTCATGAGCTAGAACTCAGCCAGTCCTGTCACTAGCGGCGGTGCCTACCCTGTCATTTATGAGTGTATTTTTTACCAGCACTGTATCAATACATTGTCTGTCTTACAAAGAACAATCACACAAAACAAAGGCTTTAGACAATATAATTAAATTGCTATAAAACAGAACTCCCTTCATTTATTGGTTTGTTTGTTACAATAATCACCAGCTATTCTGTGCTTAAAAGTACCAAGTTAGAATGAAAAGTCACTTCTGTTATGCTGAATTACTAAATATTTGCAATATGACACAACTTGGGTCTATCGAGTTTGTATCCTACAGACACAACAATATTAAAGCACCCAGGAGCCTCACGGGATTATGATGTAGTTAATGTTTAGATCAAAACATGGCAGCTTGGTGGTGCAATGATTAGCATTACTGCCTCTCAGTACTGAGGTCCTGGGTTTGATTCCCAGCAATAACCTATCTGTATGTAGTTTGTATGTTCGCCCCGGATAGGAATATACTGTATATTATAAGCCCCTCTTGGGCAGGGTCTGATGTGAATGACTAAATAAATTGCTGTGGAATATGTCTGTGTTATAAATAAATGGTAATAAATATATAACTGCCAGCATTGGACAGTCGGTACAAATTAGGTATGCAGTGACTGCCCAAACCATGCCTGATCCTTCCAAAACATTGTCCATCTCTTAATACCACACCTATTTCAGGCAGTTATCCGGTCACATGGTTGACAACACCATGTTGGCATTCATTATGTCTAAACCACAATATCAACACTAGAATGCCGACATACAGTGGCGTATCTATAATGGGTGCAGTGTGTGCGGGGCACACGGCCCCTGGGTCCAGGGGGGCCCCTGCATCGCACACCCTGCACCCATATTATTTTAAACTTACCTGTCCGTGGTCCCGCGGCGGGTCTCAGTGCTGCTCAGAACACCGGAAAATGGCCGCCACGACCATTTTTCCGATGTTCTGCGCATGTCACACTCTAGTGCCCGGAGTCTAATAATGCTCCGGTGGCTGGCCAGCCGCGTCAGTCAGCTGCCAACTGCCGGGAAGAGAGGAGGGGGCCCAGCACGGGGAGTGCACACGGGCCCCCTCCTCTCTTAAGACACCCCTGCCGAGGGCTCTGAATCAGGGCCTTTATCCTGAGCATGCCACTTTATCGCTACACTAGGAACAGGGCCAGATTAAGGTCTGTGGGGGCCCCTGGGCGACAAACTTGTAGTGGTTGCTCCTAACTATCTCTTCATACTGCACTTTTCTTACTATGGCATTGCCCTGGGGCGGTTTAGCTAGGACAGTTTAGGGGGGTCCTGCGCTCTGGATTTGATCCCTAGTATGTTAAGGACCTACCCTAAAGAGGTTACCTGGATATGGTGGGTAGGCCCATAACCTTGGCCATGATTATGCTAAAAACCTCTATTGATTGCAAAATTTTATTGCATTTATATATTATCAATAATTTGGAGTTGTGCACCTGAGATTTGTCTGTTTCTGTACCTGCAATTAGTCTCATCAAGTAGCACCTCCCATCATATATATAAGGTTGTGCAGTCCAGGAATCTTTCCCATAAACTTGTGGGGGCCCCTATATACCACCGTTTCTTGTCACCCTAGGAATTTTTTTTTTGTTTTTATTCACCTTAATGTCCCCAGTAGTAATGCCCCTCTTGCAATGCCTACTGTAGTAGTGCCCCTTATGCAATGTCTCCAATAGCAGTGCCCCTTATGCAGTGCCCCCAGTAATGGTCCCCCTATGCAGTGCCCACTGTAGTAGCCCCCCCATGCAGTGCCCCCTGTAGTAATGTCCCTTATGCAGTGCCCCCAGTAGTGGTCTTCCTATGCAGTGCCCCCTATATAATGCCACTAGTAGTGGTCCCCCTATATAGTGCCCCCAGTAGTGCCCCTTATATAGTGCCCCAGACCCAGTAATGGTCCCCCCCTATGCAGTGCCCCTTATATAGTGCCCCCAGTAGTAGTCCCCCTTATGCATTGCCCCTGTAGTAGTCCCCCCCTATACAGTGCCCCCAGTAGTAGTCCCCCCCTATACAGTGCCCCCAGTAGTTGTCCTCTTATGCATTACCCCCAGTTGTGCCCCCCCAGTGCCCTTAGGAAGCGGCCCCCCTATACTGTGACCCCTGTAGCGGGCACCCCCTATGCAGTGCCCCTTACACACACACAAAAACACACAACTTACCTGAATCCCCGCTCCTGATGCGACCGCCGCTGTCTGCTCCGGCTCTTCTCCTGCACCATGGGAGAGACGTCAGCGTCATGACGTCTCTCCCATCATCATCCGCTGTGGGGGGAGCCGGAAGGCGGAGCTTATGAGTGAGCTCCAGCCAGCTCCCTCCGTTCACACAGCAGCCAATGAGGGTCTGTCTGACTCTCATCGGCTGCTATAACAAACACACAGCAGCCGCCGGTGGCTGTGTGTTTGTTACTGTGTAGTGTGGCCGCGCTCACTGTGGTCTACACTACACTAGTGGTGGGGATACTAGCGGCGGGAGCAGACAGCAGACCCTGGTGCAAGCCACCAGCTGCACAGCTGCTAGTGGGGGCCCCTCTGTGTGTGGGGGCCCAAGGACGACCACCCCTGTCACCCCTCCCCCCCCCCTTAATCCGGCCCTGACTAGGAAAACCTCTATTTTATATATGAGCTGTATAACCATAGACAGTTCTCATCCACTGCTGCTATGAAGTGCGACTGTCTCACTCTGGGTCTGTTGTACGTTGATGCCACCACTGCTGCGAATCTGTACACAAGGCTTTGTGCGAAAATATGCAAATATCGCAGTCGCCGGGATTTGTATTTAGATGTCCACCTGCAGCTTAGCAAACCCAAGCGTCTGCATACAAACACGCAGCATCAACTGCAGATCAGTTGATTATCGGACAGATTGGCGCACCGGATCGCAGTCACAGGCAGAGACACGCCCCGGAAAGCGGTTGCTACATGCCAGTGTTTGTGTCGCCACCCCCCCCCCCCCATTGTCGCCACAAACGGTCCCTGACTGTCAATCAATTTGCAAATAAATCTGTGCTGCGAGCGATGACAGTAGTGGAAATGGAGGCATCATCCTTAAATCAGGCCCTCTGGGAATTATATCTCTGAGATAGTATATTTCCTACTGACACCACAGCAGCCATATTAGGAAGCAGCTTACATGGACATCCCCTATATAATTTAATGAATGGTTATCGTGAAATGGTGCATGGTTTTGTTTTTTTAATACTATTTAGGTTTTGCTGTATTTACTCATGGTCTTTTATTGTACTTCGTTAAAATTGTCCTTTTATTACATGCATGTACCTGTACGTTTTTGATAGAGATGAGCTGGTCCGGACCCACCCGAGCTGGTCTGGACCCACCCGAACTTCCAGATCCGAGTTGAGAACCGAGTTAGGCTCAGGTTTTCCAGCCTGACTTGGATCGGAAAATGAGGTAAAACGCGTATTCTAACCGCTGTCGGATTCTCATGGGTTTTGGATTATATAAAGGTCCCCGCGATCTGCTCCATTTTCACTCCGGCTGTGGAGAAAGAAGCTAGCAGACATGTAGTCATTGTCAGTCACTCAGTGTGTGTGTCCAGTCGAGGTCTTGGGCTGAAGGCCGCTGCTGTGTTGTCCATAAAGGGGCTTAGGCTGCAGTATATAAAGGGGGCTTCCTTCAGTGGGTGCTGCAGCTGTTGTGTCACTTGGAGACGCCTTCAGTCTGGACTAGCACCCCTCCCTTATTGGTTTAAAAGCATGGCGTCTGGTTTGTATATGCACACTAGTAATAGGCACAATTTTAGGTAAGTCCTACAAGTTATATACTGTAGTGCAAATTTGGGTTGATTTTTGGGGCGTGGGTCCCCTGGATTGCTTTGGTTGGTCTGCCTCAGGGCATCGCATTATAACACATTCTTTCTTTTCTGCACAATTTTAACACTTTACTGTTTGTTTTTATAATATTTGTATTTTCACTTTTCTATGCAGCCATAGCTGCTCTAATGTTTCTTACTTCACATTTCACTTTTCTCATTAGAGCAATGCCCTGGGGTGGCTCGGCTGAGCCGATTTAGGGGTGTCCTGCGCTCTGGATTTGAACCCTAGTTTGTTAGGGACCTACCCTACAGAGGTTACCTGGATATGGTGGGTTGGCCCATATCCTTGGCCATGATTATGCTAAAAACCTCTATTGATTGCAAAATTTTATTGCATAATGTACTTATATATAATGAGTAATTTCATAAGAATGTCTGACTCCTCTCCTTTCCGTGATTCCTCAGAAGGATCCTTGAGTACTTCGCCTGTTGCAGCTGCTGCTGCTGCTGTGAGTGGATCTACTTTTAGCAGTTTAACAAAACAATTGACTGTCAAACAATCCTTTGCAATGGGGAAGTTGCATCACGGCAGTATGACAGCAGTCACCCAGTTGCACAGTGCATTACTGACGCCATAACAGCTATGCTGGTATTAGATGTGCTCCCAGTATCCACCATTAATGCAGTGGGTTTTAATTGAGGCAGTAAAAACCTTATTAGTGTTCTCTGAAATGCCGTTGTCCACTTAACCACAGATATGTGGACAAGTGGGACAGGGCAAACTAAAGATTACATGACTGTGACAGCCCACTGGGTAGGTGTATTGCCTCCAACAGTGCAAACAGCAACAGCAGCATCTAACAAATGCCAGTTCATTCAGAGGCAGGCTACTCTGTGTATCATCGGTTTCACTAAGAGGCATACAACTGAGAACCTCTCAGGGAAATCATTGCAAAATGGCTTACCCCGTTTGGACTCTCCTCAGGATTTGTGATTTCTGACAATGCCACAAGTATTGTGCAAGCATTACATCTGGGCGAATTCGAACAGGTTCCATGTTTTGCTCGCACAATTAATTTGGTGGTGCAACATTTTTTTGACAGGGGCATGCAGGAGATGCTCCTGGTGGCCCAAAAGATTTCGGGACATTTTTGACATTCAGCAACCACGTATCGAAGATTGCAGCACCAGCAAGTACTGTTGAATTTTCTCCACCGTCAGCTGAAGCAAAAGGTAGTCACTAGGTGGAATTCTACCCTCTATATGCTTCAGCAGATGGAGGAGCAGCAAAAGGCCACCCAAGGCTACACAACAGATTATGACATAGGGAAAAGAGCGGGAATGCACAGCGCAGTGGAGAATAATTTCCGTGTTGTGCAAGGTTCTCAAGCCCTTTCAACTTGCCACATGAGAAGTTAGTTCAGACACTGCCAGATTGAGTCAGGTCATTCCCCTAATCAGACTTTTACTAAAGCAGCTGAAGAAACTGAAGGAGGAGCTAAAACGGAGTGATTCAGTTAAGTATGTTGGACTTGTAGATCAAGCACTTCATTCGCTTTGCCAGGATCCAAGGGTCATCAATCTCTTGAAATCAGATCACTATATTTTGGTGGCCATACTTGATCCTAGGATTAAGTCATACCTTGTGTCTTTCTTTCCGACAGACATAAATCTGAAAAGATGCAAAGAGCTGTCAGTGAAAAAATTGTCAGCTCAAGCGGCACGTGACACGGCAGCATCTCCTCCTTCTGCGGCTGCCAGGAAAAACTAACTTTTCCTAAGAGACCCACTGCTGGTGATGCAGATCAGTCAGCAAAACCTAATGACATCTGGTTGGGTCTGAAAGAACTGCCTACAATTAGTGACATGTCTACCGTGACTTTGTCTGAAACAGTCACCATTCAGAGAATGGTTGATGATTATTTTAGGGATAGCATCCAAATAGGCATGTCAGACAGTCAGTTTCACTACTGGCAGGAAAAAAAGGCAATTTTAGTCCCTTACACATACTGGCTTTACTTTACTTAAGTTGCCCACCCTCCAGTTTGTACTCTGAAAGAGTTTTCAGAGCAGCTGGGAACCTTGTCAGTGATCGGCGTAGGAGGTCACCTCCCCAAAATGTGGAAAAGTTGATGTTCATGAAAATGAATGATAAATTCCACGAGGAAGACCTTTACCAGCAATTAAGTAAAAAAAATACAGTCTGTGGTCGCCTGTAATGGTGGATTCCAGCGGGGACGAATTAATATTGTGTGAAGAGGATGTACACACTGATGGGGATGACGATGATGACATCTGATCTTACCTATGTTGTAAATGTAAAGCTAGTTTGTGTATGGGATCATTGCCACCAATGTCCACTGCGCATTGTCAGCTTGTTTTATAGTGGTCCAAGCAAACCAATCATTTCAGCCACATGTGGCAGTCCTTGTCGCTGAAGTGATTGGTTTGTTAAACTGTGAATGTCCTGTTTCATATATAAACATAAGGGTGGGTTGAAGGGCCCAAGGACAATTCCATTTTGCGCCTCTTTTCTTTGCATTATGTACTGTTTGGGGCATTGCTGCCTGACATTTTTAATTTTATGGTTTATGAATGTCTAGAAATTGTAATGGCCACAGACAGCATATCCTGCATGCCCCTTTCATTTTTTTTAAAAAATTCGGAAGCACCAAGTTGATGGGGTGGGCAAATATGAGCAGCGGCACAGAGCATCTTCCTGCCAGGATGTGTGCAATAAAGTGCAAATACGTTTAATGCAAAAATTAGATGTGTATATTGGTCACATACAAATATGTTTGTAAAGCAGGCTGAGGTAACCTGAAGCACACCATAGTATCCAGGCTCGCCTCGGTCGGGATACTATGATAAGAGACTGGGTGTGACGCGAGGCAAGGCCCCCATGACTCATAGTACGCCACCGTGAAATGTAAGCATGCCCATTTTGTGAGCGTGTGCGCATCTGCACGCATGCATGGGGGCCTGCCAGGGCTGATCTGCAGCGCCAGTCCATCCCTGCTCAGTGATATGCGCACTGATTGTAGGTGTAGCAGCACCATACTGAGTGATCTGCGCAATTTCATAATCTCAACTTCATACCTCCCAACATGACCCTCTCCAGGAGGGACACAATGCTCTGGTCCTGGACTTCCCTGGTAATTTATGATTGGTGGTGGCTCTAGGGGCGGGGCTGCAGCACAGTCCAAAATTCAAATAGGGGAGTAACACCAACTGCCAGAGAGTCCCAGCCAGTGATGTTGGCAGCGTGTGAAATGACAGTTTGTGTGATTCCCCTATCTGATTTTTGAACTGTGCTGTAGCCCCAACTCTTACCAGGGAAGTCCAGGACCAGAGCACTGTGTCCCTCCTGGAGAGGGTCATGTTGGGAGGTATGCAACTTGTCCTCTCTCCTTCTTGAAATACCTCTTGTTCCAGTCTCACCAACCGTTTTGATTGAGGGTAATCACAGGTGACCTAAGCTTTGGCATATTGGCTTATATTTATATAATCTTCTGCCATTGTTCAATTTAGCGAGAGTATACAGGGTTCCATACAATAATGTTTAGGCCAGAAATCAGGACCTGTTTCACTAATTGCGTTAAGAGTTCCCATGGTAGTCATCAGAATAATAAGTGACCCTGACTCACCCCAGTGAGCACCACTGAGACCTTCTCCTACCTGACGTCCACGTTACTGAATGACAGCACAGTAAGAGATAGATAAACATATGGATCACGGAGCTCCCATACAGAATTTGCTTCATAGAGAATAAATCATTTTAAACTAATTATCCTGCAGGAATTAAGTCATGCAGTACAGTACATTATCCCCACTTTTTACGCTAAGGGGTAAATTTACTAAAGCAAGAGTTTTTAGAAGTGAGTTTTAGAAGTGATGTTGCCCATAGCAACCAATCAGATCCTACTTAACATTTAACTAGCACCTTCTAGAAGATAATTACTAGAATCTGATTGGTTTCTATGGGCAACATCACTTTTAAAACTCGCTTCTAAAAACTCTTACTTTAGTAAATTCTCCCCTAAATGTATCTTTATGGCAGACAGAAAATAAAGCTCCTATCATAGCAAATCTATTGTAGATGCCTTTCATCAGCATATACAACACTGCCAAAATAATCATCTGTTTCCCACAAAAACAAAGAAATAGGCATCCTGTTCAGTATGAATATCAATGATGTGTGCAGCACACAAAGCAGCCTTTATTTTTTACCTGCTCACTTATTCATCTTTTTTTATTATTATTAAAATTACATTGAGAACAGATGAATAACATGTACGGTATTAGCAGCACTTTATAGTGATAGTGCATGCGTTGTATGCACACCATCAAGATTTACAGAAAGTGTTTTTAAAATATGTGTTTTAATTGTACACACGGCAGTAAATGTGCGTGTCTCACGCTGTTCTACGGAGTCGGGAGAAGTGCGCGGCTCTGCAGTGTCCTGATTTATGAAGAGAGGGACTAGACAGGGTGGGGAGACAGTAATGCACACTCTGCTTTCTGCGTCTCTGTAAATGCAGACTGGTGCAATATAATGTAAGGGTTCACGGCAAGTTCAGCCTTGGTTTTAACTGTTATTGCCTCTGTATGAATAAATACAGTCTAAATAAGATATATTACTATGCAAATGTAACATTTTAATATCAATCATATAGATAGATAAGGGGATATGGAGTTGTGAATGAAGCAAAAAAGAGCAAGTTAAGGGCCACATCCACTAGCAGACTGTGAAAAGACTGCACGATTACGACATTGCATTAGTGCAGTCGTTTCACAGTCTGTGCTGTGCCTACACTGAGCGATCAGTCATTCAGTGTAGCCCTCCCTCATCCCTGAACATGGGCAATCTGTCGTTACCGGCAGATTGACCAGCATGTTCAGGCGATGATAGATGTCAAAAACGACCAGCGGGAGCGCGCATCACTGGTTGTTTTCAACATTTTCATGGCCAATTTGTGAACGATTAATGAACGATTGAGCTATATCGTTATCGTTCAATCGCTCATTTTAATCGGGTAGTGGATACCCGCCTTAACTGTGCACCTTGGCAAAACCATGTTACACTGCAGGTGGGGCAGATATAAAATGTACAGAGAGAGTTTGATGTGGGAGGGGCGTGTCGAAATGGAATTCTAAATTGCAGTGTAAAAATAAATCTGTCCAGTATTTGTGGGCTGCATGCAACAGTAGTTAGTATTTATCCTGCATACAAAAATAATAAATGTATTTGCACCCTTACATTGCAATATAGTGTGTGGGGTTCCTTTTGCATCATGTTAACCAGCCCCAAAATGGTCAGCCCAGGGCTGGAATTCCTCAGAAAGTGGGGACCCCCCCACCACAAAAAAGGGGATCCCCTGCCTGAGGAACTACCAGCTCTGGGCTGAAAGCTATTCCCCGCAACCCTAGTGGCGGTGGGTGCGGGGTTAAATGTGTAAAGAATAGATCATAATATACAGGTGCAAACAAAAAGTATGGTGGTTGCTCATATCAGCTTAATGACATAGCACAGGTGCTTGTAAAGGGCGGGGTTTACACTGAACACAGAAAAAAGTACAGAGGAGCCTTGAAGATGGCCTGGCGCTTATTCATATATTTGCAAATGTGTGTAACTAACTAATACCTCTGAATCTCTATTATCATGTAGCATTTAAGTATTTTTTGTTGATTTTACTACAGTGTGTTGGAGGGCAAATCCCTTTTTTTCTGTGTTCATAATATACAGGTGGACTACAGGTACCAGAAAGTCTGCCTTGGCATGCCGGCACTTGTGGACCAACAAAAAATTCCTTCTAACCAAACCCTTGAACTGGCTCCTCTTCTGCCCATGTTGTAATGGTCTTCAGAAAAAAAAAAAAAACGCAAACACGAGCCACACGGATAGCACTGTACACTCGGTACAGTACTACATGTAACGACAGATCACTGTCGGCCCCTGTCTTAGGACTGAATGGGGAAAGCGCTGATTGGATGAGAGCATGGGAGGGTAAATGTAAAAGTTTTGATTGTTTGTCCAATGTTCTTAAGCATTCTATTGTCAGGCTTTCTGGTTGGATTTTTCCGACGGCTTTGACTTTAGTAAATGGTCGATTTGAAAATCAACCAAAAACACCAAACCGATCTTTAATGACTCATTGACTCATTGGCACAAAGATGTAAATGGTCGCACATTAAATTGATCAAGTGCAATCTATTAAAGCAGTTTTGTCGGATTGAGTTGTTTAATTAGCGTGAATGGTAGGCGAAAGCTAACTAAGCTTGAGAATAGGTAAGAATCCTAGGTTTTTGCTGATTGGCTGGCATGACAGCCTTGTTGCTAGGCAGGTTAGTTTGTTTTAGGTCACCTGGTTTATGGTTCGGCCAATGGTTTAGTCAAGGGTGTGTTTATTGGGATTAGTATATAATGTTTTTTTTTTCCTTGAGACAGCCTCTTTTTCATTTTTAAGTTCTCCAGTGGATGAATGTCTGGCAATCCTGCCTCACTTTCTCCTACATGCTTTCAAATCTCCTGTTCTTACTTGCATCTGTTCTCCTTTTCTTTGTTGTATTTTTCTTTCTCTTTTCTTTCCACCCCTTTTCCCAGTTTTCTTTCTTTCCCTTTTGTCTTTTGTTATTCCCTGTCCCCGCAGGTCCATCCCCCTTTCCCAAGCTCTCTGGAGGAGTTACTCTGCCCTCTCAGAGCTGCATCAGTTCGGGAGCGTGGGCGGCGACCCCCTCCTCTTCGCCCATTGCTCTCATGTTCCACTTGGTGCAGGGCTCTGCATTCCTGTCTGCCCTGCGTCCCCTGCCACCTCTGCTGCACCAGCGGGAGACCTCTGCTCTTGCTGGGCACTCTGCTGTGTCCAGCAGAACGGCAGCGCCGTCCGGCTTTAGCCCCGCCCCTTCAGCAGCTAGCGCTGTGGCTGGGTATAGTTATCACCCCAGGCGCGCTGGTCCCCATTAGTGCGTCAGGGTCAGCGGCCATTTTTCAACCCGGCAGCCATTTTGGATCCCACTGACAGTGCGATCCTGCCATTTAAGCCAGTCTAATGGCTTTATTTTCATACCCCCTGCTGCTAGTGCCCCCATGGTTCCTGTTCCCCCTTTTGGGAGTCTCTAGGGGCCTGGTCCATCCCCCTGTCCCTTCAGTCCCCTTGCATCTAATATCATTTTCCCCATGCGTTCTTAACAGCTCTGCTCAGATGGACTCTTTTTCATGTCCTCCTGGGCTCAGCCTTTATGGATCTCTGATCTAACCCCCCCCTGTGTATCCTTCTGTATATGTGCCCCCCTTCCACCGACCAACCCTTCCTTCCCCTTTCCTTCATATCTCTCCATGGTTTTCCTTTTTTGATCCCTTCTCTCCATGCTATCTCTGCTTCCTGACAGTTCAGGCATCCACCCCATAAACGTCCCCTCAACACCCCTTTCACTGCCTGGCCTTGGTCCTTCCGCCTTCTGTTCCTGTTAACCCCATTTACTTCCCCCCTGCCTTCCGCTTCGACTCTGCGGGCTTGGTCCTGTTCCCCGCCATTTTCTTTGGCTTTTTCGAAAGCTCCCCCTCCCTCACCTTCCAGTTCCCCTGCTCCCATTCCGGGTACTCACCTTTCTCCTTTAGTTTCAGGTATGCTGTCACCATTTGTGGTGGCTTGTGTGGCTACTGTTCCAGTGCGCGTCAAGGTGGCCCTGGATGGCGGTGTGGTGGCCATCTGGTGTTGGGAAGTATGATATGCTTTGTTTTTCTTAGCTTGTCTGACTCCAGTTTTAGCTCTCACTCCTCTTGTTCCTCTGGACGCCCGCGTAGACTTGCATTGCGCCAAGACCGCGATTCTTAGGTGTTTGCACATGAGCATTAAGGATAAAATTTGCATGATGAAGCAGGGTTTGGCACAGGCTAAGAAACCAGGGGGGCATTGGGTATGGGGCTTATTGTTGTTTTAATTTGTTGCTTAAAGGCATGCTGAATTTTGCAGCCTGTTATCTGGAAACACGTGCCGAGGAGCATATGAATGTACTTGACTGTATTTGTTTGGTTCATGATATGTTCACACGGTCGGAAGGGCTCGCATTAAGGATTATGACTTGCGGGTTTAGGCGCAAGCAGGTCAACCTGGTGATGCCGCTATGAGTTAACAATGTTGAGTTGTGGCTGGAAGTTTTGCAGCAGTGTCGGCCTCCCTTATGATTGGATGTGGCCTTGCAGAACCCCCTCCTGGCAAGACCGGGTGGGTCGGGAATGGCGAAAGCAAAGTGTTTGGCTTTCAATGACTAGGTGCACGCGGGCACGGCATGTTGTTTCGCCATTCCTTTTGCACCTGTTGTGGTATGCACCCGACCAGGGATTGCCAACAAGTATGTGGGGGTGGGTCAGCTGAATGTGGGGACACTGTTAGAAGCACTGGTTAGGCTGATTCTCCCATTTGTGTAACTGGGCTTGCCAAGTGATTGTATTTGTATCCTGTTAGGTTTGATGCTGCTTTTCTGTTACAAGATTTCCTGGTTGGTTTTATTCTTCCCACTGGCGGGCCGCTAAAGGTTAGGGTGCCCCGTAATTTACTTTACACCGGGGAGTTTCCATTGGTTTTACAGGTTAGGTGGGTGCTTCGGTTTCTGTTGGGTAGGAGGGAGGGTGGATCTGTGTGTTTCTCCTTTGGGGTTTGTCCCTAAGAAGGCCCCTGGGATGTTCCATCTTATTCAGCATTTAGCTTACCCCATGGAAATTCGGTTACTGCTGCATGTCCTGAATCAGCCTGCATGGTGGTTTATCAATCTTTTGATGAGGCTTTTGGGACTGGTTCGTAGTTTTGGCTTTGCATGCAATATATAGGTTTTCATTTGGGGGGTAGTTTCTTTGTGGATAAGGGTTTGCCCATGGTTTGTGTGGTCTCCATATTTTAAGAAATGTAGTTCCTTTTTTACACTGGTGTATTCACGCTGGCACTGGCCAGGCTGGTGTGGCGCATTATTTGGATGATTTTCTCTTTATAGGTTCTGTGGGGAGCAATCTCTGTGCGGACCTCCTTTTTTCTGCTCAAGCGCTGTTTAAAGTTCTTGGTGTTCCTGTGACTCATGTCAAAATGGGGGGGTCCCTCCTCGTGCTAGTCATCTTTGGGCATTGAGATAGTAGACAAAGTGGCTGGTCACGGTCGTTTGCTTAGGGAAAAGGTTGCCAAGCTTGCCCAGATAGCTGCTTGTTTGGCTGTTGATTGTGTTAAGTTGCGCGATGTGCAGTCATTATTAGGTTTGTTTAATTTCCTTGTTGTATCTTCCCTATGGGGAGGGGTTTTTTTTGTAGAAAGCTGTAAAGGGCCGTGACTGGGGTGACCCGGCCACATCACCATGTGCGATTGTCCTAAGAGATTATGGATGATTGTATGATGTATTTGGACAGGTTTTTGGTACAATTTAATGAAGAATGCATTTGCCTTTAACACCTGTTGCTAATGCTACTTTGCAGCTGGCTCATTAGGTTTTGGTGCCTTTTTTGATGGTGTCTGTGTGCTGCACCCTGGCCTTTAGAGTGGCATGCTGAGGGCCTTACAAGTAATTTGTTGTTGTTGGAACTGTTTCCGTGGCCGCGGCAGTTTAACTTTGGAGTAGACATTTGCGGAATCAACAGGTGGTTTTCTGGTGCGACAATCTTGGGGTGGTGCATGCTATCAATAATAGAGATGAGCGACTTCGGTTCTCTGAGAACCGAACTCACCTGAACTTAGAGATCCGAGGCGAGTCTGACTCGGATTTTCCCACCTGACTCAGATCTCAAAGTGAGGCAAAACATCATCATCCCGGTATCGGATTCTCGCGGGTTTTGGATTGTATAAAGGTTCCTGCACTCGCCACCATTTTCATGACGGCTGTGGAGAGTGAAGAGGAAGCAGGGGCTGTGCTGTGCTGTTCTTCTACATAGCGGCTGTGCTGATGCTGTGCATAAGGGCTGGCTGCTGTTGTCATAGGGGCTGGCTGAGCTGTGCTGTGCTGTTTTCCATAAGGACAGTGTTGTCTATAGGAGCTGTGCTGCGGACATAAGAGGGGGCTTCAGTGGCTCCTGTGTCACTGCAGTTCATAAAGGGGTACTGCTGTGTTATCCAGGGGGTGCTCTGTCCATCAGGGGTGCTTTTGTCTGTGTGTGCGCTTTAGTTGCACTTATCAACAATGTAGCTGCACCAAGCGTGCTGCCTGTGTCATTTATCAAGTGGCTGCTGCCTCGTTCAGGGGTGCTCTCCCCCCCCAGTGTAAAAAAAAATAATAAAAGTTTTTTTTATCTGTGTGTGCATGCGTCAGCCACACTTATCAGCAACATGACTGCACAGGGGTGCTGTCTGTGTTGTTTATCAAGGGGCTGCTGCCTCATTCAGGGATGCTCTCCCCCCGAAGTGCAAAAAAAAAAAATATTAAGTGTTTTTTTTCTGTGTGTGTGTGTGCGTGTTAGCCACACTTATCAGCAATGTAGCTGCGCAGGGGTGCTGCCTATGTTGTTTATCAAGGGGCTACTGCCTTATTCAGGGGTGCTCTCCCCCCCAAGTGCAAAAAAATATATATTAAGTGTATTTTTCTGTGTGTGTGCGATAGTCACACTTATCAGCAATGTAGTTGTGAAGGGGTGCTGCCTGTGTCGTTTATCAAGGGGCTCCTGCCTGGTTTTGGGGTGCTCTCCCCCCCAAGTGCAAAAAAAAAAATTAAGTGTTTTTCTGTGTGTGTGTGCATTAGCCACACTTATCAGCAACGTAGCTGCACAGGGGTGCTGCCTGTGTCATTTATCAAGGGGCTGCTTTCTTGTTCAGGGGTGCTCTCCCCCCCAAGTGCAAAAAAAATATATTAAGTGTTTTTTTCTGTGTGTGTGTGCGTTAGTCACACTTATCAGCAATGTAGTTGTGAAGGGGTGCTGCCTGTGTCGTTTATCAAGGGGCTCCTGCCTGGTTTTGGGGTGCTCTCCCCCCCAAGTGCAAAAAAAAAAATTAAGTGTTTTTCTGTGTGTGTGTGTGCATTAGCCACACTTATCAGCAACGTAGCTGCACAGGGGTGCTGCCTGTGTCATTTATCAAGGGGCTGCTGCCTTGTTAAGGGGTGCTCTTCCCCCAAGTGCAAAAAAAAAATATATTAAGTATTTTATATTCTGTGTGTGTGCGCATTAGCCACACTTATCGGCAATGTTGCTGCACAGGGGTGCTGCCTGTGTCGTTTATCAAGGGGCTGCTGCCTTGTTCAGGGGTGCTCTTCCCCAGTTTTAAAAATAGTTTTTTTAGTTTGGGTGGTTGTGTGCATTAGCCGCATGTTAGCTGCGCTATAATTGCTTGGTGACACTGCTGCAAGACCGCAGTGAGTATGGAGGACAGTCACATGACAGGAGAGCAGGAATCACATACCAGTCTTGTAGCTGCCGGCAGCAGTCATGATAACGATGCAAGACCGTCAACATCATCTTTGAAGGCCGATGCACCAGGGTTTAAATCACAACATAAAATCAACTTTTACCCTGTTAAAGAAAAAGAAATCTAAAGCTAAGTTAGCATTAGATAAACAAAAAATTGGCAATATTCCATTCACTACACGAAGTGGCAAGGAACAGATAAGGCCTTGGCCTTTATTTATGACTGGTGGTTCTAATTGTGATGATTTAAGCCCTTCCGCTTGTAGTAGAGGTATAAAAATTTTTTTTAATTGTTAAGACGAGTAAGACACCGGAACCAACTGTGTGCTCTGAAAAGTCACAGATCCCCGAGGAAAGTCCAAGTGTGTCCGCGGTTGCCATGTGTGAGCCTGACCTTTTTAACACTGTACTTGAAGAGGATCCTCCTTCCACCATTTGTGTGTCCTCTCCAAATGTGGGGATGAGCACAAGTCAACATGCTGACGTAGAAATTGAGGATGCTTCTGTGGAATTGCACCAGGAGGATGAGGAGAATGTTTATGTAGTTGGTGATAACAACAAGGATGATGAGGATGTTGATGATGATGAGGAAGTTGATGCCGAGGATGTTTGTTTAAAAACTGTACCCATGTAAAAACAGTTGTTGCCCATGGTGGAAAAAATTCCATTGTTGTCCTGCCTGGGCAAAGGACCAACAACTCCACTTCTCATGTGTGGAATTATTTCCACCCAAATCCGGACAACCTTTGTCAAGCCATTAGTAACCACTGCCAAGTAACAGTGAGTAGAGGTAAGAACCTTAACCATTTAGGAACCTCCTCCCTGCTATGACACTTGCAGCGCATTCAGCAAATTGAAAAGGGTTTTTCAAATTCAGAAACTTTAGCTAAAAAAACGTAACAGCAATCAGTCCAGTGACACCTAGCTGCTCCCTTTCTATCTGGATCCAAGCGCCTGCAATTTCCCAACACCTGCATCATCATCAACATCCTCAATCATGATCGGAAGTAGTCCTGCATCCAATATCATAAGAATGACTGTTGCTGCTACTGCTGCTGCTGTGAGTGGGTCTTCAACCCAGAAGGGGACCAGGAAGAGGACTACTTTTGTTTAACCAAACAACTGACTGTCAAACAATCCTTTGCATTGGTGAACAAGTATGATAGCAGTCACACAGTTGCAAAGTGGATTACTGACGCCATAACAGCTTTGCTGGTATTATTATTATTAGTATAATTTATTTATATGGCGCCACAAGTGTTCCACAGCGCCTTACAAATTACATAAACAAATAAATAACCAGTGACTAACAATACAATACAATACAGGACATGGATAATAAACATTGCTATATTAACGAATTTAACACCCACATAAGCAGCCAAGTGTTAGTTGCCCTAGTGGGGAGTAAGAGATAAATTAAATTACAGTAGGGAGAAGCACAAGAGGGTAGAGGGCCTTGCTTGAAAGAGCTTACATTCTTTAAGGGAGGGGCAGACAAACAGGAGTGACACATATGGGGTAGGCGGGGAGGAAGGAAGATGTAGCAACAAAAGTTAGGATGAGAGCTGGAAGGCTGTAATGAAGTAGTGGGTTCGTCCAGTATCCGCCATTACTGCAGTGGGTTTTAGACAGTTAATGGAAGTCCTGTGTCCCCGCTACCATGTCCCTTCTATATTCCACTAGAACAGCAATTCCCAGTCTGCACAAGGACATTACAAAAAACCTTATTAGTGTCCTCCGAAATGCCGTTGTGCCCACTGTCCACTTAATCACAGATATGTGGACAAGTGGGACAGGGCAAACTATATTACATGACTGTGAGAGCCCACTGGGTAGGTGTATTACCTCCAACAGTGCAAACAGCAGCATCATCTAACAAATGTGAGCTCAGAGGCAGGCTACTCTGTGTTTTACCGGTTTCACTAAGAGGAATACCGTTGAGAACCTCTTAGTAAAACTCAGGGAAATCATTGCAAAATGACTTACCCCACTTGAACTCTCCTCAGGATTTGTGATTTCTGACAATGCCAGCAATATTGTGTGAGCATTACATGTGGGCGAATTTGAACACGTCCCATGTTTTGCTCACACAATTAATTTGGTGGTGCAACAGTTTTTTTTAAAATGACAGGGGTGTGCAGGAGTTGCTCTCGGTGGCCCGAAAGATTTCTGGACATTTTCGACATTCAGCAACTGCGTGTCGAAGATTGCAGAACCAGCTGGAACTGTTAAATTTGCCCTGCCATCAGCTGAAGCAAGAGGTAGTAAATAGGTAGAATTCTACCCTCTATATGCTTCAGCGGATGGAGGAGCAGCAAAAGGCCATCCAAGGCTACACTACAGCCTATGACATAGGCCATGGAGGGGGAATGCACCTTAGTCAAGCACAAGTGGAGAATAATTTCCATGCTGTGCAAGGTTCTCAAACCCTATGAACTTGTCACATGTGAAGTTAGTTCAGACACTGCCAGCTTGAGTCAGGTCATTCCCCTAATCAGACTTTTGCAAAAGTAGCTGGAGAAACTGAAGGAGGAGCTGAAACGGAGTGATTCTGCTAAATATGTTGGACTTGTAGATCAAGCCCATTTGCTTCACCAGGATCCAAGGGTCGTCAGTCTCTTGAAATGAGATCACTATATTTTGGCGACCATACTTGATCCTAGGTTTAAGTCACACCTGTCTTTCTTTCCGACGGACATAAATCTGAAAAGATGCAAACAGCTGTTGGTGAAAAAATTGTCAGCTCAAGCGGCACGTGACACGGCAGCATCTCTTCCAGTTTCTGCGGCTGCCAGGAAAAAAATTTATTTTCCTAAGAGACCCACTGCTGGTGGTGATGCAGATCAGTCAGCAAAAACTAATGACATCTGATTGGGCCTGAAGGAACTGCTTACAATGACTGGCATGTCTACTGTGACTTTGTCTGATATGGTCACCATTCAGAGAATGGTGGATGATAATTTTAGGGATAGCATCCAAATATGCATGTCAAACAGTCCGTTTCACTACTGGTAGGAAAAAGAGACAATTTTAGTCCCTTACACAAACTGGCTTTGCTTTACTTAAGTTGCCCACCCTCCAGTGTGTACTCTGAAAGAGTTTTCAGCGCAGCCGGGAACCTTGTCAGTGATCGGCGTAGGAGATTACTTCCCCAAAATGTGTAAAAGATGATGTTCATCAAAATGAATTATAAATTCCACGAGGAAGACCTTTACCAGTAATTAAGTAAAAAACATACAGAAGCATCTGTAATGGTGGATTCCAGCGGGGACGAATTAATATTGTGTGAAGAAGATAGGGATGATGATGACGATGATGACATCTGATCTTACCTATGTTGTAAATGTAAAGCCAGTTTGTGTATGGGATCATTGCCACCAATATCCACTGCGCATTGGCAGCTTGTTTTGTGGGGGGTCCAAACAAACCAATCATTTCAGCCACAAGTGGCAGTCCCTGTCGCTGAAGTGATTGGTTTCTTAAACTGTGAATGTCCTGTTTCATATATATAACAGAGGAGTGCATAATTAACAGGCAGTGTCATAGTACACATCACCAACCATTTTTTTCCTCTGTTTTCCTTGCAATGCTTGCGGTAAAAAAACCTACCACAAGCACTGCGTTCACATCCGATAGTGGTCGATGTACCAATGTTTTAATAAACTTCCAGGGGATGACATGGGGAAGTGGGCATCTCTGCATATGCTAATGGGAGTCTGCATACACAAAGTGAACGCTCGTACAGGTACGATGGGCGTGCTTATGCCTTGGCGAGTGATCGCTCCCCGCCGCGTCACTTTCAAATATTTGCATATGCATCATGCGAGCGTACGCTCATAGCGACCGGGTCTGAATCAGGCCCATAGTGTTTAGGGCTTCGGCTGTTTTATGCAGGCTAAGGTTTTCCAGGATGGACCAGTTGGGTATGGGTAGATAGGTGACACTGTCGAGGCAAGTTGATCCTTGTTTGCCCAGTGCGCCTAGCGTCTATTTGCAATGGTCTTCGCACCAATGGTGGTGCCCAGTGGTTGTTGCATGCTTATTTAGCTCCTCCCTAACTTTCAGTTTGCTGCCATTTTGCGGCGGGGTTTAGCTGAGTTAGGTTTCAATAGCACATATAGTATCCACTCCTTTTCGATTGGGACTGCAACCAGTGCGACTATAGAGGTCTTGGCTCTTATTCAAGTGATTGTCGGTCGAAGTCCTCTGCCTACAGGATTTATGTGCACTGCAACAAGCTATAGTAGCTCTCCCTGTGTCAACCCGAAAACGTTGTTTACCCGCCAGTTATTGAATGGCTAGCATTCAATAAGTGGTGGTGTGAAGGGATTTTAAAATCTTTCCTCCCGGGGACCTTGATCCAGCCCACTTTGTGTTCACGGGAAGGTTTTTTAGTTTTTCTTCTTCACTCGGGTTCCCTGTTTCCCCCTTGTGCATCCCTGCTAGTTAGTTGCTATGTTTCACAAATTTTGTATGCATTGTGGTTTGGTTTTGGGTGTGGTGCTCTCGGGCAGGGTCTGTTCTTCACCACAGCGGAAGACATTGAAGACAGACAGGTTTAGCTTGTTGGCCATTTGTTGGCCTGACTGGCTGGTGTTCCATGTTGGTGGCAATGATATTGGTCAGATGCAAGGCTTGGAGCTGATTGTGAAGCTGCGAGGTGGTGAGATCAGGTTTATGTGGCCAAATGTTCGTATTGTTTGGTCTGAGATAGTTCCCGTTTGTTGTGGCGGGGTGCTCGTAACCATAAGGTTTTAGTCAAGGCAAGGAAGAGGGTCAGTGTGGGTTTTGCCAGGAACCTTATTTCATTCGGAGGCTTGGAAGTCAGGCGTAGCTTTTTAAGGCCAGAGCTTTATAGATTTTTTCGTACTGATGGGATCATCTTAATGCTTTGGGTTTACGCCTGTTTATTACAGATTTGTTCTCTTTTTGGGCTGGGTTGTTTTGTTCTGGGTGGCGGGCCAGTTTTCCCGTGGGAACTGGCTTTGGCTGGGGTACGCTGCATCTCAGTGGCTTTATGTGGTGCAAGCCCTCTACTTACCATGGCGAGTTTGTCCTACTCAGTGCCCCCCGCACTCGGACTCGGGCGCTTCTTGTGCGGAAGCGTTCGGACTGTGTCCTTGAGGGAAGCGAGTCCTTTGCATCGTAAGTGCGTCTATAGGGGGGACATTTCAGTCATTCCCCGAGTGTCTTGGATATAGAAAGCTAGAGTTTGCAGCATCTCCTGGCCACTTCAGTTAAGTTGATAAATTCATTAATTTTAAATAAAAGCTGTGACCTTTTAGCCAAGCTATATTGTGTCAGTGTCTTTATTTATTAGTTTAAGTTTACTGTTAAGTAATATAAGGTGTTTTTGAGGGTTAATTAGAAATAAACCAATGGATGTCTCGACACGGCCTGGTTGCGCGGAGACCTGTTGCACCAAGAGTGGCTGTTTTGCGCGATTGCGGCAATAGTGTATGAGGACACATATGTTTACTGAAGCTCATCATCTAGAGCAGAGGTTCTCAAACTCGGTCCTCAGGACCCCACACAGTTCACGTTTTCCAGGTCCTGTGCAAGTGCACAGGTGTAGTCATTACTCAGCGACACATTTTAAAAGTTCCACTGGTGGAGCTAATTATTTCACTTGCGATTCTGTGAGGAGACCTGGAAAACATGTACTGTTTGGGGTCCTGAGAACCGAGTTTGAGAACCTGTTTTCTATCTGGATTTAACACAAAATGAGCCCCTATGAATAAAATGTTGGAATTCTAAAATCTGCAGTTCTGTTTAGCTATTTAATTCAGTTTATTATACTCTGTACAGAACTTTAAATTCTACTGGAGTAAGGCACCACATCAGCATTCTCTCTCCTTATTATCAGTAGTATTAAAAAGTGTATCAATGCAGTAATGTGTCTATTTTTGTGTCTGTGCTTATCTTTACTTATTCATTCCTTTGAATGTTCCAAAATATGCATGTACTGTACTTTGAAAATATGCAAAGAAAAATGTTTTGTTATGGGTGCGCCATTAGAAGTTGGATACCAGTGTTGCTTCTGTTTATGGTAGTACTGTGGGTGTGGTTAAAGGCGATGGTGAGCAGCAAAAAAAAGGTGGCTGCAGTAAAATGAACTGATGTGGCTTAAGCTCTAACTGGTGAGAGGATTCTGGGGAAGACATCTGCGGCCGGCGCTGGGACCGGGCATCGGATCCCTGCATTGTCGGAAGAGCCGTTTCGGCTTTTCAAATTTGGTGCTGGCCAAGAACGAATCGTGGCGGACATACCAGCAGCCAATCATTAGCAGCCATGGCGAGTCAGTGGTCGCAAGCCATGTCATCCCACTTGCTCTGGCTTTTGTTAGCTGACGCAAAGACAAGACCAGAGTCAAGTAGCTGGGGGAGACAAGCCAGTGCCGAGAGGCAAGAGAGGATCTGGCACTTGGCAAGCTGAGGAGCGGTACTGACCCCTGTGGGGAAGGGCAGGCGCAGAGGGTATCCCTCTGTGCCCACCAAGTCAGCAGAGCGGGTAAAGGCCCCAGTGGAACTCCCTTTCCTCATGACCACCCCAGACCACCAGGGTGTTGGGCGTAATGCCCATGACATGCAGTTGGGCAGTATGGACAAGATTGGTCAGGGCTAGCCCTGGCAGGGTAAGACTGCAAGCTACAGAGTGTTAGGTGTTGCCAGCATGCATCCCGAGAAGGTGACTCAATGAATTAACTGTGGTGATAGATGTGCTCGAGAGCGAACCTGAGTTCTGAAAGGGAAGTTCTTGAGCCTAATGTTATTTAGAGAGATATTGGTGATAAAGCTCTGAGTTGAGATGAGATCAGGGATGTTGAGTTGTGAAGAGTTATGGTGGGTGCAAATGAAGTGACCACCTAATGCTCTGGTCTATTTTCACCATCCACGGCCCCATCTGATTTGACTTACATGCAGGAGGAAGTTACAGTGAGGACGATTTGATTCCTATTGGGCTGCATGTCTATATCACCTGAGGAAATGTGCACTGGCTTTTGCTGAAGTTGTGGGGGGATTAGTGTGGCATTAACAAACACACACAATGGGTAATTGAGGCTGTTTGATCCAGCTATTGCCTAGTCAACTCATACATCCCAGGAGGTGGCCTCAAGATGCAGTTACACCAAGCCTAGTTAGCCAGACTTGTCAGAGGTCAGAGCGTTAGGAACAGACATGTTAGATCTGAGAGACATGCTAAGAGGAGTGTTGGGGCAGAGAATGTCCACCTTTGAGTATTGAATTAGGCAGGATACAGTAGAAAAAACAGGAGAGATGCCCCGGAATGTGGGATGAGAGCAGAGCGAGAGGTGTGACCCAAGGGAGCTCAGCAGCTGAAAGTAAGTCTATGCTTCATCAGGGAATTGGTTTGAAACATCTTCATTTGTGAACTGTTATTGTGCTGCAATACCATGCCTGTGTCAGCTCCACATTCATATCTTTGGTTGCTAATCTTGCATGTGCTAAGACTCAAGTCATTGTAACTACCCACTGCATCCTGGGAAAAAAATAACTGAAATACACAGATCTCCAAAGTTAGATGCCCAAACATATGTACCTATGCCACCATCCCCACAGGCAAAAAGGGGGTTACAAAATGGCACCAAACATGGGACTACTCAAAAGGGGGGAGATGTATTAAGCCTTGAGAGAGATAGTGCAGAGAGATAAAGTACCAGCCAGCTGGCTCCGTCCCCTTTTCCCAGCATCCTTTGCAGCAGGTCTGACCTGACCTGCTTCTCTTGGACGCCGGGGCATGCGCAGTGAGGAGCAGGAAATTCTGGCTCCTGATATGTCTGTCTTCTCACTGCGTACAGGGCCCGAAGACACTGGACAGTTAAGTGTACATGAATGGCTATTAGACTTTACTATATATATCGCATCGATGTGATGTAATATATAGCTATATCTTTTAGTAGCCACTTCATGTTGGACATGAATAGACCCCTTTATCTCCATCCACTTTATCTCTCTCCAAGGCTAAGTACAGTACATCCCTCCAAATGACTCATTTGCAAGTCTGTACAGTTAAATTGCGAGAACAAACACCTAAGGGGCATTGTCAGGTCATCTCTGTGGGTCCAACCCAGACAGGTGGTGTCTTTAGGTAATACTCCACCAAAGAATCACAGAGAGGCCTTAAAGACTCTGGTTGTAAAATGATGTATACTGAGGTTGCATGACCAGCATAAGCTAATGTCACAGAGTAAGCATACAGTAACAGTAAGGGGACAACATGGGATTGTGTACTGACTGTATGCCGCTTGCAAGTGTGTTTTTACTCATCAGTCTTGGGCCCCAGAAGCTAGCGCTCAGACCAGACTGGAGGACTGTGTGTACCACTTCTTTACCTAAAATGCAGTAAGTGATGAGGGAGAGTCTCCCTGAGATACACAGATACACAAGCATTGTACTGGCATATAAACATGCCTTTGTCAACTTTATCTTGTGTGAATTGCACTAAACCTCTACATATTTATTCATTTCACTTTTTACCTGTTTGAATAGGAAGCATGTTTAATAAAAAAAACTGCAAGCAAAATGGGACCTAATTGTCTTAATTGAACAGCGGAGTTAAACACTGGAAGGGGTATATTAACTAAAGTGAGAGTTTTTAAAAATGGAGATGTTGCCTATAGCAACCAATCAGATTCTACAGCCATAGCCAAAAGTTTTGAGAATGACACAAGTATTGGTTTTCTCAAAGTTTGCGGCTTCGGTGTTTTTAGACCTTTTTGTCAGATGTTACTATGGTATATAGAAGTAAAATTACAAACAATTCATAAGTGTCAAAGGCTTTTATGGACAATTACATTAAGAGTCAATATGTGCAGTGTTGACCCTTGTTTTTCAAGCCCTCTGCAATTCACCCTGGCATGCTGTCAATCAACTTCTGGGCCACATATTGACTGATGGGCGCCTATTCTTGCCTAATCAATGCTTGGAGTTTGTCAGAATTTGTGGGTTTTTGTTTGTCCCCCCGTTGTCTTAAGAGAAATCCCCGCAGCGGGGGAGGCCGACGGCACGATTTACGCTGAATCGGGTCATTTAGGCTCCGCCTCCTGCTCACAATGACGGTAATCTCCCCACCCCGCCTGCAAACCTATCTGGCCACGCCCCCTATTCCAGCCATGCCTCCTGCAATGACTGTCTGACTGCTCCCTCCCAGAAGGGATAACCAGAATATCAGCAACCCTGAGCTGTCAGGATGCCGGTAGTCAGAATTCTGTTCGCTGACATGCCAATGGTAAGTATTAGGCTTGGGGTTAGGCTGCGGGGGGAAGGGTTAGGCTGTGATAGGGGAGGGTTAGGGGATGCCAATGTTGGTATTCTGACCGTTGGCATCCTGACCGCCAGGAACCCGTACCCAACCCCTATATACGTACATAACAGAGACAACGAACAGCAGTGTTCTCAGGACAATGTACATATGATTTTCTATTGATTTCCTTTATTTTTTATTATTAGAATTTCTACTACCTACTAATCCTTGATCTTTACCAACCATTGCTATTTCAAAGTAAAAATATCTTTGTGCCTACAGTATAGCCACTACACAGTTTTATTGTTTTTAATGGATTATTTTTGGGATTAACCATGATTTTGGTCCCCATAATGCCACTAGCTGCCGGTGTGTACTCTACCAGCTTGGCACCAATGTGCCAAATTGCTGGACCTTGGTTAATTTCACCACCCACAACCATCCATGATCACCCACATGTCACCAAATTTGAAGCTCATGTGTGGTCGGTAGCAAAAGGCATAAAAAAAAAATAATGTCCTAATTTCGGTGACATTGTCACCAAGCCTATTCCATTCACTAACTTCTAATGTCAAGCATGTCATATAGCCCAAACTGCTGGGATGTTTTGCCCCAAATCGCCGTTCTGGCGCCGATAGTCGTCGTCTGGGATCACCGAGTCAGGGATTTTTAACATGCATATTTTTTTGGTCAGAAAGACGCAGCTGTGTCTGACCGTTTGAACGCTGTTACATGGGCGTGCATAAATTAGCCCTTGCGATCTCCTACGCAGCATGACAGGAGAGCTGCCGAGTCTGTGGCTGGTCAAGGGCAAGATGGCCCCTCGACGTGCGTCATTGTTACCAATATTTATGCAGTTAAGCAACGTCGTACGCATGTAAGAAGGCAGCGGTGAGCGTCCCTATGCTTGGGTGATCTTTGGAAACAGTATTTCACAACTGCTTTGCGTATGAAATCGCAGCTGCAATCGCATTATAGACCATCCCTCACTTTCCATTCACTCCAGGGAACCTTAAACCCATTCTTACTTGAGCCTGAGCTTATTGAAATGCTGTCTTTATGGGATCGGTATGGAATACGCGGTTCTAATCACGACGCTGGAAGACAAGCAGTGAAGATCCCGACAGGTAAGTATTTAACTATTTACTAACCTAACCACCCCCCTAAACCTCCCTTAGGGCTGCCTAACCCTAACCTCCACCCCAAGTGCCTAACTCTAACCCCCCCCTGTAAGTGCCTAAACCTATCCCCCACTTCCCCGCAGCCTAAAGCTGTCTCCCGGGGGGGTGCATAACCCTAACCACCCCCTGGGGGTGCCTAACCCTAACCCTCCCTTCCCCTAGCCTAAACCTAACCTTCCCGGGGGGGGTGCCTAACCCTAAGTCCTCCCTGGGAGCCCCTAAACCTGCCCCCCGCAGCTGTCTGCGCCCGCCGCCTGGCATCCTTTCGATCGGTAAGCCGGTCATCGCTCCCGGCGTAGGTAAAATGACAGGCGTCGGGATCTCGACGCCTGTCATTAGACCCCTGCTGGTATTAGACAGTTGGGAAGCCGGCGGTCGGCATTTTGACCGTTGGCTTCTTGACTGCATCCCGTCTTTACAACCCAAAACATTTCAGCGCTAGTTTTCAGAAAACATAGCTCAGAAACCTGAGACGTACTGTACTGTATATACCATCTATCGGTGCAATGGCGTCCCTCCCCGCGGTGTCACCTGGTGTGGGAAGTGATGCTGTGCGCGCGGCTCCACCGTGCGCCGCCGAAAAGGGGTGTGGCCTTGCAGGACGGAGGCGTGGCCTCGTGCCCCGAACCTCAGTGGTCCCGTTCTTGTTACTGCAGGGGGGTGCAGAAGGTGCCTTGTGGCAGTAACGGCTCCCTTACAATGTCAGGAGCTGAGTGCTGCACTCAATGCTACAGTGCAGCGCTCGGCTCCTGTCACTGAAGGGGAGTCTGCACCTTGGCGTCACCCCTCGTCGGGTGACACCCAGGTGCGGGCCGCACCCCCCTTGTGACGCCACTGCATTAGTACCTTGTTCACCAGGATTTCTAAATACGACCTCAACAAAACAAATTGCTTTTTAATATACCACTTCAATTGTATCATGATTTATACCTTTCAGCTTGCTACAATAAACGCTTTGTCTCTCTAAGACTGATCGCTGTTAGTTATTGTGTAACTAGGTGACGTTAAAGAAAAAATAAATTTGTAACATATTATTTTATATTTAAACATTATGAAGTAGATACCATTCGGTGACATGTTAACGAGAGTGAGAGGAGACCAGCACTCGCAGAGTAACCAGCAGTGATTGAAGATTACATCTGCCACAGTTGCCCGTCAGTGAAATGCTTGTACACATTGTTACACATTTACAGGAATAACTGTCTACTTGTGGTTTTCCTGCTGGAAAAACAAAATTCCAACTCAACAAAACATCACCTGCTGCCTTAAGGTTAAACAGTTGAACAGCTTTCCACATCACACATCTTAATTAATAAGTGCCTAGGACAAGACACTCTCATGGGACTGAACCCACTTTCCACTCTCCATGAATGGAGATAGTAGGGGCAGTGGTAAAGGGAAGGTGCAGATGTCTTGGGTGTAACACAGCACTGAATCTAACCTTTGTATTCGGTAGGAGGATTGTGTCGGAGTCCTTGATTTGTTTCATTACTCCATATCTCCATTTAAGGTCACCAGAACGCACAAATGGATGCATCTTAGAACTCATGGCATTACTATGAAGCACCCATGCGATTATGCCTTGTGTAAATGTAAGGGATCTAGCGGGTTGGATGCAGTTCAGAATCTATGCCATTCTCGGGTAGTCCCCCGGACCCCTGGAAGAGTTGGTGGTTCTCCCGCATCCCACCCACTTATTAGTGAAGTGGGCAGGATGGTGAGACTAATATCTGGAATCGCGGGTATGTAGTGAGGTGCCAGAGCCTGCCTCGCCCCCTCCCCACTGATCAATGACTCACAGCATTACGCTACGACAGCGGCGAGGCTTAATGACGTGTAGAGAACCCATCATGGCGCACTTCCAGGAGAATTGCCTTCTGGGAGTTTGGGAAGTCTTACCATAATCTTGGATTCTCCAGGACATTCCCGAAGAATCATGAACTGTGCCTAAAGCTGGTTACACACTACACGATATGTTGGTCAATCTTGCGTTCCGAGAGGGGTCGCAACAGCCATCCTATAGGGTGTACCCCCAATTCCACCCAATTCATAGTTTGATAAATTGTGTGTTCGTATCATCCCATCTGATGTGTTCTGCACATCAGATGGGACAATGCGACGGATGACACGGTGTAGTTACGTTAACCTTGTAGCAGTATATTGCGTTGTCATTCGGCGGATCACGTGGTATTTACGATGTGATATATATATCGATGCATTGCAGTCACATCGCTGGGGTGTGTACCACACTTTGACCTTTCTCCCTGTCTGCACTTTGGAATTCAATCTGTTGTAACCTGGTTTAAAAACTCAATGTCTGTTTCTAAATCTAAACTGAAAATCAGCCACCTAGATCACTAGTATCATTCCTTGTACAACTTGCATCTTCATTTAGCACTTTAGTACTATAGTACGTAGCAATTTAACCTACTTGTATTTTTATATCACCTGCTATCTAATTAGACTATAACTTATTCTTGGGTGAAATCTCTATTTGTATTTTATTGCTTCTACCTGCTGCTATTGCCAGTTTGTTTGTCTTCGTGTGTACACTGTAGGATGCTGTGTACATCGGGCCTGATCCACATCGGCATGTAAATGCCATCGCAGCTGCAATATCTCATGGATCGCAATTTGCAAAAATGTGGTAATGACTCTGTACTGTCCAGTGCTTAGAGACGCCCAATGAAAGCAACTCACATCCGCCACTCACGCACAAAATTGGAATCATCGAACGCAGGTCAGGTGGCCATCAGCTCTCTAAGTAAGTCAAGCTGCCGCAGACACAGCGGATCTCTAGACAGTCGGAGAGGGGTCTCTTGCTGCGAGCAAGGATGCAGTGGCTAATTTATGCACGCCCTGAAAACAGTGTTTAAATGGTCCGACGCGCCTGCGTTTTTCTAACTCCATCACCTTTCCCAATTGCTGACTACCTTTGTGTGTGCGTGATTGCAATACAATCGCCGTGCTTGCACAGAGCGGTTTTCACGCATGCGCGATGGCAGACAATCGCTCAATCTGAGTAAGTATCGGCATTGCGTGCGGATCTGAAACGGGTCCAATGCCACCACATTACTAAAATTTACATATAGATAAATCATTCCTGTAAATATACTTCAGATATTATACAAATCACAGAGCTTTAAATACCAAGAGTAGATGCAGTTGAATAAAATGCATAATTTATAATCATATCCTATTAATGTGAAGGTCTTTGTTGTCATTCGTCTGTGGGACTCACATTGACAATGGAAATGACTTTGCTTTAATAATTCAGTTCTTCTATTTGCAAAATAACAAACTATTTAATGAGCGTGAATGAAGTGTCAGCATTAATCTATCTGTGTAGCGTTTATTCTCAAGACATGTTAGGACAACATTCCTCCCCATAATAACAGTATTAAGTAGCTTAAACAGCGGACACAAATGAATTGTGTAAACAATAGAGTAGTCATTATTAGTCTTTTATCGAAATGTCATTTTATATCAACCGCCCGAGATCAAGTGGAGCCATCCTACTGTAAATGACATGTAATCTGTGTTTTGCATTCGGCACATTCATAACAAAGTAACACTGTTGGATAAGGAGCACTCTGGGTATGCAGTCGGGAAGCCGGAAGCCCTAATCCCAACGGCTGGCTTTCCGACTGCTTAATCCCGGCGAGGGTTAAATGACAGGCGTCTAAATCTAGGCGCCTGTCATTTTACCGACGCTGGGAGACCGGCGCCCGGCATCCCGATCGAAGGGTGACGCCGGGCGCCGAGCGTGGATAGTCGCACGGGGGGGGGGGGGAGGGTTAGCTTTAGGGTTTCCGGAGGGTGGACTTAGGGTTAGGCACCACCCCGGGAGGTTAGGTTTAGGCTAGGGGAAGGGGGGTTAGCATTAGGCACCCCCAGGGGGGAGGTTAGGGTTTAGGCGGCGGGGAAGGGGGGGTTAGGTTCAGGCACCCCTAAGGGAGGGTTAGGGGGTAGAAATAGGTTAGACAATACTTACCTTGGACGATCGGGAATTCCTCCTCTGCCGCTGTCGGGATTCCAACCGCCGGGCATGGGTCCGGTGGTACATCATACCGATTCCACACTCTGCGCTACCTCCATCCATCTGCAGAATACTGACATTAGGGTTAGGGTCAGTGTCGGACTGGATCATGGAGGGCCCACCAGGGTATGCAGTGGCAGGGGCATACTTGCCTACTCTCCCGGGACTGTCGGGAGCCTCCTGAAAATCGGGTGCCGCTCCTGACACCCCGCAAGAGGAAACAAGTCTCCCGCATCGTCCACCGGCCTCCCGCTACCCCCCCTGCGACCGCACGTGAAAGTGGGGGGTTCGGAGGGGCGATGACGCAATTCATGCTGAATCGCGTCATCGTAGCCCCACCTCCTGCTTTGTAATGCCGGTAATATCGGCATTATAAAGCAAGGGCGGGGCTGCAATGAAGCGATCATGCGGACATGCCCCCGCACTGCCCATTTCAGCCACCCCGACTCTCCCCGCTGCACTGACTTGGCAGCCCCCTGCCGGAAGGCTGCTAGAAAGGCGACATGTATGGGTAGGGGCCCATGCTTAAGAGGTGTGGCCAGTCTTGAGAGGGGGTGTGGCCAGCCACCACAGAGGGTCTTGGCCAACCATTAGAGAGTATATAACCAGTTGGAAACACACAAGGCCCCTTTATAAAGAAGGAGACAAGGGTGTGTCAGGAACTCCCACTTTGATTGACAGGAAGGCTAATTTGTATGTAGTTTCCACAGAAATGAACCAAGGACCCAATTTCTGACATATAATTTAAGTGCACAATTTAGATCCTGACCCCAAGAGGATGGAAGGGGCTCTCATTCAGTGGGGCCCACCAAGGATTTCCCCTTTACCCCTGTGGGCCAGTCCAACCCTGGTTAGGGTTATGCTTCTGGGGGAGGTTTAGGGGTAGGCTTATGGGTGGAGGGCTAAGGTTAGGCTGTGAGGGGGAAGGTTACGGTGAAGGTTATGATTATAGTTAGGGAAAGGGGTTAGTGTACCAAAACTTTATATCACCTGACACTGCCGGGATCGGTATGAAATACCGCAGGCCCTGTGGCCGGCAGTTCGAATCCCAGCAGCGGGAGGCCGACAGAAGCAGAGTTCCCGGCAGCGGAAGCCCGACAGCGCTGGAAATCCCGATTGTCCCTAAGGTAAGTAAAAACTAACCTAACCAACCCCCCTAACCCTAACCCTCCTTAGGGGTGCCTAACCCTAACCTCCCCCCCAAGTGCCTAACCCTAATCCTCACCTTCCCCGCTGCCTAAGCCTAAGTCCCCCCCCGTAGGTGCCTAACCCTCCCTCCCCCTAGCCTAAACCTCCCAGGGGGGTGCCTAACCCTAAGTCCCCCCCGAGTGCCCTAAACCTGACCCTCCTCCCCCGCGGCTGTCCGCTCGCGGCGCCCGGCATCCCTTCAATCGGGATGCCGGGCGCTTGTCTCCCGGCGTCGGTGAAATGTGCGGCGTCTACATCTAGACGCCGGGCATTTCACCCTCGCCGAGATAAAGCAGTCGGGAAGCCGGCTTTCGGGATTAAGACAGCCGGTTTCCCGATTGCATCCCGACACCGCCAGACCTGGAAGACACCACTGCACCACCACTAAACTAATTTAGGTGATCGCCACACTGCGGGGACCCACTGTTTTTCTGAGCAAGTGGTTACGATAATCAAGCAGCGATCAAATAGAATGAAGAGTCACGTAAATGACAATAAGTACTTTCAGAAGCTCAGTTCAGTAGATCATGTAAATGAAGAACAGAAGGCAGACTATGTCCTGGGTTAAACCACAAGGCTATGGGTGGTTTGTGTGAGGTCACATGGATGAATTTTAGCCAGTTAGGTGTTGGTGGGTGGGGTTAAAGTTTAGAGTATTTAAGACTTGCAGTCACATGGTACAAGCCTCTTTGTGAAGAATTTTTCCTCCCGTCTGCCCCTTTAATTAGGTTTTGATTGGTTGTTGGCTAATTTCCATTGGCGGGAAAGAACGGCAGGTCATTCAGCTCAGGTGCAGATGATTTGTTTTTGGGTGCACTCAATTTTGACTGAAGTCTGAACCACCCCACCGTGGGCAGCACTATACCTTTCTGGGTGATTTTTTATGTTGCAAGGTTGAGTTGGTTAACCCCCTTTTAGTTGTATGATTTAAGCACCCAGAGGGCGGTCTTCGACCGCAATGCATGTTTTGTGTTTGCATTGGTGCATTGCTGGGCTGCGATGATTATTGGCCGTCTTTTTTTTTGCCACCATACAGTCTTTTAATTGTGATCTTTTCAATAAATAGCTAACTTTTTTTTTGTTGCCATTCCTGTCTCAGTGTCATTTTTTTAGATAAGTTTTATGTTATTGGAAGCAAAGCACAAAACACACATAAGCCGTTAGGTGGTTTAGAATTTGAAATGATCACTCCATTTACTGATGAAACACAGCAGTTTGCCTGTAGACCTATAATTATGTCTGTGGATGTGCGTCTGTGAACGCAGCTGCTTGCATTGACACGCCTGTTACACTCCCTTAAGACGCCCACTGAACGGACCATTATTGCGTGTACTAGTAGCCACCTCCTAGTCACTGCCCAGGAATGCCCATCACTTTTCCACAACAATTCCTATACCGGCCGCCTCGATCATCGCTAGAGCACCTATGTGTGTACAGTCTGTGTAACACATGCGCCGTATGAGGTTTTAGAAATTTGCATGCGTGAATAGTCTTGGAAAACCCTTGCAGCTCGAGCACAAACCTAGGTCTGCGTTGGTGTACACAGTTGAGCACGACATCGCTTTGATTAGGGGCGTCACTTGCGATCCATGGGGGAGTTTCAGGGGTGGAGCCTAGGAGGTGGCCTGAAGTGAACACAACAAGAGGCCGTTTCATGGGTGTTTTATGGGAGTGTCACAGGCGTTGTACATGCATGCAGCTGTATTCTATTTGGCACGCACCGCAGCTGCAGTGACCATATTTAAAAGTTAGACTCTGCGCTATTAATACCCATAATAGGAACAACCCTGCAAAACACGTACAACGGTGTACTCCACAAACACGTAGTCACACAACGCTAACTAGCATCTTTTCTTAATATCCCTACACTTACACATTGCACACTTACATAGAAAGGTTCCCTAGCATTAAGGTTAATATCCAAGGTTATATTCAGTATTAATTATGTTATGAATTGACTGTATTTAAAATCTAAGGTTTAGTACATGATAAGCAGACCGTGTTTGGTGCTATTCTAAACCACTGTTTATTTGCAGACTTCCGGTTCCATTGGCCAGGAAATCGCAACATGCGTCTGTGAATTATGGATCATAGAGAGATAGGCATTGAAATGTACTCTTTAATGTAATGTTTATTAGCCAGTTTAGACTTGTTCTTCGGCAGGAAAACTGACACAAAAAGCTATTGGAGACTGAACTATTACAATACAAACTGGCCTATGAACTGCATCGTAACAGAAGAACCAGGAGGAAGAACCAATGGGATTATGCCAACTTGTTCTAGTGTATTGCCTATCTCTACAAGGGTTTATATGCAAGCACCCTGCATCTGGTAGTTAGTCATCTTTCCTTTCTGTTGACGGAGGTTTCATAGTTGATGCCGGGAAATCTAGATCCAGATCGCATGCGTATGTATCGACTGTACCTTGTGATTGTATAATTCGTTTGCGCTAATTGTATTTAGATCGCAGCGTGTAACTATATGCTTTTTGGTGAATAATATCTTTTTGTGTTTTGGAACCACAATCAAAGTCTGGAAAGCAATTATTTCTTGTGCGACTTACAATGCTAAAGAGCGACATTTTGGGTATAGAGATCATTAGGTAATCATAGTGTTTTGTTTACGTGTTTTGGTTTTGGATCTGGATTTTTTCTTAAAAAATCATAAAACAGCTAAAATCACATAAAATGGGCCTGTTTTTGTTCCTTCAGTATAAATAACCTCAATAACATTTATTTCCAGTAATTTCCAATCAATTTTGACCACCTCACAATCTTATTTGCTTCATCTAGTTAAGGCCAAAAGGTCCAACTAGCTGGCTGACTAAGCTAAGTGACACAGTGGGCGGCACTAACACCATACTTGTCTACTTTTGAAACAGCATTTCAGGGAGATTGTGAAAGCAACACCTATGAGCGCAGCGGTAAAGTGGGCGTGTACTGCTACATCTGAGAGGCGTGTCATAAAATTGATCTACATCCACATGTAAATGAGCCCCAAAGTAGTTAGTAAGATCTACTTGTTGATGAAAACACACTGATACTTCTCAGAAAATACATGTAACCATAAGGATCATTGGGCCTGATTCAGACCCACTCGCGAGCGGCTGTCCGCTCGCAAGTGGGTCGATGGTCTGCACTGAGCATGCGCACGACGGAGGGAGCTCCGTCGTGCGCATGCGCCAGACACGACGAGCGAAGGACTTTCCTTCGCTCGTTATGTCCGATCAAAGGGGGCGTGCTGTCAATGTTGATTGACAGCACGCCCCCTTTGGTGGGCGTGCCGGGGGCGTGCCTCCCTGACGGGGGCGTTCCCACGGGAACGCCTCCTGTCAGAAGCCGGCCCACTGACATCACTAGTGATGTCAGTGGGAGTGATTTTGGCTCTGATAGAGCCAAAATCACTCCGGAGCTTGCGGTTGAAAACCTCAAACGCAGGCTCCGGCTCGCAATTTCGATGGTCGCGATGGTCACGACCATCGCGGCCATCAAAATGCACGCTCGTATAGCCTGTGGGTGGTGACCCACAGCTATACGAGCGTCCAGGAGGACGCTCCATGAAAATGGAGCCCGGCCCTCATGCAGAGCGTGCGCTCTGCTCAGAGCGTACGGCTCTGAATGAGGGCCATTGTGCCTTATACCCAATGCAGGGTAATTATACTAATGATCCCATTTGAATGTACATATCTCTGTTTTTTCTTTTCTATAACAATGTCATAATGGGGGTAAGGTGAAATGAGGGAGATTGGCAGACTCTTCAGGAAGACAGGGAGATTGCTGCTATTTCAGGGAGTCTCCCTGACAATGAGGGAGAGTTGGCAAGTATGACTAACATGTGGCAGTTCAGTTTCTAATTTCCAACACAGATACAGTGTGTTATACAGTGTGGGTTGGATACACCAATAGTGCACTTACTGTGATAGCAGTGTCGGAGCGGGGTTGCTGACGGTGTCCTCAGTACATGGAATGGCAGTGCTGTGGTGCTGGCAGTTTCCTCAGTGAAGGGTACCGATGATGTCGGCAGTGCGGGGGTGCCAGCGGTGTCTTTAGTGCGGGTTTGCTGGCTGTGTTGGCAGTGAGGGGGTGCCAGCGATGTCTTAGTGCAGGTTTTCTGGCTGTGTCGGCAGTGCGGGGGTGCCAGCGGTGTCTTTAGTGCAGGTTTTCTGGCTGTGTTGGCAGTGCGGGGGTGCCAGCGGTGTCTTTGTGCAGGTTTGCTGGCTGTGTCGGTAGTGCGGGGGTGCCAGCAGTGTCCTCATTGCAGGTTTGCTGCCTGGGTCGGCAGTGCGGGGCTGCTAACGGTGTCTTTAGTGCGGGTTTGCTGGCTGTGTTGGCAGTGTGGGGGTGCCAGCGATGTCTTAGTGCAGGTTTTCTGGCTGTGTCGGCAGTGCAGGGGTGCCAGCGGTGTCTTTAGTGCAGGTTTTCTGGCTGTGTCGGCAGTGCGGGGGTGCCAGCGGTGTCTTAGTGCGGGTTTGCTGGCTCTGTGTTGGCAGTGCGGGGGTGCCAGCGATGTCTTAGTGCAGGTTTTCTGGCTGTGTCGGCAGTGCGGGGGTGCCAGCGGTGTCTTTAGCGCAGGTTTTCTGGCTGTGTCGGTAGTGTGGGGGTGCCAGCGGTGTCCTCATTGCAGGTTTGCTGACTGGGTCGGCAGTGCGGGGGTGCCAGCGGTGTCTTTAGTGTGGGTTTGCTGGCTGTGTTGGCAGTGCGGGGGTGCCAGCGGTGTCTTAGTGCAGGTTTTCTGGCTGTGTCGGCAGTGCGGGTGTGCCAGCGGTGTCTTTAGTGCAGGTTTTCTGGCTGTGTCGGCAGTGCGGGGGTGCCAGCGGTGTCCTCATTGCAGGTTTGCTGACTGGGTCGGCAGTGCGGGGTTGCTGTCGGTGTCCTCATTGCAGGTTTGCTGACTGGGTCGGCAGTGCGGGGTTGCTGTCGGTGTCTTCAGTACATGGAATGGCAGTGCTGGCAGTGTTCTCAGTGAAGGGTACCGGCAGTGTCGGCAGAGCGGGGGTGCCAGCGGTGTCCTCACTGCAGGTTTGCTGACTGTGTCAGCAGTGTAGGGGTGTTCTCAATGCAAGGTGCCGGCGGTGTCGGCAGAGTGGGGGTGCCAGCGGTGTCCTCATTGCAGGTTTGCTGACTGTGTCGGCAGTGCAGGGGTGCTGGTGGTGTCATCACTGTGAGAGTGTCGGCAGTGTCGGCAGTGTGGGGTCGCTGCCGGTGTCCTCAGTATGTTGGGCAGCAGTGCAGGAGTGTCGGCAGCGGTGGTGTCGGCAGTGGGGGATGCTGCCAGTGGGGGGGCCGGCGGTGTCGGCAGCGGGGGATGTCGGAGGTGTCAGGCGGCGGGGGATGGTGTTTTCAACGGGCTTAGTGCTGATTGGCTGAGAGCCGTGACAGACGGCTCTCTCAGCCAATCAGCGTTAAGCTAGCTGAAAACAAACCACCTGACTCGACAGAGGGGTCGCGAGGTTTTGCCTCAAGACAGGGATCCGGGGCAGGCAGGGAGATCCGAGCTACGCTCGATTCGCCCTGGTTCCCCGAAATTCGGGTGGGTCCACATTCTCAGGGAACCGCACCCACTCATCTCTAGTTGTTACCAAACTTTTTGAAGAAGTGAGAAATCCTGGGAAAACTATGCTAGACCTAGCAGTTCACCAGCAGAATGTAGCAATTATAAAAACAGTCCTTGCTAAAACTTGAGTCTATGCTGGGAAAATAGATAAACACATAGGCTATGCTGGAAGCAGTAGTTCACCGGCAACTTGCAATAATTTAAACACAGTCTTTGAGCCTTGCTAAGAAAAATAGGGACAACACTTAGGCTATGCTGGAAGCAGTAGCTCACCGGCAACTTGCAACACAGGGCCTGATTCAGAGCCGGACGCTATTTCAGAACGCTCGCTCTGAATCAGGGCGGCTTTTTTTTTTTGAACCGGCCTAATGGCCACTCGCTAAGCTGTGGGTGACTACCCACAGCCTTTGCGAGCGGCCAGGGGATGGTCGCGACCATCGGGCATGCGACGAGACCCTTGTGGTAGGGTCTCGTCCATCGCAAGCCCCAGTGAGCTTCCAGCTCTAAACGGGGAGGCTGTCAATCACAATCGACAGCCTCCCCGTTTTGGTGTGAGACCCTTAGCGACGGAGCGCCCGTCGCTGGCCGGGTCTCGCACATGCGCACGCCGTGCGCTCTCGACCGGGTCTGAATCAGGCCCACAGTCTTTGAGACTTTGCTGAGAAAATAGGGACAACACTTATGCTATGCTGGAAGCAGTAGTTCACTGGCAACTTGCAACAGTTTAAACGCAGTCTTTGAGCCTTTGCTTAGAAAAATAGGGACAACACTTAGGCTATGCTGGAAGCAGTAGTTCACTGGCAACTTCCAACAGTTTAAACACAGTCTTTGAGCCTTTGCTGAGAAAAATAAGGACAACACTTTGGCTATGCTGGAAGCAGTAGTTCACCGGCAACTTGCAACAGTTTAAACACAGTCTTTGAGCCTTTGCTGAGAAAAATACATACATGCATATGCCACACACTATTACCACAGAAGTTGCCAGCCGGGGTTACACAGGGTTAAAGAAACATTACAATCACATTATATTTACATTCACACCACTACCAGCAAATACATATACATTTCATGGCAAGAAAAATCAGCATTTACATTAATCACAATTGCATCAGACATGAGCTTACGCAATTAACCAAGTCACGTCCCCTCCCTGCATGAGCTGGAGGTTCACAGGAAAAATAATACACCCAACAAGTAATGAAACTAGACAGAGTGAGGGGGCGTCCTATTCCTTACTTCCCTCACACAGCTGAATAATGCAAACCAGGGACCTGTCCTGACCCCCAAAACGACTTCCTATTCCCCAATTTAACTAGGGCTAGTGAAACTAGTGAAGCAGGACCCCAAACTAGCTCTGGACAAGCAAGAGGGGGAAAAAAAGGGTTTCCCGGCAGGGTAATTAACTAGTAAATCCCAGGGGTATGGCTAGGAGCAGTTCAGGGGAAGGAGCAGGTACAGGAAGGTTGGTATAGTCTCACCACTAGCAGTGGCTGTTCAGCCTCCATGATATCCACCGGAGCTCTGAGATGCAAAGCACCGCACCAGAGCTCCAAGCTGCGGTTCCCCAGGCAGGCACTCCTCACGGCCTGGGCAGCACAAACTTTCAAATGGGTCCTTGGTAGCAGTGGCCCTTGCAGCTCGAGCACAAACCTAGGTGCGCGTTGGCCTACTCAGTTGAGCGCGACATCGCTTTGATTTGGGACGGCACTTGCGATCCATGGGGGAGTTTCAGGGTGGAGCCTGGGAGGTGGCCTGAAGTGGACACAACAATAGGCTGTTTCATGGGTGTTTTATGGGAGTATCATGGTCGTGTACATGCATGCAGCTGTATTCTGTTTCGCACGCACCGCAGCTCCAATGTCCGTATTTAAAAGTTAGACTCTGCGCTAGCCAGGGGCTGCTCGAGGAGACAATGGTCTGACCGATGGTGCGTCGCTGCTGGAGTGGTCAGATCCACCAGCGGACTTTAGAAATTGCTCAGATATGCAAAGTGGGCGTCGAAGGGTTTACTCGGTTCATCGTAAGTTACTGCACTGGGGGAGCGCTTAAATGGGTATTTGCATATTTTGCACATGCGAATCCGTAATAAATCGCATCCGTGCATAAATAACATCTACCCCTGAGTCAGTCCCTACAGTATGTATACTTATCACAGAAATAAACTCTTTCTTTTCACTAGCAACTTCCAACAGACAACATTTAATGTACCAGTAGCTTTTAATTGCAGGCCTGGATTTAAGTATGAATGAGATCTTTGTCCGCTCGCAAGTGGGTCGATGGTCTGCACTGCGCATGCGCACGACTGAGGGAGCTCCGTCGTGCGCATGCGCGAGACGCGGTGAGCGAAGGACTTTCCTTCGCTCGTAGTGTCTCATCAAAGGGGGCGTGCTGTCGATGTTGACTGACGCCTACCGTCTGAAGCCGGCCCCACTGACATCACTAGTGATGTCAGTGGGAGTGATTTTGGCTCTGATAGAGCCGAAATCACTCCTGGCCTTGCGGCTGAGAAACTCAACCGCAGGCTTCTGCTCGCAGTTTCGATGGTCGCGATGGTCAAGACCATCGCGACCATCATCCTGCACGCTCGTATATGCTGTGGGTGGTGACCCACAGCTATACGAGCGTCCAGGAGGACGCTCCATATTAATGGAGGTGGGCCCTGATTCAGAGCAAGCGCTCTGGTCAGAGCGTCCGGCTCTGAATCAGGGCCTTTGTACGCACATTGGGACCCTTTTAAGTTGGGTTAACCAATAAACTAGAAGACTCTGGGCCTGATTCAGCAAGGAACGCAGTTGCTAATACGCACGCAATCATTCGATTGTTGCGTTCTGCGCATGCGTGAACTAGCAATTGTGATGGGAACTAAGGGCCTGATTCAGAGCCGGACGCTATTTGCGAACGGTCGTTCAGGAAAAGGGGTGGCTATTCAAATGAACCGTTCGCTCTTTGCGGTCTGTTGATGCCTCCATGTCTGAACGAGCGAACAAAACTTGCGGTAGTTTTTTGGATAACTACGCCCCCTGGCCGCTCGCATCCTACGTCATGTCCACTATTTATTAGATTAATCGAGTACATCGACCAGCGTATGAACTGCTCGCTATTCTTGTGGTTGGTTTTTCCTTCCACAATCTTGCGAGCAGTTCTGACTATAAAATAACCCAGTGATGTGGTCAATGACGCTGCTGTATTAATTATGCACACTCATAAAACGCCCGTTTTGACCTTTAAGCACGCCTGCGTTCTGATCTCCACTCCCCGTTTTCAAGCACCTTCCTCTGTTACCACCCACAAACGCCTCCTCCTGTCACTCAAAATAGCAGGCATTCGCTATTTAGCGAACAAACGATTTTCGGCCGCACTGACTGGTTCGCGCATGTGTATTAAAGTCCGTACGCATGCGCAGTTGGGCAAACATCGCTCGGAATGAACGAGCGGCCGCTTACGAGTGGCTCTGAATCAGGCCCTGACATCGCAGAGGCTACGCAGACCCAGAGCAGAGTGATTGACAGGAAGTGCTGTTTGAGGGTGGTGACGGGTGGGAGGGGGTCGGGCAAACGCAGGCGTGCCAGTGCATTTCAACGCTGTTGCAGGGGCATGCATATATTATCCACTGTGTCGCTATAAGCAGCCATAGCACTGATAGTGTGCGTGGATGTGAGCAATTTCTGAGTGAGGTCAGGGCTTGTGCAAGTGTGCATATGGGTCCGATGTTACTCGATGTTACTGATTGTTTCGTTATGTTGCCCTAGTATATGTGAGTAAGGGGAAGTGGGCGTCCTTATGTCAGGCTGCATATGCAATGTGAATGCAAACATTTACATAGCATCTGCGGTGCGAGAGTATAAGCAGAATTGCGATCTGTAGTGAATCAGGCCCTCTGTCCACAAACAGACAATCATCACAGCGCTGTCAGACAATTGGGAATAGTACAAACGATTTTAATGATATCTTCAAGTGTTCTTTAACTATGGATGTGCTTCATAGGGACATAACAGATAAAGGAGGTAATTGTATGCATGAAGTAGCAGGAACTATTTCACCAAACCTGGAGGTCCTCTTGAGGCAGCTTCCCCTCAAAATAGATCAAGGATATAATAAAGACTCTCAGCTCTTTGCCTGTGTCACTGGAAGACTGGCTGGCAAACTGCAAAGCTTTCTCTCTCTCCGGCCCTGATTCAGAGCCAGACGGTCTGACAGAGCGCTCGCTCTGAATCAGGGCCGTCCTTCTTCATTTTAGAGCGGCCTCCTGGCCGCTTGTATAGCTGTGGGTGACCATTGAGCCTCAGCTCAATGGCCACACCACAACAAGGAGCTCATTCAGACCCGCTCGCAAGATGCGATCACTCGCTGGCAAAAAGGGGCCAGATATTTCAATTAAGCGCTCGCACTGCGTCGCGTAAGGATGCCCACTATGTTTTAGCGAGCTACGGCAAAGTGTGCTCGCAAATGTCTGAAGACGCCCCCTTGCCACTCGCAACACACGTCATCTCCGGGAAATGAAGGATTAATCGGGACCATCATGAGCCATCGGAGCTGCTCGCAGCCCTTGAGGTTGCATGTCCCCGCCGCAAGCACTGCGATCAGTGCGGCCTGAAATACATGCAAGTGACGTGTACAATGACGCTACTTTGCTAATTATGCACGCCCTTTAAACTGCGTTTTGGCGGCCTGACACGCCTGCGTTCGCAGCACCACACCCCCGTTCACAAGCACCTTCCCCTGTTACTACCCACATATGGCGCTATCTGTCACTCAAAGCAGCGACCTGATAGTGGCTTACGAGCTACCAAAATCAGATCGCAACAAATGGCTTGCGCACACGCTCTGCGAATTATACTTATGCGCAGATGGACGAAAATCGCTCAGAGCGAATTATGGAATGAATTAGATAATATCACATTTCATGTAATAAAATGAATAAGCACTTAAAATAGAGCAATACAAATAAAAAATTATATAAACCGATTGGTAGCCAAAATGTTCAATAATTCATATAAAATCAGGATGCTCGATAATTCATATATTAAGCAAATTACTAATCACATTAGCTGGGAAGATAAATCTCAAAGGTGCAATAGTGTCAATTGGAAAAGCCTGTTCCTATCTCAGCCACTTAAAAAAGTTGATGGTATAGGCAATATCACATATAGGGCCTGATTCAGACCCACTCGCAAGCGGCTGTCAGACGCGACGAGCGAAGGAAAGTCCTTCGCTCGTTGTGTCTGATCAAAGGGGGCGTGCTGTCGATGTTGATTGACAGCACGCCCCCTTTGGTGGGCGTGCTGGGGGCGTGCCTCCCTGACGGGGGCGTTCCCAAGGGAACGCCTACCGTCAGAAGCCGGCCCACTGACATCACTAGTGATGTCAGTGGGAGTGATTTTGGCTCTGATAGACCGCAGGCTCCGGCTCGCAGTTTCGATGGTCGCGATGGTCACTGCACGCTCGTATAGGCTGTGGGTGGTGACCCACAGCTATACGAGCATCCAGGAGGACGCTCCAGAATTATGGAGGGCGGCCCTCATTCAGAGCGTGCGCTCTGCTCAGAGCGTACGGCTCTGAATGAGGGCCATAGTCAATTCAAGGCACACATCACGGCAGCCGTATAGTTACCACCATAAGGTCTAGAGTAGAAGGGTTCCTTTAGCAGATGTAAGTCCTGCAGAGTATTAAGAGTCCCTTGATCTAGGTGGATACAGTAGAAAGAGTTGCCGGTGATATGGAAGGTAGTGGTTCCTTGTGGGGTCCAATATAAATTTTCTAGGCTTGGTCCAGGTATTGCAGAGTAAGACAAAGTCCCAGCACAATAGATCCAGTAAAAAAGGTTCTCCTGATGTGTTTAGTTTTGTGTCCCACAGCTTTGTCAAAGGTGGCTTTCCTCCTGGAGCCTTCTGGGGGATACAGTTTCAGTTCCTCAAAAATGAGTAGGATTGCTCATCGACCTTCGATGATTTCCAACTATCGATTGTTAACTACCAATGGCCGATGGTTTTGCCATTGATGGCGGAGATTTAATGGTTCTCCGCCATCAAGGACACAGCGCCCCACAAATTCACAATAGTTTTGTTTTTCCCTCTCTGGTGCCGGGACACAGGGCCTAATTCACTACGGAATGCAACTGCAATTGCAATAGTGATTATGCACACAGTTAAACTGCGATAGCATGCTAATCAATTGCGATCGCAATGCCGCCGCTGCACTACATAAGGACGTCTGCTTTACCTTGCATACATCTGTAATCCTTAGCAAGACTGTGAAAACATCGGTAACATCGAGTACCATAACAGCCTCACGCACACTTACAGAAGCTCTGACCTTACTCAGGCTGCGTAGGGCATCATAGTGGATAATTTATGAACGCCCCTGCAACGGCATTCAACGCACTGGCACGCCTGCGTTCGGCCGACCACCCCCCCGTTACCATCCACAAATGGCACTTCCTGCCAATCACTCTGCGATAGGTCTGCGTAATCACTGCGATCACTGGCCCTGATTCAGAGCCGGACGCTCTGACCAGAGCGCTCGCTCTGAATCAGGGCCCACCTCCATAATTATGGAGCGTCCTCCTGGACGCTCGTATAGCTGTGGGTCTTGACCATCGCGACCATCGCCACTGCAAGCCGGAGCCTGCGGTTGAGTTTCTCAACCGCAAGGCCCGGAGTGATTTTGGCTCTATCAGAGCCAAAATCACTCCCACTGACATCACTAGTGATGTCAGTGGGCCGGCTTCTGACGGTAGGCGTTCCCTTGGGAACGCCCTCGTCTGGGAGGCACGCCCCCGGCACGCCCACCAAAAGGGGCGTGCTGTCAATCAACATCGACAGCACGCCCCCTTTGATCAGACACAACGAGCGAAGGAAAGTCCTTCGCTCGTCGCGTCTGGCGCATGCGCACGACGGAGCTCCCTCCATCGTGCGCATGTGCAGTGCACACCATCGACCCACTTGCGAGCGGACAGCCGCTTGCGAGTGAGTCTGAATGAGGCCCACAGTCCCGATCCCAATGGCTAGTTTGCACACACACTGAGATGCATACGCAACAATCGCCCGATGGTGTGCGTATTAGCAACTGCGTTCCTTGCTGAATCAGGCCCACTAAGCATAGCTCCGCCCACCAGCACTTTCAGTGAAACCCGCCCTGAAATCTAATTGGCCCGCTGCCAAGTGACTAATAGAGCAGGGCTGACCATTGGTAAGCAAAACCATTGATGGTTTCCTGTCGATGGCTACACACCATCTAGGTCGATGGTGACCATTGATGGTTAACCCACAGTTGGCCATCCCTAAAAATGGGCGCTGTGACTGTTGAGTCCCATGCACTAATGGCAAATAGCTAACACACACACATATACACACACATACACACCATACATGCCTACCCTCCTGGTTTTCGCGGGAGGCTCCCGATTTTTCGGGTAACCCCCCGCACTCCCGGAAGGGTAGGCATTTCTCCCGCATTCTGCCCACTTCCTAGTGAAGTGGGCAGAATTAGGAGAATACCCGCGGCAATCGCGGGTCTCCGTGAAGGGGGCGGGGCTTAAGCTGTGATTCTGCAGGAATCACAGCATTTGGCCCCACCCCTATGTAAATTTGTGCCCAATCGTGGCAATTTTACCGAGAGGGGGCGGGGCTTAATGACGCGAATCGTCAAGCCCCGCCCCCGTCGGCCCCCTGCTGCTTCTCTTACCCGGGCTTCTCTCGGGAAGAGAATATTAAAGGTAGGCAACCCTGATACACACACACACACACACACACATTATTCTGGATTGATCCAGATAGACTATTGCTACAGTATGGTGATATTCAGATCGCGCCATTTACCTAGTCAAGCAGTGCTCCATCGGTTGACATGAATGACCCCAAGACATTTTGTGTGTCTTGATAAAATAGAACCTATCCGGGAGCACAGGGTTCCTTAGGAGAGATTTATGTTATAGGAAGAGTTAGAAAACAAATGTGTCATCGCCTGACAAATGTTTCCCTTCCACCCACCCAGGCAGCTCCAGTAAGTGTGAAAGTCTTGCTTGCCATGTACTTTATACGCTTCCTACAGTTTAGCTGGATGTAAGACAGAAATGTGCTGAAGTGATTACACAATGCACAACTTATGTGTCAAGCTTATATCTGCTTGTTTTATAGACTTTGTGGTGTGACAGACAACTGTTCCTCTTTTGGACCCAAACTTCACTGCCCTCTCCTGGGTCTGACTTACGGTACTTATCTATATGGATTCTCTCCTATTAGACTCCCAGGGGCCTATTCATCAACACTAAAATAACGGTTTTAAGGACATTTTCCTTAATTACCGTTATTTTAGTATTCATGAAGACACTTAACACAGGAGATATCACTGATATCTATCTCCTGGTTAAGTCCCCCTGCGTTAATTTCCACACTCCCCATACATTAGTACATTAGTATGGGGATGTAGAAATTAGGCTATTCATCAAATTCTGAAAATGATGTATTTTCGGGATTTGATGGTGTTACTCTACGCCACTCTCAGGTGGTGTATAGCGGGTTATACTAACCTGCTTTGAGCAGTGCCAGATTAAGGTCCGCATGGGCCTGGAGCTGAAATTTATGAATGGCCTATTGTGTGGCGCTGCAGGGGAGTGTGATAACTTCTGTGGCAGTGTGACCAGTGATGTGGTCTACACAGGGGGCATGGCTATGTCCATGGGGGCAAAACTTGCGCCTACCTTTAACAAATTTATAGTGGAGCAATAACAAAAAGTTTTGTTTCTTTTGTGAAAGTGCAAACACAGCTGCCATCCGCGGCCTGCGGCACCTCTGGAGGTTATGATTGACCATAATCACCCCTCATAGATGCAGCAGCTCCCTATATGCATACACACAGAGACATATATATATATATATATATACACACTGTATATAAACACTAATATATATATCAATGGGTTGGGTACGGGTTTCCAGCGCCGGCATCCCGCGAGGGTTAGGATAACAACACTTGCTGGTCAGTATCCTGACCCTCCCCCCTAGTGCCTAATCCTAACCTCTCCCCTCTGCACCCGTAAACCCAACCATCCCCCTAATGCTTAACCCTAAGCCCAGTACTTACAGTCAGAATGCCGGCGGTCAGGAGGCCGGGACCAGGATTCTGACAGGTGTCAGGATTCCAGCGCTGGCATTGTAAGCACCGGAATCCCGACTGTCGGTATAATGACCGTATCCAATACCAGTGAAGGCGACACTCTGACTGCGATTGTGGATCACACAAGACCCCCAAGATGCTTTCAATGTTTCAGAATTCTTTACTTAGGTTCTTTAATCATGAAAGAACCTAAATCCCGGTACACACTAGGTTGACGTTGGACTGACCCGCGACCTATCTGTCGATTTTTAAGTGTATACACAATTGCCAATCATCTGCCCGATGACCCGGCCTTGACAGCTGCACAGCAGATCGGATATGTCTGTGAACCATGTCGTTCACAGACATATCTGCTGTACACACACGGTGATGCACTATGGATATATCGCCTGTTCAGTGGAATGGGGGCTATATCTATCAGTGTGTACCCAGCTTAAGTAAAGAGTTATTGTATTTTGAAAGCAATTGGATGTCCTGTGTGGTGCATAATCACCATCAGGGTCGCATTTATTGGCATAATTGTGTGGATGCCAACCTGTTGCAGAAGTTGGCAATTAAGGAGGACACTGGCGCAAATTCTATTTACGAGCATGCAGGGGCGTTTCAAGAGAGGAGGGGGCCCATGTGCACTCCTCGTGTGGGGCCCCCCTCCTCTCTCCCTGGTGGCTGGCAGCCGACTGACGCGGCTGGCCAGCCACTGGAGCATTAGTCGACTCCGGGCACTAGAGTGTGCCCGGAGTCTACTACAAATGCGCAGAACGCCGGAAAATGGGCGGGGCAGCCATTTTTCCGGTGTTCTGAGCAGCAGTGACCCCCGACGCGGGACCTCGGACAGGTAAGTTTAAAAAAAACATGGGTGCAGTGTGTGCGGTGCGGGGCCCCCCTGGACCCGGGGGCCCCGCACCGCACACACTGCACTCATTATAGATACACCACTGCGAGTATGGGAGTGCCAGGTTCAACAACTGATCTATCTATCTAACTATCTATCTATCTATATATATATATATATATATATATTAGGGGTGAGCGGGTTCGGATTTCTGAAATCCGAACCCCCCCGAGCCCCCCCGATCCGAGTCCGATCCGAGTCAGGCTCGACTTTTCCCGCCTGACTCGGATCTGACATCGAGGCAAAACGTCATCATCCCGCCTTCCGAGTCTCGCGGGTTTTGGATCCTATATAAGGTACCCGCGTCGGCGCCATTTTCTCACTCGGCTGTGGACAGTGAAGAGGGAGGGTGGGAGTTAGTGCTGTGTAGTGTAGTGTAGTGTAGTGCTGCTGTTGTCCACTACTTCAAAGTCCATAGGGGCTGGCTGTGTTGTGCTGTGCTGCTGTTGTTAATAGGGGCTGTGTCCACTACTTCAAAGTCCATAGGGGCTGGCTGGACTGTGTTGTGCAGTCAGTTCTCCATAGGGGCTGTGTCCACTCCAAAGTCCTGTGCAGTGTCCCAGTCCTAAAGGGGTGCTGTAGTGTTGTCCAGGGGGTGCTCTGTCCATCAGGGGTGCTCCCCCCAAGTGCTAAAAAAATAATATATTTTCTGTGTTTGTGAATTGTGTGCGCAGTAGCCGCACGTGCATCAACAAAGTAGTGCCAAGCGTGCGCCTGTGTCATAAGTAAAGGGCCGGCTGGCTTGACCGTTAAGGGTGCTGTAACCCCCGAAAGTACACTCCAGTCCAAACCAAAAAAAAAAATATTTTCTGTGTTTGTGAATTGTGTGCGCAGTAGCCGCACGTGCATCAACAAAGTAGTGCCAAGCGTGCGCCTGTGTCATAAGTAAAGGGCCGGCTGGCTTGACCGTTAAGGGTGCTGTAACCCCCGAAAGTACACTCCAGTCCAAACCTAAAAAAAAATTATTTTCTGTGTTTGTGAATTGTGTGCGCAGTAGCCGCACGTGCATCAACAAAGTAGTGCCAAGCGTGCGCCTGTGTCATAAGTAAAGGGCCAGCTGGCTTGACCGTTAAAGGGTGCTGTAACCCCCGAAAGTACACTCCAGTCCAAACCAAAAAAAAATTATTTTCTGTGTTTGTGAATTGTGTGCGCAGTAGCCGCACATGCATCAACAAAGTAGTGCCAAGCGTGCGCCTGTGTCATAAGTAAAGGGCCGGCTGGCTTGACCGTTAAGGGTGCTGTAACCCCTGAAAGTACACTCCAGTCCAAACCAAAAAAAAAATTATTTTCTGTGTTTGTGAATTGTGTGCGCAGTAGCCGCACGTGCATCAACAAAGTAGTGCCAAGCGTGCGCCTGTGTCATAAGTAAAGGGCCGGCTGGCTTGACCGTTAAGGGTGCTGTAACCCCCGAAAGTACACTCCAGTCCAAACCTAAAAAAAAATTATTTTCTGTGTTTGTGAATTGTGTGCGCAGTAGCCGCACGTGCATCAACAAAGTAGTGCCAAGCGTGCGCCTGTGTCATAAGTAAAGGGCCAGCTGGCTTGACCGTTAAAGGGTGCTGTAACCCCCGAAAGTACACTCCAGTCCAAACCAAAAAAAAATTATTTTCTGTGTTTGTGAATTGTGTGCGCAGTAGCCGCACGTGCATCAACAAAGTAGTGCCAAGCGTGCGCCTGTGTCATAAGTAAAGGGCCGGCTGGCTTGACCGTTAAGGGTGCTGTAACCCCTGAAAGTACACTCCAGTCCAAACCTAAAAAAAAATTATTTTCTGTGTTTGTGAATTGTGTGCGCAGTAGCCGCACGTGCATCAACAAAGTAGTGCCAAGCGTGCGCCTGTGTCATAAGTAAAGGGCCGGCTGGCTTGACCGTTAAGGGTGCTGTAACCCCCGAAAGTACACTCCAGTCCAAACCAAAAAAAAAATTATTTTCTGTGTTTGTGAATTGTGTGCGCAGTAGCCGCACGTGCATCAACAAAGTAGTGCCAAACGTGCGCCTGTGTCATAAGTAAAGGGCCGGCTGGCTTGACCGTTAAGGGTGCTGTAACCCCCGAAAGTACACTCCAGTCCAAACCAAAAAAAAATTATTTTCTGTGTTTGTGAATTGTGTGCGCAGTAGCCGCACGTGCATCAACAAAGTAGTGCCAAACGTGCGCCTGTGTCATAAGTAAAGGGCCGGCTGGCTTGACCGTTAAGGGTGCTGTAACCCCCGAAAGTACACTCCAGTCCAAACCAAAAAAAAAATTATTTTCTGTGTTTGTGAATTGTGTGCGCAGTAGCCGCACGTGCATCAACAAAGTAGTGCCAAGCGTGCGCCTGTGTCATAAGTAAAGGGCCGGCTGGCTTGACCGTTAAGGGTGCTGTAACCCCCGAAAGTACACTCCAGTCCAAACCAAAAAAAAAATTATTTTCTGTGTTTGTGAATTGTGTGCGCAGTAGCCGCACGTGCATCAACAAAGTAGTGCCAAGCGTGCGCCTGTGTCATAAGTAAAGGGCCGGCTGGCTTGACCGTTAAAGGGTGCTGTAACCTCCGAAAGTACACTCCAGTCCAAACCAAAAAAAAATTATTTTCTGTGTTTGTGAATTGTGTGCGCAGTAGCCGCACGTGCATCAACAAAGTAGTGCCAAGCGTGCGCCTGTGTCATAAGTAAAGGGCCGGCTGGCTTGACCGTTAAGGGTGCTGTAACCCCCGAAAGTACACTCCAGTCCAAACCTAAAAAAAAATTATTTTCTGTGTTTGTGAATTGTGTGCGCAGTAGCCGCACGTGCATCAACAAAGTAGTGCCAAGAGTGCGCCTGTGTCATAAGTAAAGGGCCGGCTGGCTTGACCGTTAAAGGGTGCTGTAACCCCCGAAAGTACACTCCAGTCCAAACCAAAAAAAAATTATTTTCTGTGTTTGTGAATTGTGTGCGCAGTAGCCGCACGTGCATCAACAAAGTAGTGCCAAGCGTGCGCCTGTGTCATAATTAAAGGGCCGGCTGGCTTGACCGTTAAAGGGTGCTGTAACCCCCAAAGTACACTCCAGTCCAAACCAAAAAAAAATTATTTTCTGTGTTTGTGAATTGTGTGCGCAGTAGCCGCACGTGCATCAACAAAGTAGTGCCAAGAGTGCGCCTGTGTCATAAGTAAAGGGCCGGCTGGCTTGACCGTTAAAGGGTGCTGTAACCCACAAAGTACACTCCAGTCCAAACCAAAAAAAAAATTATTTTCTGTGTTTAGCCGCACGTATATATCAAATCGATATAACATAAATGGAGGACCAAACTTTCTCCGATAAAAATAAAATAGAGAAAGATCAAGAACCACTTCCTCCTAGTGCTGAAGCTGCTGCCACTAGTCATGACATAGACGATAACATGCCATCAACGTCGTCTGCCAAGGCCGATGCCCAATGTCATAGTAGAGGGCACATACAATCCCAAATGGCAAAGTTCAGGAAAATGACCTTGAAAAAGACATTTAAATCAGCTGAAGAGAAACGTAAACTTGCCAATATGCCATTTACGACACGGAGTGGCAAGGAACGGCTAAGGTCGATCCCTAGTATGTTCATGACTAGTGGTTCAGCTTCACATGACGATGGAAGCACTCCTCCCACTAAAAAAATCAAAAGAGTTAAGCTGGCAAAAGCACAGCGAAGAACTGTGCTTTCTAAGAAGATATCACAAATCCCCAAGGAGAGTCCAAGTGTGGTGGTGGTTGCGATGCCTGACCTTCCCAGCACTGGACGGGAAGAGGTGGCTCTTTCCACCATTTGCACGCCCCCTGCAAGTGCTGAAAGGAGCACCCACAGTCCACTTGCTGATATGCAAATTGAAGATGTCACTGTTGAAGTACAACAGGATGAGGATACTGGTGTAGCTGGCGCTGAGGAGTAAGTTGGCGAGGAGGATTCTGATGGTGATGTGGTTTGTTTAAATCAGGCTCCGGGGGAGACAGTTGTTGTCCGTGGGATGAAAAAGCCCATCACGGTCATGCCTGGGCAGAAGACCAAACATTCCACCTCTTTGGTCTGGCAATATTTCTATCCAAATCCGGACAACAACTGTCTTGCCATATGTACCATATGTAAAGGTGAAATAAGTAGGGGTAGGGACGTCAACCACCTAGGAACATCCTCCCTTATACGGCACCTGCAGCGCGTTCATAAAAAGTTACTGTCAAGTTCAGAAACTTTGGCTCAGACCATAAGCAGTCCAGGGACACCTAAATCCCGTTGTCCTGTTGTATCCAAGCGCCTGCAAACCACACCGTCAACTCCCTCCTCGTCAATTTCCTCCTTAGTCAGGATCGGAAGTAGTCCTGCAGGCCATATCACTGGCATGACTGACTCTCCTATCCGGGATTCCTCCGGAGGATCCTGCATTGCTACGCCTACTGCTGCCGCTGCTGCTGTTGCTGCTGCTGCTGGGAGTCGTTCATCATCCCAGAGAGGAAGTAGGAACACCACTACTTTTACTAAACAATTGACCCTCCAACAGTCCTTAGCGAGGAGGATGAAGTACGACAGCAGTCATCCTGAAGCAAAACGTATAACTGAGGCCTTGACTGCTATGTTGGTGTTAGACATGCGTCCGGTATCCGCCATTAGTGCAGTGGGATTTAGACAATTGATGGAGGTAGTGTGTCCCCGGTTCCAAATCCCGTCTAGATTCCACTTCACTAGGCAGGCGATACCGAGACTGTACAGAAACGTCAGAAAAAGTGTCCTCAGTGTCCTGAAAAATGCCGTTGTACACAATGTCCACTTAACCACGGACATGTGGACAAGTGGAACAGGGCAGACTAAGGACTATATGACTGTGACAGCCCACTGGGTAGATGTATCACCTTACGCAGCAACAGCAGCAGCGTCACCAGTAGCAGCATCTCAGAAACGCCAGCTCGTTACAAGGCAGGCTACGCTGTGTATCACCGGTTTCAGTAAGAGGCACACCACCGACAACCTCTTAGAGAAACTGAGGGAAATCATCGCCCAGTGGCTTACCCCACTTAGACTCTCCTGGGGATTTGTGATATCTGACAACGCCACCAATATTGTGCGGGCATTACATCTGGGCAAATTCCAGCACGTCCCATGTTTTGCTCACACAATAAACTTGGTGGTGCAGAATTTTCTGAAAAGCGACAGGGGCGTGCAGGAGACGCTTTGGGTGGCCCGAAAAATTTCTGGCCACTTTCGCCATTCAGCGACTGCGTGCCGAAGACTGGAGCGCCAGCAAACACTCTTGAACCTGCCCCGCCATCACCTGAAGCAAGAGGTTGTGACGCGGTGGAACTCAACCCTCTATATGCTTCAGAGGATGGAGGAGCAGCAAAAGGCCATACAAGCCTATACATCCACCTATGACATAGGCAAAGGAGGGGGTATGCACCTGACTCAAGCGCAGTGGAGAATGATTTCCGTGTTGTGCAAGGTTCTTCAGCCCTTCGAACTTGCCACACGTGAAGTCAGTTCAGACACTGCCAGCTTGAGTCAGGTCATTCCCCTCATCAGGCTTTTGCAGAAGCAGCTGGAGAAAGTGAAGGAGGAGCTAAGACGGAGCGATTCCGCTCGGCATGTGGGACTTGTGGATGAAGCCCTTCATTCGCTTTGCCAGGATTCCAGGGTGGTCAATCTGTTGAAATCAGACCACTACATTTTGGCCACCGTGCTCGATCCTAGGTTTAAAGCCTATGTGGTGTCTCTCTTTCCGGCCGACACAAGCCTGCAGAGGTGCAAAGACCTGCTGGTGAACACACTGTCAGCTGAAGCGGAACGTGACACGTCAACGGCTCCTTCTTCATTTTCTCCCGCAACTGGGGCTGCCAGGAAAAAACTTAGGTATCCTAAGCAACCCGCTGGCGGTGATGCAGGGCAGGCAGGACCAAGTTTGGACATCTGGTCCGGACTGAAGGACCTGGCAACAATTTCTGACATGTCTACTGTCACTGCATATGATACTGTCACCATTGACAGAATGGTGGAGGATTACATCGGTGACAGCATCCAAGTAGGCATGTCAGACAGTCCATACCTGTACTGGCAGGAAAAAGAGGCAATTTGGAGGCCCCTGTACAAACTGGCTCTATTTTACCTGAGTTGCCCCCCCTCCAGTGTGTACTCCGAAAGAGTGTTTAGTGCAGCCGGGAACCTTGTCAGCGAAAGGCGTAGGAGGTTGCTTCCACAGAATGTGGAGAAGATGATGTTCATCAAAATGAATTATCAGCTCTTCCAGGGAGACCAGCCTCCAGAACGTACAGAGGGACCTGTGGTGGTGGATTCAAGTGGGGACGAGTTAATACTTTGTGAGGATGAGGATGTACACACTGAAGAGGGTGAGGAATCGGTGGATGAGGAGGATGAGGATGACATCTTGCCTCCGTAGAGCCAGTTTGTGCAGGGACACATTAATTGCCAGCTTGTTTTGTGGGGGCCCAAACGAACCAATCATTTCAGCCACAGTTGTGTGGCAGACCCTGGCGCTGAAATGATTGATTTGTTAAAGTGTGCATGTCCTGTTTATACAACATAAGGGTGGGTGGGAGGGCCCAAGGACAATTCCATCTTGCACCTCTTTTTTTCTTTGCATTATGTACAGTTTGGGGCCTAGTTTTTCTAACTGCCATCCTGTCTGCCACTGCAGTGTCACTCCTAGATGGGTCACGTGTTTGTGCCGCCCACTCGTGTCGCTTAGCATAGTCATCCAGCTACCTCGGTGCAACCTTTTGGACATAAAAACACTATTGTGAGGTGTTCAGAATAGACTGGAAATGAGTGGAAATTAAGGTTATTGAGGTTAATAATAGCATAGGAGCAGAAAAACCTACAAATTCTGTGATTTTAGCTGTTTTTATGCTTTTTTTCAAAAAAATACAGATCCAAAACACAAAACCCAGAACCCAAAACACGGAAGGGTGGTTTTGGCAAAACCAATCCAGATCCAAAACACGAAGAAAGATCCAGATCCAAAACCAAAACACAAAACACGAAAAGTGGCCGGTGCACACCCCTAATATATATATATATATATATCCACACATATACAAAAACATATATATATATATATATATATACATACATACATACATACATACATGTGCACACATATACAAAAACATATACATATACACACATATACAAAAACATGTATATATATATATATATATATATATATACACACACATATGTACACACAGTATATATATATATATATACATACAAGTACACACATTTGTGTATATATACACAAAATGAAGAAGGAGCCGTTGACGTGTCACGTTCCGCTTCAGCTGACAGTGTGTTCACCAGCAGGTCTTTGCACCTCTGCAGGCTTGTGTCGGCCGGAAAGAGAGACACCACATAGGCTTTAAACCTAGGATCGAGCACGGTGGCCAAAATGTAGTGGTCTGATTTCAACAGATTGACCACCCTGGAATCCTGGCAAAGCGAATGAAGGGCTTCATCCACAAGTCCCACATGCCGAGCGGAATCGCTCCGTCTTAGCTCCTCCTTCACTTTCTCCAGCTGCTTCTGCAAAAGCCTGATGAGGGGAATGACCTGACTCAAGCTGGCAGTGTCTGAACTGACTTCACGTGTGGCAAGTTCGAAGGGCTGGAGAACCTTGCACAACACGGAAATCATTCTCCACTGCGCTTGAGTCAGGTGCATACCCCCTCCTTTGCCTATGTCATAGGTGGATGTATAGGCTTGTATGGCCTTTTGCTGCTCCTCCATCCTCTGAAGCATATAGAGGGTTGAGTTCCACCGCGTCACAACCTCTTGCTTCAGGTGATGGCGGGGCAGGTTCAAGAGTGTTTGCTGGCGCTCCAGTCTTCGGCACGCAGTCGCTGAATGGCGAAAGTGGCCAGAAATTTTTCGGGCCACCCAAAGCGTCTCCTGCACGCCCCTGTCGCTTTTCAGAAAATTCTGCACCACCAAGTTTATTGTGTGAGCAAAACATGGGACGTGCTGGAATTTGCCCAGATGTAATGCCCGCACAATATTGGTGGCGTTGTCAGATATCACAAATCCCCAGGAGAGTCTAAGTGGGGTAAGCCACTGGGCGATGATTTCCCTCAGTTTCTCTAAGAGGTTGTCGGCGGTGTGCCTCTTACTGAAACCGGTGATACACAGCGTAGCCTGCCTTGTAACGAGCTGGCGTTTCTGAGATGCTGCTACTGGTGATGCTGCTGCTGTTGCTGCGTAAGGTGATACATCTACCCAGTGGGCTGTCACAGTCATATAGTCCTTAATCTGCCCTGTTCCACTTGTCCACATGTCCGTGGTTAAGTGGACATTGTGTACAATGGCATTTTTCAGGACACTGAGGACACTTTTTCTGACGTTTCTGTACAGTCTCGGTATCGCCAGCCTAGTGAAGTGGAATCTAGACGGGATTTGGAACCGGGGACACACTACCTCCATCAATTGTCTAAATCCCACTGCACTAATGGCGGATACCGGACGCACGTCTAACACCAACAAAGCAGTCAAGGCCTCAGTTATACGTTTTGCTTCAGGATGACTGCTGTCGTACTTCATCCTCCTCGCTAAGGACTGTTGGAGGGTCAATTGTTTAGTAAAAGTAGTGGTGTTCCTACTTCCTCTCTGGGATGATGAACGACTCCCAGCAGCAGCAACAGCAGCAGCAGCAGTAGGCGTAGCAATGCAGGATCCTCCGGATGAATCCCGGATAGGAGAGTCAGTCATGCCAGTGACATGGCCTGCAGTACTACTTCCGATCCTGACTAAGGAGGAAATTGACGAGGAGGGAGTTGACGGTGTGGTTTGCAGGTGCTTGGATACAACAGGACAACGGGATTTAGGTGTCCCTGGACTGCTTACGGTCTTAGCCAAAGTTTCTGAACTTGACAGTAACTTTTTATGAACGCGCTGCAGGTGCCGTATAAGGGAGAATGTTCCTAGGTGGTTGACGTCCCTACCCCTACTTATTTCACCTTTACATATGGTACATATGGCAAGACAGTTGTTGTCCGGATTTGGATAGAAATATTGCCAGACCAAAGAGGTGGAATGTTTGGTCTTCTGCCCAGGCATGACCGTGATGGGCTTTTTCATCCCACGGACAACAACTGTCTCCCCCGGAGCCTGATTTAAACAAACCACATCACCATCAGAATCCTCCTCGCCAACTTCCTCCTCAGCGCCAGCTACACCAGTATCCTCATCCTGTTGTACTTCAACAGTGACATCTTCAATTTGCATATCAGCAAGTGGACTGTGGGTGCTCCTTTCAGCACTTGCAGGGGGCGTGCAAATGGTGGAAAGAGCCACCTCTTCCCGTCCAGTGCTGGGAAGGTCAGGCATCGCAACCACCACCACACTTTTACTCTCCTTGGGGATTTGTGATATCTTCTTAGAAAGCACAGTTCTTTGCTGTGCTTTTGCCAGCTTAACTCTTTTGATTTTTTTAGTGGGAGGAGGGCTTCCATCGTCATGTAAAGCTGAACCACTAGTCATGAACATACTAGGGATCGACCTTAGCCGTTCCTTGCCACTCCGTGTCGTAAATGGCATATTGGCAAGTTTACGTTTCTCTTCAGCTGATTTAAATGTATTTTTCAAGGTCATTTTCCTGAACTTTGCCATTTGGGATTGTATGTGCCCTCTACTATGACGTTGATGGCATGTTATCGTCTATGTCATGACTGGTGGCAGCAGCTTCAGCACTAGGAGGAAGTGGTTCTTGATCTTTCTCTATTTTATTTTTATCGGAGAAAGTTTGGTCCTCCATTTATGTTATATCGATTTGATATATACGTGCGGCTAAACACAGAAAATAATTTTTTTTTTGGTTTGGACTGGAGTGTACTTTGGGGGTTACAGCACCCTTTAACGGTCAAGCCAGCCGGCCCTTTACTTATGACACAGGCGCACGCTTGGCACTACTTTGTTGATGCACGTGCGGCTACTGCGCACACAATTCACAAACACAGAAAATAATTTTTTTTTTGGTTTGGACTGGAGTGTACTTTCAGGGGTTACAGCACCCTTTAATGGTCAAGCCAGCCGGCCCTTTACTTATGACACAGGCGCACGCTTGGCACTACTTTGTTGATGCACGTGCGGCTACTGCGCACACAATTCACAAACACAGAAAATAATTTTTTTTTTGGTTTGGACTGGAGTGTACTTTGGGGGTTACAGCACCCTTTAACGGTCAAGCCAGCTGGACCTTTACTTATGACACAGGCGCACGCTTGGCACTACTTTGTTGATGCACGTGCGGCTACTGCGCACACAATTCACAAACACAGAAAATAATTATTTTTTTGGTTTGGACTGGAGTGTACTTTCGGGGGTTACAGCACCCTTTAACGGTCAAGCCAGCCGGCCCTTTACTTATGACACAGGCGCACGCTTGGCACTACTTTGTTGATGCACGTGCGGCTACTGCGCACACAATTCACAAACACAGAAAATAATTTTTTTTTTGGTTTGGACTGGAGTGTACTTTGGGGGTTACAGCACCCTTTAACGGTCAAGCCAGCCGGCCCTTTACTTATGACACAGGCGCACGCTTGGCACTACTTTGTTGATGCACATGCCGCTACTGCGCACACAATTCACAAACACAGAAAATAATTTTTTTTTGGTTTGGACTGGAGTGTACTTTCGGGGGTTACAGCACCCTTTAACGGTCAAGCCAGCCGGCCCTTTACTTATGACACAGGCGCACGCTTGGCAGTACTTTGTTAATGCACGTGCGGCTACTGCGTACACAATTCACAAACACAGAAAATTATTATTTTTTTGGTTTGGACTGGAGTGTACTTTCGGGGGTTACAGCACCCTTTAACGGTCAAGCCAGTCGGCCCTTTACTTATGACACAGGCGCACGCTTGGCACTACTTTGTTGATGCACGTGCGGCTACTGCGCACACAATTCACAAACACAGAAAATATATTATTTTTTTAGCACTTGGGGGGAGCACCCCTGATGGACAGAGCACCCCCTGGACAACACTACAGCACCCCTTTAGGACTGGGACACTGCACAGGACTTTGGAGTGGACACAGCCCCTATGGAGAACTGACTGCACAACACAGTCCAGCCAGCCCCTATGGACTTTGAAGTAGTGGACACAGCCAAATTAACAACAGCAGCACAGCACAACACAGCCAGCCCCTATGGACTTTGAAGTAGTGGACAACAGCAGCACTACACTACACTACACTACACAGCCCTAACTCCCACCCTCCCTCTTCACTGTCCACAGCCGAGTGAGAAAATGGCGCCGACGCGGGTACCTTATATAGGATCCAAAACCTGTGAGACTCGGAAGGCGGGATGATGACGTTTTGCCTCGATTTCAGATCCGAGTCAGGCGGGAAAAGTCGAGCCTGATTCGGATCGGACTCGGATCGGGGGGCCTCGGGGGGGTTCGGATTTCAGAAATCCGAACCCGCTCACCCCTAATATACATACACATACATACATACATACACACAGTACATACACACACTTAATAGATGCCAGACATGACACTGACCTGTGGGAAGGAACGCTGGTTATGCATGCTGGCTTCTTCTCACAGCAGCTCAGCCTCTGCACTCTGCTCAAAAGGCTAACCTTATAGTTTAATTTCATTGCGCAGGGAGGAGGGGAGTAGTGGCCCCTTGGGTGAAACGGCTGGGCTTCAGATGACCCAGGGAACCGGAGCCAATTTCACATGGCCAGGGAAGCTAGTACGACCTGGGGGGCGGAGCTTCGGGCGGCATGGGGGCGGAGCTTCGCACATCATGGGGGCGGAGCCTCAGACTGCAGGGCCAGGGAGAGAAATTGGACAGTCAGTGACGGAGCTTCGGATGGCCGATGCACGGAGGGGGGTGAATGGACCAGACTTCGAATCCTCCATCACTGCAATGCAGTGTTGTCGGATTCAAAGCAGTGCAGACAGTGTTCACAGGGATTTTTTTTTTCCTGTCTGCACTGCGTTGGGCCTATTTTAATGGTTGGCCTGGAGCTGGAGCTCCACCCGGCCCATTAGTAATCCGGCCCTGCTCAGGATATGATATAAAACACGACCCGGAACATATAGCAAACTAAATACTGCTCAGTCTAAGCGGACTATAGCAGAGGACATCCTTCTGTTAAATACAAATTGGGATTACTCCCTGATGCAGGACTAAAGGCACGCCACAGGCTGCCTATTGTGTGATAGACTCATTCATAGACTTTTCAAAATAATTTCATATGTGATGTTTTTCAGTGTTTGTATGTAATAATATACAGGCTATTTATCCTGTTAACTATTTGCTAAGTATCATATAAATTGCTATAGTAACAATAAGAGTATGGTTGATTGTATTACAACCACTATTCTAATATATTTGCAACATAAACATGTGTTATTCAATATGTTAGTAGTACGAAACCTTTAAAACTCTGTTTGAAAGTTATCACAAAATATAGAAAAGAAACTTGTACTGTGGTGTTATTTACTTAATAATCCTTAGGTGAGATATTTCAAAGAGTGAATTCAGTGGAGAAGAATTATACAGATAGCAGGTAAATGATGTTTCTATGTAACGCAACACTAATTGAGTAATTAGGTGGGTTTTGCCCAAGAGGACCCATACTACATTATAACAGTAAATAGCTTGGGTGGAGGCACTAAACTTAACCAATCTGCAGTCACAAACAGGGTTACATTAGTAACATACGTCATCTCCAGGTAGTGTATTAAACAATCGGTAACATCAGACCCATACGCAGCACTTGTGGCTGACCATACTCTACCGCAAGCACTGCAAGTGCTGTTGTGTGTAATTCAGCCATGTGACGTGTATGCTGACGCTGTGTCATAATTTTGCACGCCTCTGAAACGGTGTTCAGATGCAAAGACACGCCTGCGTTCGCACCACCACACCCCTGTTTCCATCGACCACCCCGTCACCACCCACAAGCAGCACGTCCTGTCACTCATTCTAGCGGAACGTCTGTGCACAGGGTGCGATCGCGATGGACTAGTTCGCGCACTGCGTCTTATACGCAAGCGCAGATTGCAAAAATCGGTAGGCTACGTGCGAACGCAGCCTAGTGAACAGGTCTGAATCAGGCCCTAAAACCGAAGCTTCCTCACGTTGTGATAACATAGCAAGCTACTTAAAAAATATATATTACATATATACACTATATATATATATATATATATATATATATACAGTATATATACTGTATATATACAGTGCACCAGGGCACTGCAATCCCATAACAGAAGTGCATGTGTGTGTGTATATATATATATATATATATATATATACAGTATATATGTATGCAATATACATTTATATATATATCTATATATGAGAATCATACACTCCCTCTGTATATTATTAATATATACACATACACAGTATAATTTATATACATATATGAATTCATATATATATATATATATATATACACATATTTACATTTATATATACTGCATATGTATATATATATCAATTACAAATACTGGACAAATATATATATATACAGTGTGTATACTGTGTATATATACAGTCAGGTCCATAAATATTGGGACATTGACAGAATTTTCAGATTTTGGCCTCTATTCACCACCACAATGGTTTTGAAATGAAACAAACAAGATGTGCTTTAACTGCAGACTTTCAGATTTAATTTGAGGGTAATTACATACAAATCGGGTGAACGGTGTAGGAATTACAACAGTTTCAATATGTGCCTCCCACTTTTTAAGGGGCCAAAAGTAATGGGACTATCAACTCAAAAGCTATTTCATGGACAGGTGTGGGCTATTCCCTCGTTATTTCATTATCAATTAAGCAGGTAAAAGGTCTGGAGTTGATTCTAGGTGTGACATTTGCATTTGGAATCAGTTGCCGTCAACTCTCAATATGAGATCCAAAGAGCTGTCACGATCAGTGAAGCAAGCCATCATTAGGCTGAAAAATCAAAACAAACCCATCAGAGAGATAGCAAAAACATTAGGTGTGGCCAAATCAACTGTTTGGAACATTCTTAAAAAGAAAGAATGCACCGGAGAGCTCAGCAACACCAAAAGACCCAGAAGACCACGGAAAACAACTGTGGTGGATGACAAAAGAATTATTTCCCTGGTGAAGAAAAACCCCTTGACAACAGTTGGCCAAATCAAGAACACTCTCCAGGAGGTAGATGTATATGTGTCAAAGTCAACAATCAAGAGAAGACTTCACAAGAGTGAATATAGAGGGTTCACCACAAGATGTAAACCATTGGTGAGCCACAAAAACAGGAAGACCAGATTAGAGTTTGCCAAACAACATCTAAAAAAGCCATTACAGTTCTAGAACAACATCCTATGGACAGATGAGACAAAGATCAACTTGTACCAGAATGATGGGAAGAGAAGAGAAGGAAAGGAACTGCTCATGATCCAAAACATACCACCTCATAAGTGAAGCATGGTGGTGGTAGTGTCATGGCGTGGGCATGTATCGCTGCCAATGGAACTGGTTCCCTTGTATTTATTGATGATGTGACTGCTGACAAAAGCAGCAGAAATAATTCTGAAGTGTTTTGGGTAATATTATATGCTCATATTCAGTCAAATGCTTCAGAACTCATTGGACGGTGCTTCACAGTGCAGATGGACAATGACCCGAAGCATACTGCAAAAGCAACCAAAGAGTTTTTTAAGGCTAAAAAGTGGAATGTTATGCAATGGCCAAGTCAATCCCCTGACCTGAATCCGATTGAGCATGCATTTCACTTGATGAAGACAAAACTGAAGGGAAAATGTCCCAAGAACAAGCAGGAACTGAAGACATTTGCAGTAGAGGCCGGGCAGAGCATCACCAGGGATGAAACCCAGCGTCTGGTGATGTCTATGTGTTCCAGACTTCAGGCTGTAATTGTCTGCAAAGGATTTGCAACAAAGTATTAAAAAGTGAAAGTTAGATTTAGGATTGTTTAGTTTGTCCCATTACTTTTGGCCCCTTAAAAAGTGGGAGGCACATATAGAAACCGTTGTAATTCCTACAGCGTTCACCTGATTTGGATATAATTACCCTCAAATTAAATCTGAAAGTCTGCAGTTAAATCACATCTTGTTTGTTTCATTTCAAAGCCATTGTGGTGGTGAATAGAGGCCAAAATATGAAAATTCTGTCAATGTCCCAATATTTATGGACCTGACTGTATATTTATGCACCTGACTGTGTATATATATATATATATATATATATATATATATATAATATATGGTTAGAGCCTCAGCCCACAGTGCATAATTGTATACAAGCAGGCAGGCTGCCAGCCGGCAGGTCTGACACTTTACCTCAGACTCAGTCACCTGCCTTCATGGAGCTGCCGATGATAAACTGTTACAGCTGATTCGCTTCCTTCCGGGTGCGGCGGTGGTGGCGGGTGGCACCTTCGTGACGTCACACGTCTTGATGTCACAGGAAAGAGGCACCGCGTCACTGCATATGCGGTGCAGGAGGGCTGCGTCGCCATATGTCACCAATTTATGCTGGCGCATTTGATCTGCCGATGCACCAGCTAGGAAGGGGCGAGGAAGGGGGGGTGCGGGCCGCGGCTCATGGGGGTGGAGAATCGGACGCCACTGACAGGCTGCAGGCTTCTGTAACAGGAAAAATGTTTTCCTGTCCACAGCAGGAGCACAGCAGTTGGAGGGCCTATTTTGATTGGGGGCCTGGAGCTGTAGCTCCATCAGCCCCATTGTTAATCTGGCCCTGGCTTTGAGCGTGAGCAGGTCCTCCTCGGCTCCCTCCGTCACTCCTTCGTGCCTCCTCCGGCTGCTTCTCCAAATGTGTTCTTCCGGCAGAACCCAGTAAAGTTTAAAAAAAAAAAATATATATATATATATATATATATATATTTTTAAACTTTACTGTTTTCTCCTCTTCAGACCCCTCTTCAGGAGGTCGGGGTCCGTGGCTGCAGCGGCCAGGTAGGTGGGGGACAGGAGATGAGTACAGGGGAGGGGGTTGGGGGGGACACAGAGTTACCGCAGCTGCAGGCGGTGCTGCGCATGTGCCAATTTTGTGAACGTAACGGCGCATGCGCAGCACTGATTACAGCTGCGGTAAGGTATGTATAGGCAGGGAAAACTATCTATTTCCTGAAAAGCTGTCATCGCAAAAATGACAGCTTTACGGAATAGATAGTTATGGGGAGGGGGAATGATGAATACCTCCGGTAATTAGGTAGAGCTCCATGCGAGTTCTAAACCTAATTACCTCCAGAGAATTTTTAGTTATGATGAATAGGCCCCTCAGAGAGGTCTGTATACGTTTATAATATCAGCATCTCCCATGTGACCTATGCATAATGCTTAGTGCTGATGTTGTACAGTATTCAGGGCTCCCATGTGTCCCAATATTATCAGGACACAGGCCAAGCTTTAGGCCTAGACACCCAAGTCTACTGACCTGGTAAATTTTCAAGGGCCTAAAATTAAATAAAAACGGTTATTCTTTCCTCTGAAGACTGAAGTTAGAGAATAGAGATATTTAAATGCACCCAAGGAATATGTTGGATGAAAATATTAGGCTGTAACTGCTCAGACGGGCCACGGCCCCGCCAGTGCCAGACCCACAGTGAGCCATGCAGGCACTGAATACCCTCCTGCATCATTATGAGATAGCACTCCCTGTAGTCACCCATTGGAGGAAATTACAGGGGCCCCTTCCAGGATGCTGTCATTATTACGAGGTAGGCGGTGAGGGTACCCGCGCCTCCGGTATGCCCAGCATTTAGAATGTTCAATGGGCAATTAGAGCTTAACCTTATGAGTTACATGAAGGACATTTTTAAGAAGAGGAATATGTCATCGGCCATTTCAATAAGTACTAGGAGTGCTGATTATAGCGGACTAAAGAGCATATCTCAATTATCTATTTATTCTGTGTTTTCTTCTTCAAGGGAGGGAGGGAGCAGCCAGAATGTCGGCAACGCTGTCTTATTTGGAGCAGTTATAAAGGTGGATGTTATGGGCCTGAGCAAATTTCTGGGCGCAAGAGCTCTACATTAGGAAAATCTGTAAAGTGGGCATTAGAAGAAACACTGTCCAAATTTCCACATTAGTGATGTTGGCAGCAAACTGCAGTATTAATAACATGAATATTGTTTGGTAAAGACTGAGCCTGGCGCAATGTTGCATGACATTGCTTCTGTATTGCGCACACAAAAATAAATGTATATATTATCCTTCCATATTCCATTCCTGTTGAGGACACGGCTATTGAAGTATAAATTTGATTTTATTAGCAATTGTACAATAATGGATAATATGTTATTATTAAGCGAAAAAGTAGGAAGAACAACTGTTGCACACAGCTCTTAAAAAAGTGACTTACTGTATTTTTGTGATGGGACTTGATTGGTGACCATATACAGTCAGGGGCATATCTGTACTGGGTGCAGGGTGTGCGGTATACAATCGGGAAGCCGGCTGCCTTAATACCGGCAGCCGGCTTCCCGACTGTCATATCCCAGCGAGGGATGAAACGCTGGGCGTCTAGATGTAGACGCCTGACATTTCCCCGACGCCGGGAGACAGGCGCCCGGCATCCCGATCGAAGGGATGGCATGCGCCGCGAGCAGACAGCCGGGGGGGGGGGGAGGGTTAGGTTTAGGGCACCCGGGGGGGACTTAGGTTTAGGCACCACCCCGGGAGGGTTAGGGTTAGGCACTTGGGGGGGAGTTAGGGTTAGGCACTTAGAGGGGGGATTAGAGTTAGGCACTTGGGGGGGAGGTTAGGGTTAGGCACCCCTAAGGAGGGTTAGGGGGTTAGGTTAGGTCAGATAGTACTTACCTATCCACGATTGGGATTTCCAGCGCTGTCAGACTTCCGCTGCCGGCAACTCTGCTGTTGTTGGCCAGGCGCTGCCAGGAATCGAACCAATTTCATACCGATTCCGGGTGCAGTGGGTGCAGTGTGTGCGGGGCACACGGGCCCCTGGGTCCAGGGGGGCCCTGCACCGCACACACACACCGCACACACTGCACCTATATTATTAAGACCTACCTGTCCGTGGTCCCACGTCGGGTGTCAGCGCTGCTCATGATACCGGAAAATGGCCGCTGCAGGTGTTCTGCGCATGCACAGTAGACTCCGGTCACACTTTAGTGCCCGGAGTCTACTAAGGCTTCGGTGGATGGCCAGCCACGTCAGTCTGCTGCTGGCCACTGGGGAGAGGCAGTGCACACGGGCCCCCTCCTCTCTAAAGACGCCCCTGAATCCAACCCTTTACCCTTTTACCATTTTACAACAAGGAGCTACCCGGGTTAACCCTGCAATAACCCAGGTTTTAGCTCTGGTGTAGAAGGGGTATAATTGTTGCATTACATAAGGACAACATTCAAAATATGTAATATTTTGTTGTAATAAATATATATTTTCTTCCAGTTTGGTGACATTTCCCCTTTAATTTACGGCCGCTTCAGTATGAATCAAGTGCGCTATAGTCACCATTTATAGCATGATGCTGCGCCATCATTTTTCTATTTGTGGTCTCTATAATAACCTGCGGTAATCAGATGTTTCTGTAGAATCCATGAGTTCTGCACCCTGGTATTTCATCACCAGTTAGTGGGAATTTCTCTCCACAGTGATGTGATTTGATTTATGAGCTGAGGGGAATTTCCATTGTGCTAAGCTGTTTTATGTCTGTGTATTTCTCTATCAGCCATTCATCTTTACAGTGCTAATAAGTCATATCGTTATCTGCAGGCTAAAGAGAGAGAACCCAAACAAAAGACATAATTGCTATTAATTAACTGTCGAGGGGTAATTTAATCCAGCAAAGTGATAATGTGCATTTAGGTTTACGTGAAACAAAAGCGACCTGTCTTCTGTCATTTACCTGTTACATTGTGTCAAGCCAGGCTTCCTACTAAACTTCTATATTCTGCAGCATATTTGATTGTCATTAAACAATACTTTATTGCAGGACTGCAGACTGGTTCTTTGTGCAGAAATTTAAAGTGAGACAAGTAATTGCAAATCCTCTCACATTAAATTGTAACTAAGGCTGGGTACATATCGGAATGATATGCATCCCAGTCGACCCGACGCCCGATGGATGGATATTTTGGGCGGCTGTACATGCTGCTTTATCCGGTGTATGACCGTGCGCTATACCCTTCCATCCCGCACTCACTTGCCTGCCGTCGTCAGCGAGGTCAACTCATCTGTCGTGCAGCACATCAGATGGGATGACCTCACCGACGACACACGTGAATGTGCTATTGAGCATACACACTATGCGATGTAAACAATATATTGTTCCAATTTGCCTGAAAATGACATATCGTCCAATATATCGCCTAATGAGTACCCAGCCTAGGATCTGGGATTTTACCAAACATGCACTCAGCATGACCAGCGTAGGAGCTGGATGTTTAAATAGTAATAATAATAATAATGATAAAAAACACAAGTTTTATGGTGCTTACACACTGAACGATTAAAATGGACTATATTAATAATAACGTTATCGATCATATCGTTATTGTTCATATCGTGCATTTTTCAGTGCCCAATGACCTGTGATGTGCGGGCACGTATGGTCGATATTGATATCGACAATCGCCCGTGCATGCAGGCCAACCTGGTCGATATCGACCAGGTTACTATAGGGACCCGTGTTCGATGATCACGGATCACTATAGTCGTTGGTGAGTTGGTGGTGTGCTGGATGATCAATATGATCGATCCAGCACACCCGGGAGATCGAACAACGATATTGTTATCGTTGCACGCAGGTCTGCTAAGAAAATATGCTAATAATTGCAAACGCAATGCCGTCGAACGGTCAGCATAAAGACACCTACTTCCCCTGTCTCACATCTGTAATACATTGCAAGTCTGTAAGACCATCGGTACCAACAAGTAACATCGGAGCCTCAAACAATTACAGCAGGTCAGACCTTACTCAGAAATTGCTAGCCTTTCAGCATACAGTTAGTACTCAAGCTGTGTATGCCATCGCAGTGGCTAATTTATGCACGCCCATGAAACGGCATTCAAATGGACATGCGCGCCTGTGTTTCTCCGACCACCACCCCGTCACCACCCCTAAACCATACATGTCTACTCTCCCGGGAGTCGCGTGAGGCTCCTAATTTTTAGGGTAACCCGCCACACCCCTGAAAGAGTAGGCATATCTCCCGCATTCCGCCCACTTCTTAGTGAATTCCTAGTGTTCCTAGTGAAGTGGGCATAATTATGGGGAGATTTTAGGACAAATTTGCAGGTCCGCATGCAGGGGGCGGAGCTAAACAACGTGAATAGCGTAATTTAGCCCCGCCCCTCCTCATGGAATTGCAGGCTTTCCAGTAAAGGGGGCGGGGTCTAATTACAGCTGTAGTCTGGCCCTGCCCCCCGAAGCCGAGTTGACCAGGTTGCTCCCGGAAAAGATTGATTAAAAGTCGGCAAGTATGCCCTAAACACTCACTGCCTGTCAATCACTCTGCGATGACTCTGCGTGGTCTGTGCGATCGCAGTTCTCTGTTCGTGCATGCGCACTGTGATGCATACGCATGCAACAATCGGCTGCCTACGTACGCTACTGCCACAGCGATCCATGCTGACAGGTTGCATTGCAGCTGCTGGGGTGCTACTACAAGTAGATGACTGCAGATGAAATCAGACTGCTAAATATATCATCCTTTTTAAGGACAGCACTCATTCTTGGTGATAGAAAAAGATACTGTTTTATTAACAGCATAGCATATAGGTGGTTGATGTTTTGGGCATATTTATGTCCTTCTTTTTTTCTCATCACTTACCATTCATTTCTCACAGTCAGAATTGTATCCAGTGCTGAACCCATAGTGGCTGAGTTAATAGTATACAGTAGCTCTCGTTGCATTTTGGTCTCTAGTCATTTTGTATGTCAGTAAAAGATTCACACTCTATTGCAGGCTATACATCTACGTCCCGACTCTCTGTTGCAATTTTGACGATGATCGGCAATCCGTCGGCGGATTGTGGAAATTCAACATGTAAAAATTCCACAACTAGCCGGTTGCAACCAATTTCTGTTCGAGATTATGGAATCAAGATTGTTTAATATCTGTGTTTCCCAGGCATCAGCAGAACAGGAATTGCGGCAATTAGTCGCACATATATGGGCCCCTTAAGGTTGTAGTTAATTCATGTGACAGAACTTTATTCCCCTCAGCAGAATGAATATGCCACAGTGAGGTGCTTTACTGGTGGTGCCAGGTTTCTGCACACTGGATGTTATTCTCAGTCCCTGTTCTATGTCTGCCTGTGTGCCCCATGTGTGCCTGTCTTCGTGCCCCCTGTGTGTCTTTCACTGTGTTACAGAGCAATAATTTTATATGCTTTTTTAGCCATACTTGCCAACTCTCCCTCATTGTCAGGGAGACTCCCTGAAATAGCAGTAATCTCCCTGTCTCCCTGAAGAGTCCAGCAATCTCCCTGATTACACCTTACCCCCATTATGTATCTGTTATTATAATAATAATAATAAAAAATAGAAATATATACATTCATATGGGATAATTAGTAACATTTCCCTGCATTGGGTATAAGGCACAATGATCCCTATGGCTACATACATTTTCTGATAGCGGTAACTAGACTTTTTGGTGCCCTGTGCCAGAAAGAGCATTGGTGCCCCTCTCATTTTTCAAAGGGACATAATACACCCAAAAAAGGGGAATGGCCTCATGGGGAAGGGCCAGGGAAGAGATAGGGGAGGCCAGGAGATGCTGGGAATGAAATAAGATGAAGCTACAAGTGAGAATGATAATAAACAGAAATTTGACAGGCCCTAACAGCGCCCCCTGACCTGTGGTGCCCTGTGCGATGGCACTGGCCGCACAACCCTAGCTACGGCACTGGTCCCGGCAGCATGTTTGTTGTTTTTCTTAGCACACGATCTGTCGTAAGATCGATCCTGTGTATCACAGGCTCATAAGGGAAACAGTCATTGAAATGACTTGAATTTACACACGATGGATCGCATGAACAAAATAAACGGCGCGATCTACACTCGATACGATGGAACATATGGGCTGCACATCTGATCATAAGATCCGATTATAGGAGCTGCGGGAGCGCGCATCGGATCTTATCTTATTAAAATAATACACAATTTTCACAAGATTCATCTTATGACCCATCGAAAATCGGGCAATCGGCCCGAAATCGTGCAGGTGTATGGCCAGTTTAACTGCTTTGGGGCTCGTTTACATTTGGATGTAAGTCAGTATTATGACACGCCTCTCAGATGTAGCAGTACACGCCCACTTTACCGCTGCGCTCATAGGTGCTGCTTTCACAATCTCCCTGAAATGCTTCTTCAAAAGTAGCCAAGTATGTCTTTAGCACCGTTCATTAAAATACAAAGACACAAAGGGGCCCATTTATGAAGGATCGCTTCTGTAATGCAATCAAAGCATGCCAGTAACGCCCTTGATCATATTGCAAAAAGCGATCTCTTCGGCTGAAAGTATCATCTGGGACATGCAGGGACAGGTGCTCCAAAAGGAGCCCGTCCCTGCGATGTCTCTGGGGAGCTGCCGACCACTACAGGGGGTGGTGCGATGGTGGTGGTGTGTGATCCCTTCGCCGGCTAATAGTGAGCGGTGTAGCCCATAGGCTACAGAGGCTATCGTCATCTTCAGATGGCGTTAGCTGCGGGGGCCAATATCTGGAATACATCGCATTCCGGATATTGGTAAATTTGGCAGCATCACTTCCCCCATAGAAACCTATGGGGGAGGCGGATGCCAGCGGTAATGGAGGGATCACAGCAGGTATCAGAGATACCTGCTGTGGTCCCTCCTTAATACATCCGGGGGATACTTAGTATGTAAGATAAAAAAAACGAAAACAGGTGTTTTCGACGATTTTACCTCAAATACATTTTGATAAATGGGCCCCAATAAGTGCTATCACTTTGTATTCTATTAAATATTGTTAAAAGCATCTAAATTCTATTTAAACTAGGGGTGAGCGGGTTTGGATTTCTGAAATCCGAACCCCCCCGAGCCCCCCGATCCGAGGCAGATCCGAGTCAGGCTCGACTTTTCCCGCCTGACTCGGATCTGAAATCGAGGCAAAACGTCATCATCCCGCCTTCCGGGTCTCGCGGGTTTTGGATCCTATATAAGGTACCCGCGTCGGCGCCATTTTCTCACTCGGCTGTGGACAGTGAAGAGGGAGGGTGGGAGTTAGGGCTGGCTGGGCTGTGTAGTGTAGTGTAGTGCAGTGTAGTGTTGTGCTGTGCTGTGGTGCGCTGTGCTGCTGTTGTCCATAGGGGCTATGTCCACTACTTCAAAGTCCATAGGGGCTGGCTGGACTGTGTTGTGCAGTCAGTTGTCCATAGGGGCTGTGTCCACTCCAAAGTCCTGTGCAGTGTCCCAGTCCTAAAGGGGTGCTGTAGTGTTGTCCAGGGGGTGCTCTGTCCGTCAGGGGTGCTCCCCCCAAGTGCTAAAATTTTTTTTTTTTTTCTGTGTTTGTGAATTGTGTGCACTGTGGCTGCACGTGCATCAACAAAGGAGCAGCGCCAAGCGTGCGCCTGTGTTCCATAAGTAAAAGGCCGGCTGGCTTGTCCGTTAAAGGGTGCTGTAACCCCCAAAGGGCACTCCAAACAAAATTAAAAAAAAATATTTTTTTGTGTTTGTGAATTGTGTGCGCTGTAGCCGCACGTGCATCAACAAAGTAGTGCCAAGCGTGCGCCTTTGTCTCATAAATAAAGGGCCAGCTGGATTGACCGCTAAAGGGTGCTGTAACCCCCAAAGGGCACTCCAAACAAAATAAAAAAATATATTTTTTTGTGTTTGTGAATTGTGTGCGCAGTAGCCGCACATGCATCAACAAAGTAGTGCCAAGCGTGCGCCTGTGTCCCATAAATAAAGCGCCGGCTGGATTGACCGCTAAAGGGTGCTGTAACCCCCAAAGGGCTCTCCAAACAAAATAAAAAAATATATTTTTTTGTGTTTGTGAATTGTGTGCGCAGTAGCCGCACGTGCATCAACAAAGTAGTGCCAAGCGTGCGCCTGTGTCCCATAAATAAAGGGCCGGCTGGATTGACCGCTAAAGGGTGTTGTAACCCCAAAGTGCTCTCCAAACAAAATAAAAATATATATTTTCTGTGTGTGTGAATTGTGTGGGCTGTAGCTGCACGTGCATCAACAAAGGAGCAGCGCCAAGCGTGCGCCTGTGTCCCATAAGTAAAGGGCCGGCTGGCTCATTTCTTAAAGGGTGGTGTAACCCACAAAGTGCACTAGTCTCCAACAAAAATAAAAAAATATTTTCTGTGGTTGTGTGCGCCTTAGCCGCACGTATATATCAATATAACATAAATGGAGGACCAAACTTTCTCCGATAAAAATAAAATAGGGAAAGATCAAGAACCACTTCCTCCTAGTGCTGAAGCTGCTGCCACTAGTCATGACATAGACGATAACATGCCATCAACGTCGTCTGCCAAGGCCGATGCCCAATGTCATAGTAGAGGGCACATACAATCCCAAATGACAAAGTTCAGGAAAATGACCTTGAAAAAAACATTTAAATCATCTGAAGAGAAACATAAACTTGCCAATATGCCATTTACGACACGGAGTGGCAAGGAATGGCTAAGGTCTTTCCCTATGTTCATGACTAGTGGTTCAGCTTCACATGACGATGGAAGCCCTCCTCCCATTAAAAAAATCGAACGAGTTAAGCTGGCAAAAGCACAGCGAAGAACTGTGCGTTCTAAGAAGATATCACAAATCCCCAAGGAGAGTCCAAGTGTGGTGGTGGTTGCGATGCCTGACCTTCCCAGCACTGGACGGGAAGAGGTGGCTCTTTCCACCATTTGCACACCCCCTGCAAGTGCTGAAAGGAGCACCCACAGTGCACTTGCTGATATGCAAATTGAAGATGTCATTGTTGAAGTACAACAGGATGAGGATACTGGTGTAGCTGGCGCTGAGGAGGAAGTTGGCGAGGAGGATTCTGATGGTGATGTGGTTTGTTTAAATCAGGCTCCGGGGGAGACAGTTGTTGTCCGTGGGATGAAAAAGCCCATTACGGTCATGCCTGGGCAGAAGACCAAACATTCCACCTCTTTGGTCTGGCAATATTTCTATCCAAATCCGGACAACAACTGTCTTGCCATATGTACCATATGTAAAGGTGAAATAAGTAGGGGTAGGGATGTTAACCACCTAGGAACATCCTCCCTTATACGGCACCTGCAGCGCGTTCATAAAAAGTTACTGTCAAGTTCAGAAACTTTGGCTAAGACCGTAAGCAGTCCAGGGACACCTAAATCCCGTTGTCCTGTTGTATCCTAGCGCCTGCAAACCACACCGTCAACTCCCTCCTCGTCAATTTCCTCCTTAGTCAGGATCGGAAGTAGTCCTGCAGGCCATGTCACTGGCATGACTGACTCTCCTATCCGGGATTCCTCCGGAGGATCTTGCATTGCTACACCTCCTGCTGCCGCTGCTGCTGTTGCTGCTGCTGGGAGTCGTTCATCATCCCAGAGAGGAAGTAGGAACACCACTACTTTTACTAAACAATTGACCCTCCAACAGTCCTTAGCGAGGAGGATGAAGTACGACAGCAGTCATCCTGAAGCAAAACGTATAACTGAGGCCTTGACTGCTATGCTGGTGTTAGACGTGCGTCCGGTATCCGCCATTAGTGCAGTGGGATTTAGACAATTCATGGAGGTAGTGTGTCCCCGGTTCCAAATCCCGTCTAGATTCCACTTCACTAGGCAGGCGATACCGAGACTGTACAGAAACGTCAGAAAAAGTGTCCTCAGTGTCCTGAAAAATGCCATTGTACCCAATGTCCACTTAAACCACGGACATGTGGACAAGTGGAACAGGGCAGACTAAGGACTATATGACTGTGACAGCCCACTGGGTAGATGTATCACCTTACGCAGCAACAGCAGCAGCGTCACCAGTAGGAGCATCTCAGAAACACCAGCTCGTTCCAAGGCAGGCTACCCTGTGTATCACTGGTTTCAGTAAGAGGCACGCTGCCGACAACCTCTTAGAGAAACTGAGGGAAATCATCGCCCAGTGGCTTACCCCACTTAGACTCTCCTGGGGATTTGTGATATCTGACAACGCCACCAATATTGTGCGGGCATTACATCTGGGCAAATTCCAGCACGTCCCATGTTTTGCTCACACAATAAACTTGGTGGTGCAGAATTTTCTGAAAAGCGACAGGGGCGTGCAGGAGACGCTTTGGGTGGCCCGAAAAATTTCTGCCCACTTTCGCCATTCAGCGACTGCGTGCCGAAGACTGGAGCACCAGCAAACACTCTTGAACCTGCCCCGCCATCACCTGAAGCAAGAGGTTGTGATGCGGTGGAACTCAACCCTCTATATGCTTCAGAGGATGGAGGAGCAGCAAAAGGCCATTCAAGCCTATACATCCACCTATGACATAGGCAAAGGAGGGGGTATGCACCTGACTCAAGCGCAGTGGAGAATGATTTCCGTGTTGTGCAAGGTTCTCCAGCCCTTCGAACTTGCCACACGTGAAGTCAGTTCAGACACTGCCAGCTTGAGTCAGGTCATTCCCCTCATCAGGCTTTTGCAGAAGCAGCTGGAGAAAGTGAAGGAGGAGCTAAGACGGAGCGATTCCGCTCGGCATGTGGGACTTGTGGATGAAGCCCTTCATTCGCTTTGCCAGGATTCCAGGGTGGTCAATCTGTTGAAATCAGACCACTACATTTTGGCCACCGTGCTCGATCCTAGGTTTAAAGCCTATGTGGTGTCTCTCTTTCTGGCCGACACAAGCCTGCAGAGGTGCAAAGATCCGCTGGTGAAAACACTGTCAGCTGAAGCGGAACGTGACACGTCAAAAGCTCCTTCTTCATTTTCTCCCGCAACTGGGGCTGCCAGGAAAAAACTTAGGTATCCTAAGCAACCCGCTGGCGGTGATGCAGGGCAGGCAGGACCAAGTTTGGACATCTGGTCTGGACTGAAGGACCTGGCAACAATTTCTGACATGTCTACTGTCACTGCATATGATACTGTCACCATTGACAGAATGGTGGAGGATTACATCGGTGACAGCATCCAAGTAGGCATGTCAGACAGTCCATACCTGTACTGGCAGGAAAAAGAGGCAATTTGGAGGCCCCTGTACAAACTGGCTCTATTTTACCTGAGTTGCCCTCCCTCCAGTGTGTACTCCGAAAGAGTGTTTAGTGCAGCCGGGAACCTTGTCAGCGAAAGGCGTAGGAGGTTGCTTCCACAAAATGTGGAGAAGATGATGTTCATAAAAATGAATTATCAACTCTTCCAGGGAGACCAGCCTCCAGAACGTACAGAGAGACCTGTGATGGTGGATTCCAGCGGGGACGAGTTCATACTCTGTGAGGATGAGGATGTACACAACACTGAAGAGGGTGAGGAATCGGTGGATGAGGAGGACGAGGACGACATGTTGTGTTTGTGCCGCCCACTCGTATCACTTAGCATAGTCATCCAGCTACCTCGGTGCAACCTTTAGGACATAAAAACACTATTGTGAGGTGTGAGGTGTTCAGAATAGACTGGAAATTAGTGGAAATTAAGGTTATTGAGGTTAATAATAGCATAGGAGCAGAAAAACCCAGAAATTCTGTGATTTTAGCTGTTTTTATGCTTTTAAAAAAATAAAAAAATACAGATCCAGAACCCAAAACACGGAAGGGTGGTTTTGGCAAAACCAATCCAGATCCAAAACACGAAGAAAGATCCAGATCCAAAACCAAAACACAAAACCCGAAAAGTGGCTGGTGCACACCCCTAATTTAAACCTACCAAAACCTCTAAAGCTTGAGAAGCTTTCATGTCAGTGTCATGTAATTAATGTTAGCTTATGATGACACATGTTCCTTCCAGTTACTAGACCTAGGGGCTCCTCCCCCTACAGGAATACTTTAGTGATGATGTCACCAGGGTTTCTGTGTGGTGAGAATGTGGAACTGTAGACAAAATTTCACAGTTTTATTGAGAACGTTGTGCCCTATGGAGAATCATACAGTATGTGTCCTATGACCAGAAAGCACTTCTTATAATTCACAGAGCCTATTCCTGGGCTGAGTGATGATGGAAAGGGAAATATGAAAGATAAATGTATGGTTGTATGTATGTATGTAAATAAGTCTGTATGTATCATAAGTCTATGCTTTATTTGCTTTAGTACATACATACAGCATGTAAGACCCCCATGTGTCCCTTTGAAGGTCATGTGACCCTCCCACAAAGTCAGACTTTTCACAATTAGAAGAGAAATCAGTGTAGATCAGTTGTCAGGCATTTGCAATCTAAAGGGTATATTTACTAATGTGGGGGTTTACCAAAGTGTAGATGTTGCCCTTAGCAACCAATCAGATCCTACGTATCATTTATTTAGTACCTTCTAGAAGATAATAGCTAGAATATGATTGGTTTCTATGGGCACAATCTCCACTTTTGTAAACCCGCACTTTAGTAAATATGCCCCTATAAGGCAGTATCATACTTGCCGACTATCTGGCTGCTCCTTCCGGGAGGGAGCAGCCAGATCGGCAGGGCAGGAGGCGTGGCCGGACAGGCAGATGTCATTTGCGGACGCGATGGGGGACGGGTCCACGCGATAGCATAATTTTTGCCCCGCCCCCCGCTACTCAATGCCAATAAAACAGGCATTGTGAGACAGGGGGTGGGGCCAAAATGATGCGATTCAGCATGAATCGCGTGACCGGGGGTTTAACAGGTATTCGCATGAGCGGGGGGTATCTGCGGTAGTCGGGAGGCTTGCCTGCCTTTCCGGGGGGCCGGGAGCTGTACCCATTTATTGGGAGGGTAGGCAACCCTGGGCAGAATGGAATACATTTTATGAACTGAAAATAACCTTATATATCGCTGGGTTATTCCAGTAATACCTTGAGGCCATTACTCATCCTATTGTCAGCTCATTAAAACCTCCTGACCTGTTCCACATAGGCCGTCAATAACCACAGCTCGGTGGAGTTTGGGTGTTAAGTAATATTACTGCCGTAAGCATAACCACTGGAATCTGTCTTGTACAGTCTCCTCTCCAAAGTCTTTATGAACCTCTATATACTAATTTTGTGTTTGCAGATTAAAGAACTCCACCCAAAACATTAAGATTGCAGAGATCTGGTGACCAAGTGGATCCAGCTTCCCGATGGCTCCACTGTCAATGCCTCTTAACTAAATGTAAAATGGCGAGTGGAGTTTTCCTCTATTTTTTTCATGCCGTGCAAGGGTCAGGAAGTAACAATCGGGAGACTTTTCAGGATTGTGCAGGGAGAATGTACCTGCACAAAAAACACACATATACCCATCTATAGAAAGTATATTTAAACCAGGATGCCTTGCAGCTCTCAAAAGCATTGACACAGACACATTGCAGAACTTATAGGTAGAGCATGTGTGAGTTATGGGTGCCCTAGGTGTCTCCTTACACCCAGATGCTGCCTCAACCACCCCACCTCTGCACAGCCCTGTCCTAGGGTGGCATCTTCCATTCTTGGGTGTGTGGCACTGGACTGTAACATCTTAGCCCAGTACCATGCCCCTACCGAATAAATCATTCAACTATCAAGATACTGCATAAGTGACACTATGATATTCATCCACTAATGCCCCCCCCCCTACACCCAGTGCCATGCGCCCCGCCCCCTGCTGACAAAGACCGGGAGGACTACACTAACCTCCCAAGTTCCGCCTCCCCTGCTGCCTCTACTCGCACAGCGCAATGCAACATGATGACGTCACACCGCACGCACGCGCTCTCTGAGAGCAGAGGATAGGGATGGACATCGGAAGCCCACCATCAAAACTTTTGATACGTTGTAAGTAACCATCGTATCAAAAGTATTCAATGAAAACAACAATTAATTTAACTTGCGCATGCATAAAAGACCTTGGCCCTCATTCAGAGCCGTACGCTCTGAGCAGAGTGCACGCTCTGAATGAGGGCCGCCCTCCATGAAAATGGAGCGTCCTCCTGGACGCTCGTATAGCTGTGGGTCACCACCCACAGCCTATACGAGCGTGCATTTTGATGGCCGCGATGGTCGTGGCCATCGCGACCATCGAAACTGCGAGCCGGAGCCTGCGGTGGAGGTTTTCAACCGCAAGCTCCAGAGTGATTTTGGCTCTATCAGAGCCAAAATCACTCCCACTGACATAGTGATGTCAGTGGGCCGGCTTCTGACGGGAGGCGTTCCCGTGGGAACGCCCCCATCAGGGAAGCACGCCCCCGGCACGCCCACCAAAGGGGGCGTGCTGTCAATCAACATCGACAGCACGACCCCTTTGATCAGACACAATGAGCGAAGGACTTTCCTTCGCTCGTCGCGTCTGGCGCATGCGCACGACGGAGCTCCCTCCGTCGTGCGCATGCTCAGTGCATAACATCGACCCACTTGCGAGCGGACAGCCGCTCGCGAGTGGGTCTGAATCAGGCCCCTTGTTTGCGTATGCGCAATAACTTTTTACCGCAGTTGGCAGGGGACAGGACTGGGGGCGAGACGGGATGGGATTGGAAGCTGGCCTGGAGTAGCTCTAATGACAAGATTCCCGATGCTGAGAGCTGCAGGCAGGTACAGCACAGCTCTAGTCATTATAAAAAAAAAAAAAGACAATCATCACAAGACCATCGTATCAGTACCATTAGATGATGGCAAACATCGGAATGCCGCCATCGAATGGTAAAAACACTACCATCACAACAAAAACATTGATGGTTGGCAAACATTGACCATCGATGTCCATCCCTAGCAGAGGACCACCGCACTGCACAGAAGAACCATTCACCTGTTACGGCTCATGTCTGCCTGAGAAGAAGCGCAGAGGAGAGGACTGGAAGCACACGGAGCAGCACTGTAGGAGGAGAAGCCTAGCAACAAGAACGCAAGCAGGAGGAGGTAAGTGTGCACTGCAATATGCTGGGCTGGTGGCTGTGGAGACATAGGATGATGCTGAGAGATACGGGGAGCTTGGCTGATTGGCACAAAAGTGGGAGGCTGGCTGAGGGGGAGGCTGGCTGATTGACAAACAGGGGGAGGCTGGCCGATTGGCACAAAAGGAGGAGGCTGGCTGATTGGCACAAAAGGGGGAGGCTGGCTGATTGACATACAGAGGAAGGCTGATTGACACAGAAGGGGAGATTGAGGAACACAGGAGAGATACAGGGGGCAGGAGGCTTTAGTGATGGGACAGGGGCAGGAAGGTGGAGAGATGGGACAGGTTGCTGTAAAGGAGGTTGAAGAGATACAAGGGGCAGGAGGCTGGAGAGATACAAGGGGCAGGAGGCTGGAAGGGATACAGGGGGCAGTAGGTGACATAGTGGTGCCTCCTATGCAGTCCCCTTAGTAGTAGGGTCCACTATGCAGTGCCCCCAGTAGAATGCCCACCAGTAGTATGCCCCCCATTAGCAGGCCCCCCCAGTAGTATGCCCCCCATTAGCATGCCACCCAGTAGTATGCCCCCCATTAGCAGGCCCCCCCAGTAGTATGCCCCCCATTAGCAGGCCCCCCCAGTAGTATGCCCCCCATTAGCATGCCACCCAGTAGTATGCCCCCCCATTAGTATGGCCCCCCCAGTAGTAGGCTGCCCCAGTAGCAGGCCCCCCCCAGTAGTAGGCTGCCCCAGTAGTAGCCCCCCTGTTGAATGGGCCCCCTGTAGTATGCCCCCCCTGTAGTAGGCTGCCCCAGTAGCAGCCCCCCCCAGTAGTAGTAAGCCCCCCCAGTAGTATGCCTCCCCCAGTAGTATGGCCGCCCCCAGTAGCAGGCCCCTCAGTAGTATGGCCCCCCCAGTAGCAGACCCCCCCAGTAGAATAGCCCCCCCCCAGTAGCAGGCCCCTCTGTAGTATGGCCCCCCCAGTAGTATAGCACCCCCAGTAGCAGACCCGCCCAGTAGTGCAGACCCCCCCCCCAGTAGTATGGCCCCCCCGCACCCCCAGTAGCAGATCCCCCCCAGTAGCGCCCCCGGCCCTTGCACAAATAAAAAATAAAAAAATAAAAACTTACCTGTATCCCCGCTCCCGCGCCGTCCGCTCTGCTGTCACACGCTGAGGAGGGAGCCGGAAGACGGAGCTCATGTGTGAGCTCCAGCCGGCTCCCTCCGTGCAGCAGCCAATGAGAGTCTGTGTGACTCTCATTGGCTGCTGTAACAAACACACAGCTGCCGCTGGCGGCTGTGTGTTTGTGTCTGTGTACGGCAGGGCGCTATCACTGCGCTCTGGCCTACACAATAGGAGCCCTGATGTCGGATTCTCTAGTGAGAATCCGACATCAGGCGGCCGCCGTTCGGCCCCGAACGGGGATCCGAGTCAGGCGGTGAACACCCGAACAGGGTTCGGGTGGACTCGGATCCCCAATGTTCGGAGCGGTTCGGATTCCACGGAACCCGAACCGCTCATCTCTAACAATAATTACTGGGGGCCGGCTGGAGCTACACTGGGGGCTGGCTGGAGCCTGGAAGGACACTGGGGGTTGGCTGGAGGCAGGGCCGGATTTTCCACACGGCCACATCCCTTGCTGTGAGGCCACACCCCCTATTTTAGCGCATTATGACAGTTTGCACTGGGAGCCAGATTGTCTGGAAATGGCCCTGCTTACACCCTGGTGTCCCAGGCAAGTTCACTTAGTGTTGGCGCCAGCTGTGAGGCGTGGGCTACTGTACATCTTAATTACAGTTGTGTATTTGTAGAAAATATTTTAGGGAAAATTTAAACCATATTTACCATAATCATATTCTGTTAGGGCCTGATTATGAGGAGCACGCAATGCTGATGATCACGTAGTTGAGTGATTTTTTGCTACTGCGCGTGAGTGAAAATCCCCCAAAACTCCTATGGAACCTATCTGGGAGGTCACAGGAAGTTGGCTTAGCGTACGCACAGAGATAGTCTGTTTTATGGGCATGTTATTGGAGTGTCGCGGGCGAGACGGTAAAAGTGGATGCTAACCGGCTCACACAGGAGGCCATACACGGATGGAGAAACTGCAGCTGCCATAGGGCTGGTACAAGTTTGGCTGGTGAGACCGATGACTCACCAATCAGTATTTCAGCACCTACAGACGCTGAGAGTGGGCGTCTCAGTCCTTGCACATTCTGACGCACGGATGTACACCAGGGAAGGGCTTTGTAGCGGCATTGCATAAAGACACAGAGGAACGCCCGCTAATAGAGGCAGCCGCAGACATAGCTACGTTCTACTCAGAATCAGGCCCTTAGATCTTAGTAGGCAGAAGTTACTGAAAGCTCAACATTTATTACAGAATGTAATGTGGATAGGAGGGAGAAACACTGACGGTGGCATTGATAGGGGAACTGTCCGCTGAGTAGAAGCTTACTGTAGATAAGAGAGGGCTCTCATACAGTGCCTACTCGTAAATCAGACAGCTCAGGATCCACATTTTGCTAAGGTAAAGACTATTATTGAAAATATAAGCACCCACCTCCAGCCCAGACGGCTTCATGTAGGTATAATTTGAACAATCATATTTTTAGGAACTTTTGTTCTGTGGTTATAGAGCTTTAGGAACATATAAGCTACAGTATTTGGGATTACTGGTGATATTTTGCGATGCTAGAATTGTGCATTCTTACATTCTTCTATCTCTAACATGAAGAGTGTCCTCTCGCTCAGTCAGATAATTATTCCTCCATCAGCAACCGATCACATGTATTCATTCTTACTTGCCCTAGTATAACGTGTCCTGGTTGGTGTTTTTTGTTGTCTTTGAAGAACAAAGTGTTGGAACATGGTGAGGAAAAGTTTCAAACATCCACTTTCTGAAAGGAAACAGCAGGAGCATCCTGTATTTATGGCAGGAACAGCAATACCTAATCCAACAGCAACAGCGCAGAGAGAGCTACAGCTGCAGCACAAGTCTCACCGGCCATTTCAAACAAATACAATCCAGGCACCAAATGTAACAAACATACTTCAGTGCACTAATCAATATTCCAGTTACTTTACAACTATACTGATAGCTTAAATGGAACGTATCCCTATGACCAAAGTACACTCTATTTCCTGATGTCTACTCGCTGCCGCTAGTTCTACAGTATTCTCTGTTACTCACTAGGGTCGTCCGTGATGATCTGTCACAAAGACAGCGGTAATATATACTGATGGTGAAGAAATAGGACCGGTGTAAAAAAGGGGCCTATTATAAAGTAATATTTGCAGAGTATTCCCGGAAAACAGACTTTTTCAGGGGATACCTGCAAATATTAAGGATCCCCCGAATGTACTATGCAGGTCCCTCCATTTCTGCAGCAGCTGTCAGATTTACATTCCAAAGCTTGTCCCTGATAGGATAATGCTATATCCAGATGGCGTTATCCTATACAGTAGTAGCCTATGGCTAACTAGCAAAAATGACTGGGAGAGGGTTCATTCAGAACCCTCCCCGGCAATGGGCATGACACATGCGCGGTCTATGCGCAGGAGTCCCGAAAGAGGAGTGAAGAGACCGCTGATGTGGTCACTTCAGTCTGAGCATATCACTGTCTTCAGAGCCCCTATCCCTGCGATTGAATATTGATACATTTGGGTGATAATTATTTATTGCCACGAATAGTGGCCAGGGGCGTATCTATAATGGGTGCAGGGTGGCCCCGGACAGCACACCCTGCACCCCTAGTATTACTTACCGGAGTCCCACATCAGCACGAGGGTCCGGTGCTGTAAAAACGACTGGAAAATGGCATGCGCAGTACAGGGAAAATGGCAGCCATTTTCCCGGTGATCTGCGCAAACTCTATAGACTCTGGGCGCACTCTAGTGCCCAGAGTCTATAACTCCGGTGCTGGCCGAGCACAGCTCAGTGCGCTGCCGGCCGCTGGACAGAGGGGAGGGGGCCCGTGTCGGAGACTGCACACGGGCCCCCTCCTCTCTAGAAACGCCCCTGATAGTGGCAATTATCATGTCTGAAACCTGATAATGGATAAATATGCCCCTATGTATGGAATTGCTTTTCTGCTTTTCTGTTATAAAACACCTTTCTTTGCTCTGAAACAAATAAAAAGAAGCTGCTGAATGGCGCCAAGTGCTGTCACATTTCTCATAAGGGGCTGTCGCTGCCCCACGGAAGCCTGACTTACTACCCTACACTAATGCGAGTATCCGTTCAACTAATACAGGGTGCAAGCGGAAACCCGGGCAGCCCACTGATTTTACTCCCCTCCTTGCAGCTGTCATCATTAGTATCGGCCTTTGCCGCAGCCCCATGCTAGGTGCAAAAGCTCCGTCACACACAGGCTTCCCTTCCCCGTATGCCCATCTCAGAATCACACAGAGCTTTGATACATGCCCACCATACTCGCACAAGTCAGGGAGGTTATGCGCGATCGCATTGCCACCATCCAGTTCGCACTCCCAAATCCCCTATTTCACAGATAGACAGAACGACCAAGATTCGTCTGACAGATTAGGACGGTCATAAGGAAAAATGCATAGATTTGATTCTGCGAACGTGCTGCACGCAAAGACTCGCCATTTACACCCATACATGCGGTTCTTGATAGCGGCATTTCAGACACTTAGCCACTGCTGCCGTATTACCCCTAAGCGGACCCAGGCCCTGATTCAGAGCCGGACGCTCTGACCAGAGCGCTCGCTCTGAATCAGGGCCGTTCTATTTAAATTTGGAGCGGCCTTTTGGACGCTCGCATAGCTGTGGGTCACCACCCACAGCTTATGCAAGCGTCCATGATGATGGTCGCGATGGTCAAGACCATCGCGACCATCGGGCTTGCAACGAGACCCATGGGAACGCCTCCGTCTGGCAGCCACGCCCCCCAGCACACCCACCAAAGGGGGTGTGCTGTCAATCACCATCGACAGCACGCCCCCTTTGGTGCGAGACCCTAAGTCGTGCGCATGCGCATTTGGGCACCATCGACCCGCTTGCGAGCATCCTGCGTTCGCGAGCGGGTCTGAATGAAACCCCCAGTGTATGGAGATTTGCCTCAATTAACTCAACAGTCAACCTTTCCCTCATGCACGGGATCAGCTAACATCTATATCAGCGTAATGTGGACATCATCGCTGACAATCAGCCCCTGCGTGGAGAATTTCCCAGTTATAGCGCTATGACTGGTTGTACAGGAGGCTACTGAGCTGGATCTCTAAACTAGTGCTTTGGAAGCCAAGGAACTCTTTATATCTAGTAGCCCCAGACATCATAAGATCATCCATAGTCATATAGAAATCCAATCTGGAGAACCACTCAGCTATAGTTGGGGGGTTTGGTTATCTCCAGTGGACTGGGATTACCGCCTTTGCAGCACTGTTGAGGTGTTTCATAATCAATTTTTTATATAAAGACACAGGACCCTCTATCTTATTGAGGAGCCAGAAATCAGGTTCTGAGCTAATGTCCTGGCCTACAATCTCTTAAGATAAAGAGATCACTGAGTTCCAGAAGGGGCGTAAAGAAGCACATTCCCACCATATATGGAAAGGGGAACCAAAGGCTGAGGCACATCTCCAACATGTAGTGGAAACACCAGGGTACATTTTAGCAAGGACTGAGGGTCATCTATACTAGCGGGCCAAAACTTTAAACTGAGTCTCCACTACTGAATAGCTAGCTGAACAGGACATAGTGGTCTGAAAAATTACCCCTGGGGAAAATCATTTTCATTATACTCAACCACGAGAATGTACCCGATGCCAGTCCCGAAGTTCCCTTCTGATCTTTGTCAAAAGGGGTAAAAAGTTATCTGAATACAACCTGGACAGGTCACGGTTCAACCAAATCCCCAAGTTTTTAAGCTTTGAGGGATGCCAGGAGAAGGGGAAAGAGGCCTGTAAACCTTCCGCCACTGTGGGGGTGAGTGAAAGGTTAACTGCTATAGATTTAGACTAATTTATTTTGAAATTAGAGAGAGCACCAAAGTCCCAGAACTCAGAAACTAAGTTAGGTACAGAAATAGAGGGGTTGGTAAGGATGGCCAGAAGGTCATCGGCAAACAAGGCCAGCTTATATTCACGCCCATCCACAAACAACCCAGATACAGTATGTCCAGGTTTAATCTGATAGCCCTAGCCAACGCCTCCATACACAAAACAAAAATAATGGGGGATAGGGGGCATCCCTGTCTAATGCCATTAAAAATCCACACTGGGTCGGAAAGGGCACCATTTATCTTAATACGTGCCGTAGGTGTGGAATATAAAGCCAGGATACTATACAAGGAAGCAGGACCTAACCCCATGTGTGCCAATAAACCCCTCATGAAATTCCAGTTTATTCTGTCGAAGGCCTTCTCTGCATCAGTAGATAACAGCAGAGCTGGGGACTTTTCTGTTACAGCAAGATGCATCAGGTCAAATAACCTTGATAGTGTTGTCGTGTGCCTCCCGGCCCGGGACAAAACCAACCTGGTGTGAATGAACTAACGCAAGAAGAAGAATCTTCAGTCTGTTCGCAATAAGTTTGACAGATAGTTTAATATCTGTATTCAGTAGGGAGATAGGCCTATAGCTGGAGCACAGGGCCGTGTCCTTACCGTCCTTATGGAATAACTGCAACATGGGCTTCAAGGGACTGGGATGAAAAACCTATCTTATAAGATGAGGACAAGTGGCTGATTGTGAGTTGGGAGCAAAACAAAAAAAAATAAAAAATGCAAGTGACTGTGCACCTTGGCAAAATCAAGCTGCACTGCAGGTGGGGCAGAATTGAAATGTGCAGAGAGATTTTGATTTGGGAAGGGTGTGTCCAAACTCAGATCTAAAATGCAGTGTAAAAATTAAGTTGTTAGGCATTTGTGGGCTACATGCAAAAGCCGCCAGAATTTACTCTGCACGCAAAAATAATACATGCATTTGCACCCCTTGCATTGCAACATGGTTTGTTCCAGGTGCAATTTTTTTTTTGCTTTGCTGTAAATCAAAATCCGCCCCAATTTGTCCATCCTTTGTAACCAAGTCAGAACTATTTAAACCTATTTAAAATGTCGGGCACACAGCAGGATGGCACGGTTGTATGGGATGCAATCATATCAGTGAGGGCCCATCTGGCGACTGGCGAATCCCATGCATACTTGCCTACTTTTGAAAAAGCATTTCAGGGAGATTGTGAGAGCAGCACCTATGAGCGCAGCAGTAAAGTGGGCGTGTGCTGCTACATCCGAGAGGCGTGTCATAAAATGTACTAACATCAAGATGTAAATGAGCCCCAAAACAGCAGGTGTTGCTCAGTAAGATCTACTTGATGATGAACACACACTGATACATCATTGTACCAAATAACCAATGCAGGGAAATGGCACAGATGATCCAATTTGAATGTATACAGTACAGTATTTATTTATTTTTCCAAGTATAGAACTACTTCATAATGGGGGTAAGGTGCAATCAGGGAGATTTCCAGGATCTTCAGGGAGACAGGGAGATTGCTACTATTTCAGGGAATCTCCCTGGTGTGGAAGGCTGTGCTGGGATCATGAGTTTGATCCCAGCATCAGCCGACGTGCAGGGGCAGGCAGGAGGGATGTGTCCTCTGCGGGACACATCCGTTGCCGGCGCTGGGACAGTAATGTCCCTAGCGTCGGTGCAGATACCGCGGGCACCTGGTGAAGGGACCGCCTGGTCCCTTTCACCAGTGCCGGCGGTACTGTGGCGCCGGGAGAAGCTTGGCTCCGGGCGCAAGCTCAGCGGAGCTTGGCGCCCGGCAGCCAAGAGGCGGCGGGTAGCCGGCGCTGGGAGAGAGTACTTGCTTCCAGCGCCGGTCAGGCGTTGGGCGCGGCGGGCATTTGGCTCTGGCCGCGAGCCAAATCTGGCTCGCGGGCCAGCAGCCAATCAGAGGCGGACGCGACGAGCCAATCGCGGCTCGCCACATCATAGCCCCGCCCACTCGCGCCGTCTTGTATTAGACGGCGCAGAGCGGGAAAAGTTAGTTCGGCGGCGGAGAGGGAGGAGAGAAGACCTCCCGAAGAGTGGAAGATCGGCGCGGCAACAGGGGCGGCGGCCGCGGAAGAGGCCAGAAGACGCCGCTGTCAAGAGAGAAGACAGGCGGCGCCGGCTGGAGGAAGAGAAGAAGAGGCGGCGCCGCTGGCCAGGACGGGCCAGCGGCAGAAGAATGCGGCTGAGGACCGGAGAGGACTGCGGGGGTGGGAAGTGAAAGAGCGTCACGAAGCTCCCCCCCGCAGCCTCTCCCAACGTAGCAGGTAGGCCCTCCGTGAGGCCCACCATATACCCCCTCCCTAGACCGCCAGGATTGTCGGGCGTTAGGCCCATGGAGCGTTGTCGGGCACTAGGCCCGTGGGTAATTAGGCGGGCACAAGGCCCGAGGCACTATAGTGGGCATTAGGCCCTATAAAAGGATTGGCCCGTAATAAGGTGTGAGTGGCCTGGGTACTAGGCCCAGGCCACTAAATGATCGAGTAGGCGGGCACTAGGCCCATGGCCATAAACCAGGCGTAGGCCTGTACCCATACAGGAGGGCACTAGGCCCTATATTTGAGCCCCAATAAAAGTGGTCTGGACATTAGGCCCAGGCCACTACCAGAGCCCACCGTTAGGCAGGCCACTAGGCCTGAGCTGCAAAATAGAGCGGGACTCTGGGCAGTAGGCCCAAGTCCCTTGAGTACCCCACAGTAGGCAGGCATAAGCCCTGAGCCGCTGGTAAGACCCTGGGCGTTAGGTCCAGGGCCCTGAGCCCATTAGGTAGCCCCCGCATAGATGATTAGAGGTGTGAGCAGTGGTGGAGAGCTGTACGGCTTCCACCCATGAGGTAGTGGTTTCCCCAGTCACCGAGAAGAGGAGCTGGCCAGCTCTGGATAGGTAGCAGACATTTAAAGGGACAGCACTGTGTTTTGCTCTTGTGTATTTAGTCTGTGTTTGGTGTTCCGTGCAGGGCAAATGTTTAGTTTTGTTATATCTGTCGCACTACACACACTGTAGGTTGAGGGTGATGCCGTTTTAGTATGTGTAGTTGCTTGACATAGGTTTAGGCCCTGCACGGCTGTGTTGTGTATCTCCTTACAGGGACCTGTAGGCGAGTGAGCGGACGAAGAGCAAGAGTGGACACGGTGAGAAATATCTGTGTGTACTGTCTCTCCCTGTTTGTTTGTCACTACCTATCTCCTTCCTTCTGGGCGGACGGTGAACCTTGCAACCCGGTGCAAGGACGGATCTTCACCTGGTGCGTGAGTACCGATAGGTGAAAATTCGGGATCTGAGGCCAAAAGTGCCAATGATGATCTTCACTTAAAACCTGAATTTATCCCCCGGTTCAGTAGGGCGCGTCGGTCGACGTGAGGAAGGACGGTACTCACCTCGTCTCCTTCCCCCTAGGTCATCGTGTCCGTGTTCTATTCGGAGGTTCCAGGACCGTCTGCTCAACACACGGCCTGAAGGTGAGAGGGTGCGACGCAAGGTAAGTAACAGACGTACACCTGCACGGCAGCAGGCATTGCACCGCACCCGCCCCTCACATTTGGCGTAGTCGGCAGGATCACGGACACGATGTGGACCACCGGCAAGAGGACCACCCTACGGACAGCTCCGGAGTGGAACCATCCCCGGGCGTATGAGGACAAGAGTGACTGGATTACGGTGTCGGGAGAAGACATCATGAAGATGGTGCAGCGGTCGGTACAGCGCGGCAAGGAAGAGCGCCGGGAGAAGGGGCGCAAGAAATCAGCTGTGACCCCCTGCAAGACGTGTCAGCGGCTGGGACATGTTGCCAGCGAATGTCCCTGGAGAGAGTTTAGGGCGACAGAAGAGGAAGAAATGTCCCCGTTGGAGATCACACAGATGGCCCAGCAAGCGGTCCAGAGATGTGGTCAGAAGAACTCGGTGAAGAAGAGACTCTGGTGTATGCTCTGCGGAACCTATGGGCATGAGCATAATAGCTGTCCACGTGATGAAGAGTGGCACCAGGAGAATGAAGAATTCCGGTGTGAAGGATGTGGAGATCCAGAGCATGAGCTTCAAGATTGTCCATGGGACGAAAACCGGATGATCTTGGATGGCCGAACCCAGAAGTGGATAGAAGAAGCCAGGGAAGTGGAGCAGAAGAGCCTGCTGGAAGTACGTTCGCAGGTGCCCATTGTTCCTGAGCAGGAGCCGAAGGGTAGAGACCCCTTTGTGATGAAGATGGCAACAGCACCCCCGTGCTGGAAGTGTCGGCGGCAGGGACACTTGGCCCATGAGTGTCCCTGGGAAGAGGCAGTGACACTGTTATGCTCCGAAGAGGTCCCAGTGAAGAAGGATCCTTGCCCGCAGAGGACGGATGTGGATGACTGGGAGGTGAAGATGCCACGCTATAAGGAAGAGCGTGAAGACCCAGTGGCAAAGAAGTCTAGGATCTCCCCATGCTGGAAGAGTCCGAGACCTGGATACCCGGAGATGTCAGCGGAAGAGGTGGAGTACGCTGAAGAAGGAAAGTGTCGCTTGCTGCAGGAGTCTGTGGAGAAGAGTCCAGACTCATGGAAAATGTCGGCGGAGACCCGGGAGGAAGAGGATGCCCCGGAGGAATCGACTATTGGGTGGTGGTTAGTGCCACACCCTGAATTCAGTGAAGATGCCCCAGACAAGTTGGAAGAAGAGTGGGTGGCTGCGGCACCCTTAGAAGAAAATTCCCCATGGTGGCCCATCGTGAGTGGCACTTCCGAGTTGCCACTCCCACAGAGGATCCGCAGAGTGAAGTCAGGAGGTACGAAGATGGAGAGCCCGGAGCCGGTGGAGAAGGAATGTGGGGTCATAGTCGGTCCCGGCTGGGCCCTTGAACAGATCCTCGCTGGAGGGACCATAGAATACCCTGACCCACGGACGTTGGAGATGGAGGAAGACTTTGTAGGGACTACAAAGGAAAAAGGGGGCGGAAATGTGGAAGGCTGTGCTGGGATCACGAGTTTGATCCCAGCATCAGCCGACGTGCAGGGGCAGGCAGGAGGGATGTGTCCTCTGCGGGACACATCCGTTGCCGGCACTGGGACAGTAATGTCCCTAGCGTCGGTGCAGATACCGCGGGCACCTGGTGAAGGGACCGCCTGGTCCCTTTCACCAGTGCCGGCGGTACTGTGGCGCCGGGAGAAGCTTGGCTCCGGGCGCAAGCTCAGCGGAGCTTGGCGCCCGGCAGCCAAGAGGCGGCGGGTAGCCGGCGCTGGGAGAGAGTACTTGCTCCCAGCGCCGGTCAGGCGTTGGGCGCGGCGGGCGTTTGGCTCTGGCCGCGAGCCAAATCTGGCTCGCGGGCCAGCAGCCAATCAGAGGCGGACGTGACGAGCCAATCGCGGCTCGCCGCGTCATAGCCCCGCCCACTCGCGCCGTCTTGTATTAGACGGCGCAGAGCGGGAAAAGTTAGTTCGGCGGCGGAGAGGGAGGAGAGAAGACCTCCCGAAGAGTGGAAGATCGGCGCGGCAACAGGGGCGGCGGCCGCGGAAGAGGCCAGAAGACGCCGCTGTCAAGAGAGAAGACAGGCGGCGCCGGCTGGAGGAAGAGAAGAAGAGGCGGCGCCGCTGGCCAGGACGGGCCAGCGGCAGAAGAATGCGGCTGAGGACCGGAGAGGACTGCGGGGGTGGGAAGTGAAAGAGCGTCACGAAGCTCCCCCCCGCAGCCTCTTCCAACGTAGCAGGTAGGCCCTCCGTGAGGCCCACCATATACCCCCTCCCTAGACCGCCAGGATTGTCGGGCATTAGGCCCGTGGAGCGTTGTCGGGCACTAGGCCCGTGGGTAATTAGGCGGGCACAAGGCCCGGGGCACTATAGTGGGCATTAGGCCCTATAAAAGGATTGGCCCGTAATAAGGTGTGAGTGGCCTGGGTACTAGGCCCAGGCCACTAAATGATCGAGTAGGCGGGCACTAGGCCCGTGGCCATAAACCAGGCGTAGGCCTGTACCCATACAGGAGGGCACTAGGCCCTATATTTGAGCCCCAATAAAAGTGGTCTGGACATTAGGCCCAGGCCACTACCAGAGCCCACCGTTAGGCAGGCCACTAGGCCTGAGCTGCAAAATAGAGCGGGACTCTGGGCAGTAGGCCCAAGTCCCTTGAGTACCCCACAGTAGGCAGGCATAAGCCCTGAGCCGCTGGTAAGACCCTGGGCATTAGGTCCAGGGCCCTGAGCCCATTAGGTAGCCCCCGCATAGATGATTAGAGGTGTGAGCAGTGGTGGAGAGCTGTACGGCTTCCACCCATGAGGTAGTGGTTTCCCCAGTCACCGAGAAGAGGAGCTGGCCAGCTCTGGATAGGTAGCAGACATTTAAAGGGACAGCACTGTGTTTTGCTCTTGTGTATTTAGTCTGTGTTTGGTGTTCCGTGCAGGGCAAATGTTTAGTTTTGTTATATCTGTCGCACTACACACACTGTAGGTTGAGGGTGATGCCGTTTTAGTATGTGTAGTTGCTTGACATAGGTTTAGGCCCTGCACGGCTGTGTTGTGTATCTCCTTACAGGGACCTGTAGGCGAGTGAGCGGACGAAGAGCAAGAGTGGACACGGTGAGAAATATCTGTGTGTACTGTCTCTCCCTGTTTGTTTGTCACTACCTATCTCCTTCCTTCTGGGCGGACGGTGAACCTTGCAACCCGGTGCAAGGACGGATCTTCACCTGGTGCGTGAGTACCGATAGGTGAAAATTCGGGATCTGAGGCCAAAAGTGCCAATGATGATCTTCACTTAAAACCTGAATTTATCCCCCGGTTCAGTAGGGCGCGTCGGTCGACGTGAGGAAGGACGGTACTCACCTCGTCTCCTTCCCCCTAGGTCATCGTGTCCGTGTTCTATTCGGAGGTTCCAGGACCGTCTGCTCAACACACGGCCTGAAGGTGAGAGGGTGCAACGCAAGGTAAGTAACAGACGTACACCTGCACGGCAGCAGGCATTGCACCGCACCCGCCCCTCACACTGGCAATGAGGAAGAGTTGGCACGTATGTTCCCATGTAATCACACCAGTTACATGATTCAGTTCTAAACCTTTTGATTATTGCTAAGCATGGCATCTTTAATTGTCATACCTGGCCTAACCAATAAGTACATTGGATGCATGTTCTGCAAATCTTCTGGAATCAAAGAGCTTTTCAGCAAGGCCCTAGGGCCTGTATATTTGCCATATTATGGGGCATATGTACTAAGCTCTGGAAGTGATAAATTGGAGAGATATAAAGTACCAACCAATCAGCTCCTAACTTTCATTTTTCAAACACAGCCTGTAACATGACAGTAGCTGGTAGTTTATCGCTTTCCAATTTATCACTCTCCAGAGCTTAGTACATCTCCCCATGTATATGAACTGAAGACTGTGGGGCCTATTCATCATTACTAAAAATTCTCTGGAGGTAATTAGGTTTAGAACTCGCATGGAGTTCTACCTAATTACCGGAGGTATTCATCATTCCTCCTCCCCATAACTATCTATTCCGAAAAGCTGTAATTTTTGCGATGACAGATTTTCGGGAAATAGATAGTTTTCTCTATCTACTCTAACTTACCGCAGCTGTAATCAGTGCTGTGCATGTGCTGTTACATACGTAAAAGCAGCGCGTACGCATCACTGCCTACAGCTGCGGTAATTGTGTGTCCCCCCTCCACCCCTTCGCTCACCTCCCTCATAGGCAGATGCAGGGGGGAGTTTCCGTCTGCCTGGAAACCACCCTCCACCAGCCCTCACTATGACCACAATAGAAATAGTAGATTGTTACCTGTGGATCTTTTAACATGTATCAGCCAGTAATAAATAACCTGTGCACCAACTAGGAGATCTGGAAAACATGCACTGTTAGAGATGCACTGCTATAGAGTCCAATATGTATATACTGTATATGTCCAGGGTAGTGCTAGGTTCTTCTGCTGCTCCTCCAGGATCCCGGACTTGCTCCTATAGTCTGGAATGGTGCCCACATCTAAAATAAATACATTCAGCTCAGGCAAGATGGCCCTCCTGCCGCATCTAATGGCTTACTGTGATCACTGGTCCTGTATATGCTGGCATTATGACACACAATACAATTTGTATGATGCTTATTAAAGGTGGATAAGTGCTAATTATGCCCTATTCATGGACTGGCCACACTAACTCTAAAATCCAGCATTTGGAAACCTCCCTCTGGAAATCCTGCGTTTGCCACTGTCCCTGTCCCCCCACTCACCTGGCCGCTGCAGCCACCTCCGGCTCTGGCTGTTGCTCTGACACTGTGTTCTCCCGGAAGAACACAGTAAAGTTTAGAAAAAAAAACCAAAACTTTTTTTTTTCTTTTTTAAACTTTACTGTGTTCTGCCAGGAGAAAACAGTGTCAGAGCAGCCACTGGAGGGAGCCGAGGAGGACCTGCCCAACTGACAGCAGGTAAGTGTAACCCGATGTACGCCACCTGAGAGTGGCGTATAGTAACACCATCAAATTCCAAAAATACATAATTTTCGGAATTTGATGAATAGCATAATTTCCATATCCGCATACTAATGTATGGGGAATGTGGAAATTAACGAAGGCGGACTTAACCAGGAGATATCAGTGATATCTCCTGTGTTAAGTGTCTTCATGAATACTAAAATAACGGTAATTAAGGAAAATGTCCTTAAAAACGTTATTTTAGTGTTGATGAATAGGCCCCTATTTTACTTAACTCACGCACATTCATTACCTATATGCAGTGTAGCTATACAGGTAAGGTATATGGAGTGAGCTTTTGAGCATGTTGCCATATTGACAGATTGAGTGAACAAAGTCTACTCCATCTGTATCATACTTTGGATCCCATTTAAATAACGAGAAATATTGTTACCCTTTATATTACATATTTACATATTGTCCTCCTTTCACTATTAGCAAACAGAGGTAAGCTTAGCTTATTGCTGTCTGTCATTGTACCTCTAACGCTATCTATATATGGCGTTAGCGATACAGTCCCCATTGCTGGCCATGGGGACCCAGCAACAGCCTTTGCTGAGTCCCCGCGGGGTGAAAGTGTAATGCACATGTGCAGACTGGCTGTCGCGCCCATCGCTGGCTTCTACAGAGCAGAGAATGCCGCCGATGAGGGGAGCGCCGCTGGGTCTCTCCGGGGAGGTAAGTAACGTTAAATACCAATGCCATATCTGTTAGTATGACTGCGATACTTAACAAAATATGCTGCTCAGGGGCGTCTTTAGAGAGGAGGGGGCCCGTGTGCATCCTCCGTCACGGGCCCCCTCCTCTCGCTCAGGCGGCCGGCAGCCGATTGACGCCACTGGCCGGCCACCGCATAATCAATAGACTCTGGGCACTAGAGTGTGCCCGGAGTCTATTACGCATGCGCAGATCGGCGGGGAAATGCCGCGGCTGCCATTTTCCCAGTGGTTTCCTCAGCGCATACGCGCAAAATGGAAGAAAAATGGCCACGGCGGCCATTTTCCTGCATTTGAGCAGCGCGGGGAGACCCTGAACCCGGGGGCCCGTGTGCACTGCACACCCTGCACTCATTATAGATACGCCCCTGATGCTGCTGGTAATAAGCATCATTGTTAAATGGAGCCCTATGCTTCAGAATATGCTACCAGAAAATGTCAGGATGTTAATAATAATAATAATAATAATAATAATAATAATAATTATCGTTGAATCCAAAGACTTTTATTTTTTTTTTTAAATAATTGTCTATTTTTTCTGTACATTTTACACTAGGAAATGAGATGTTAGAAGGGGGAGAATAGTTAAACCTATGTTGAGCCGCTTTTAGTGAGGTATTAGGTAGGTCACTTTGGCTATATGCCTAGAATTAAACAGTGGGTGTCTTGTGAAATGTGAAACGGCATCTGTGACTACGGTATATTCCAGCTTTCCTTCAGCCAATCCGTTAAGGCCTTCGCTGCTTTAAAATCATCTTCTCAAAATAGCCATATGGAAGTCATTAGTGTCCCTGGCTGAGGCCACACAGCTTAGTTACAAAAAAAAAAACAACTAACAATAATATTAAAACGAAACAAAATTACTTTGAGATAAAAATCCAACCATTTGTCTGGGGGATCAGGTTAGGCAGACGTTCTTATCATTATTCAAAGTGCATGGACAGCATAATGCAGAATGGCAGACATTTCTACAGCCCCCTGAGCAACATGCTGTTTGCGACCTGTAAATCTAATAAGGGGGGGGGGATTCAGTCAGTAAACGTCAGGGCTGACTATAAAAACAATAAGAAAACAGTTTGTCGGACTACACATTCCTCTACAAAGTACAATGCTAACATACATGAATGAAGTGTGGAACTGGTATATTTAAATGTGATTAAACCGATAGTCCATGACGATTAACAAGCGGTATGCCAAACACAGGGGCACTACAATAGAAATGAACATACCAGAACTTAGGGCCTGATTCACCACCGTACGCAACTGCGAATACGCATGCAATCGGCCGACTGTTTCGCACTGTGCATGCGCGAACCGGCTGCTGCGATGGGGACTACGATCGCAGTGACTACGTCATACTTGCCGACAATCAGCTCCAGTTTTTGGAGCTGATTGTCGGTGGCACACTGGGGGCGGGGACGGGGGCGGGGATGCACAATCGCGTCATCGTGACTCTGCCCCCTCTTCACAATGCTGTTATTTTCAGCTTTGTGAAGCAGGGGGCGGGGCCACGATGATGCGATTCTGCGCGAATCGCGTCACCGGGACCCCCGCTGCGGGGGTTTCCGTTTTTTTCAGGGGGGAGGTCGGGAGGGTCGCAAGCTTCCGGGAGGGTCGCAAGCTTCTGGGAGGCTTGCCTGCCTTTCCGGGGGGCCGGGAGCGGCACCCGAAAATCGGGAGGCTCCCGGCCAAATCGGGAGGGTAGGCAAGCCTGGACTACGTAGACCCATCGCAGAGTGATTGACAGGAAGTGCCGTTTGTGGGTGGTGACGTGGGGGTGGTCGGCCGAACGCAGGCGTGCCACTGCGTTCACACGCCATTGCAGGGGCGTGCATAAATTAGCCACTGAGATACCATGAGGTCTCATAGTGTGCGTGGTTGTTAGTAATTCCTGAGTAAGGACAGGGCTTGTGCAAGTGTGCGTGAGGCTGCGATGGTACTCGATTGTACCGATGGTTTCGCTATTCTGCTAAATATTACGGATGTGTGCAATGTAAAGTGGGCGTCCGTATGCAGTGCTGAGTTTGCATTGCGATCACAATGGATTAACATACTATTGCAGTTGATCTGCATGCGTAGTGCGTACGCAATATTGCGTCCGTAATGAGGTGTTTCAAGTTGAATCGAGTCCCAGCTTGGATCACTTTTGGGGTTCTGAGTAAAACTGAGTCCCGACTCGGGTCTGTTGTAAGTTCGGAACTTGGATGAAAATTTTTAGATTGCATGTTTTTATGAATTTTAAAGAAATCCAAAGCCAAATCCGAATCCAAACCAAAACATGGGGTCCTCGCACATCTCTAATTAATACTGTATAGGGCCTAATTCAGAGCCGTACGCAAACCCGATCGGCGCATGCGCTTTAGGATCTGTACTACGCATGTATCTATTGGTCTAACGACGGTCACAGTGCCCCGAAGCATGATTGACATGCTGAAGACATTTGGGGGAGGGGAAAAGGCAGCGACTGGGAGCATTTATAAAAATGGAGGCTTATAGTAACAGTAGCTATTAATGAACCCTGCTGTTTTTATTTTTTAAGTCACTATAATCACATCCCTATTGCCTCTCGTTTAGGAGCCTTGCTGAAGTAAGTTGTTACTTTAAAGCAACAGTGGCCCATATGAGGCTGGACAGCTGAGCTTATCAGTGTACAGTGGGCCTGATTCAGACACGCTCGCAAGCGCTCACAAGCAGGTCGATGGCCGGGCAGTGAACACGTGCCACATGCACGAGCCCCGGGGCTCGCAACAAAACGGGGCGGCTGTCAATGTTGATCTGAGAGAGCATCCGGCTCTGAATCAGGGCCAGTATGCAGACCATGCACGAAGGTTTCCTCTTCTGCTGTGCCGACCCAGTAGAGTTTTGTGCTATCACAGTGATTCCTTTAACCCTTTGCAGATTGTAATCAAATTAGAAACGATTCTCTGGTATGTACTGCAAACTTGCAACTTTTACTTTACTAGCCCTATTTTTTTCAATGGGATATTTTAATTAAATGTGGTTTGAAAGGTTTCAGACACAAATTAGTGAAGGAGCAGGGTGTAGAGGCGCCCCGGGCCAGCACCAGCCACATATGTGACGTCATGACACCACAGAACAAGAGCCGAGGGAGTACTGGCGTTAGGAAAACGCTCAGCAACTGTTTATGAAGCAGGATACCTCTCCAGGCACACAACAAGGTGGAAAAGGGTTGGCCATTTAGCCAGTTCCTATGCCACCCTCTCAGCCTTGTGTCCTGGTGGCACTGGTTGCACACCCCTTTTTAAGGCCCTGCTAGACACTGGGTAAATAAACGGGAAGCAATGGGGAAGCCGACTGCCTAAATACCGGCAGCCGGCTTCCCGACTGTCATATCCCGGCAAGGGTGAAATGCCGGGCGTCTAGATGTAGACGCCCGCATTTCCCCGATGCCGGGAGACCAGCGCCCGGCATCCCAATCGTAGAGATGCCGGGCGCCGCGAGCGGACAGCCGCGGAGGGGAGGGTTAGGTTTAGGGCTCCCGGGGGGGACTTAGGGTTAGGCACCCCCCCGGGGGACTTAGGGTTAGGCTAGGGGGAGGGAGGGTTAGGCACCCCCGGGGGGGACTTAGGGTTAGGCACCCCCCCGGGGGACTTAGGTTTAGGCAGCGGGGAAGGGGGTGGTTAGGGTTAGGCACTTAGAGGGTGGATTAGGGTTAGGCACTTGGGGGGGAAGTTAGGGTTAGGCACCGCTAAGGAGGGTTAGGGTTAGGGGGGTTAGGTTAGTAGATACTTACCTATCCACGATCAGGATTTCCAGCGCTGTCGGCCTTCCGCTGCTTCTAACTCTGCTCTTGTCGGGCTGCCGCTGACGGGAATCGAACCATGCGGCCGGCGGTATTTCATACCCATTATAAATAAACCACTCAATAAGGAGAATCTCTTGCACTGATGAGACCAAGCAAGGAAAACAAAGACTTTCTGTTGGCAAACGTTCTGTGTCAGCACAAGCCCGTAAGACATAGTCCTCACGGACTGAAACCTAGCATTGATTTGCCATAAGGTTACCTATTATTGGAATACCCTTTTTTTTCCCTTTTTTTGTTTTTCATTTGAGAAGCACTTTACCCTTACAGCTAACACGGCACCCCATTTTAGCTCAACGTTTTATAGGTACATTTGTGTATAGCAAACTTCACTTTGCAAGTAATGAGTTTAGATGTAAATGGTAGTTTTCAATGCAGGGAATAGTTTATTTTTCTTAATCGACTTAAACAGTCGCTGAATTTCAGGTCTCGGCACACCAGCATCTGTTTTATATCTATTTAACTGGATTTTTTAGCAGGCAGGCAACTGGCAAAGCTAATGAAATTACATCACTGCATGTCCTTAGAAGGAGGCCAAAAATCGCTATAGTAAAAGCTTTAAGTAACGGGCGATGCCTTCTTTTTACAATGAATGTTTACAACATGATCTTAGTAATGTCACTATATGGTAATGCACCACAGATAGAACGATATTTAATCGCTGGTCAATATTGTTGTCTTTTCGCAGATGTACTGACTGAATGTCTGAATTATGCACATTAATGATGGATTGTGGAAACTGTGAACTAAGCGATGAAGAAGCCAAGATGCTTGTAATACTTGTTCTTAAATATTTGTTCTGACTGAACATACTGAGAGACCTGTGTCTGCTGTTCTATTTATATAGAGGTGGCTCTAATGAGGGGGCCCAAATGTTTAACTTCTTTAAATCTCTTCGGACCTGAGCTGAGTCTCAGCACTGAAGAAACAAATTGATTTGCAATCATTGAAGCCTCTTTATTTTTTTATGATGGGAGGGAATTTGATGCTGTTACAACTTTTCCCGTGTCTCCACTCACACAATGGGATCAGTATGAAATACCGCTGGACCCATGTCCGGCGGTTCAAATCCCGATGCCAGAAGAGCTGCAGCAGTGAAGATCCCAACAGCTCCAAAGGTAAGTATTTACTAACCCTACTCCCCCCTAACCCTAACCCTCCTTTAGGGGTGCTTAACCCTAACCCTCTTTTAGGGGTGCCTAACCCTAACTTCCCTCCCTAGTACCTAACCTACCTCTAAGTGCCTAAACTTATCCCCCCATTCCCTGCAGCCTAAACCTAAGTCTCCCGGGGGGGACCTAACCCCAACCCCCCCCGGGGGTGCCTAACCCTAACCCCCCCTTCCCCTAGCCTAAACTTAACCCTCCTGGGGGGGGTGCCTAATCCTGAATCCCCACGAGAGCCCTAAAACCTAACCCTCCCCCCCTGCGGCTGTCCACACCCGGCGCCCGACTTACCTTCGTTCGGTATGCCGGGCGTCAGGCTCCCGGCGTAGGTCTAATGACAGGTGTCGGGATTTTGATGCCTGTCATTAGTACCTTGCGGGGATTTGACAATCGGGAAGCTGGCAGTCGGAATTTAGACCGTCGGCTTCCTGACTGCATCCCCACACAATTATGTATTAAAAAAGGTTGGGTTAATTATTTACAGCAATATGGTTCTAATTAGCCCTCAGGGCCTTATGCACGCATTCGGTATGAATAGCCGGCTGCCGCATGACTGGCAGTTCAATTCCCGGCTGCGGCAGCCCGACAAAAGAGCAGAGCCTGGCAGCGGAAGCCCGACAGCACTGGAAATCCCGATCGTCCCTAAGGTAAGTACTTACTAACCTAACCAACCCCCCTAACCCTAACCCTCCTTAGGGGTGCCTAACCCTAACCTCCCCCCCAAGTGCCTAACCCTAACCTTCCCCTCTAAGTGCCTAACCCTAATCCCCCTTCCCCGCTGCCTAACCCTAAGTCCCCTGGGGGGGTGCCTAACCCTAAGTCCCCCCCGGGGTGCCTAAACCTCCCTCCCCCTAGCCTAACCCTAACCCTCCTTAGGGGTGCCTAACCCTAACCACCCCCCATGTGCCTAACCCTCCCTCCCCCTAGCCTGACCCTAACCCTCCTTAGAGGTGCCTAACCTCCCCCCCAAGTGCCTAACCCTAACCTCCCCCTCTAATTGCCTAACCCTAACTCCGCCTTCCCCGCTGCTAAACTGAAGTCCCTCGGGGGGTGCCAAACCCTAATCCCCCCGGGTGCCCTAAACCTAACCCTCCCCCCCTGCGGCTGTCCGCTCGCTGCGTCCGGCATCCCTTCTATCTTGAAGCTGGGTGCCTGTCTCCCGGCGTGGGGAAAATAACAGGGGTCTAGATTTTAGACTCCTGTCATTTAACCCTAGGCGGGATAGAGGATTCGGGAAGCCGGCTAAGGATATTGAATTTGAACCTTTTTATGCTCCTACCTATTCCTTCTAAAACCTGCCTATAAACCTCTAAAATGTACGCTATTTGCATACGCAGTCATACCGTAAAATAAAGACTTTAGACCTTGAATATGTGTTTCCAAAGCACAAAGTATTATTCAAGTAAAGTACAGTCAGTTACACGCTGTGATCTAAGTACAATTTAGCGCAAAGAATTATACAGACCCAAGATACAGTTATACATACGCACGCGCTCTGGACCAGATACCAGCATCAGCAAGAAACCTCCGTCAATCAGCAATCAGCAAGAAGACTCCAGACTGGGGTCACAACACACGCATTTATACCCTTAGAGAAACAGACAACACAATAGAGAGGTTTGTTGCTGATCCCATTGGTTCCCCATCACGGTGCGTTTGTTACAGGACATTTAACAGGTTGATTCAAATGGACACAGGTCAGCCTCCAACAGCCTATTGTCTCCTCTATTCCCCCTGCATGCAAATCTAGGCTGTTGGTTTCACAAAATACATTTTGGTGCTTTATATCTCTACGGTCCATAAGCTGAGAATGCAGGTTGCGATCTTCACACCGATGACACCGGAAAGCTGTTGAGAAAGTGCAGATCAGTATAATACCAAACATGGCTTACTTATCACGTATTAAACCTTAGATACCAAAATAGCCTTTATTTCACAGCATTTGTAATAAATGAATAAAACTTAGATCTTATACTTTAAAGCTATGGAACCTTTTATGTGAGTGTGCATTATGTAAGTATTAGGGGTTTGGAAAAAGACGCTAGTTAGGTTTATCTGATTTGGGGCAGATGTGCACGCATGCAGCTAATAAACAGCGTTCGCATGCAGGATAATGTGCATTCGCTAATGTGCGTCATGTTAGCAGCACAAATGATATATATATCATTTCTTACTAACATTTTTTTAAACTGCAATGCAAATGTGTTATGGGCAGTGAGCTTCACTCTCAAACAGGGTGGAGACCCCCAACCGTGCTGGTGCCAGCCTGTCTGACAGTGAGTTTAAAAGAGCAGATTTCTTACCATTGTTCATTCAGTGTCTGGGCCATATTACGATTGCCACAGCTACACCTGTCCACATGTGGGGTCTCTCCCTTTACATGCAAAAACACCCACAGTTCCTGGTGTATTGTTTTCTTCTAATTCGTTTTCTCAGGAAGCTGTTTTTCTAGTTGCTAACTGATACTGTGTTTGTTTTGGTATATTTCTATGCAAGGTTGTCCCCAGAATGGGCCTGTCATGGCTTCTAAAGGGATTACCAAAAACATTGCCATCTGTACTTAGATCGTGAGTTGTAACTTAAAATGGCGTCGTGCAGATTCTTATTTTTAAGATCGAGTCTGGTTTCCATTCGCAAGATGGCATCACTCCAAGCTAATTTTACACTGATTCTGTCTCAGCCACTGAACCAGCTTCGACACGGCGGTCGGGATTGCGGCCGCCAGCTTCCTAAATGTATCCCTTATGCACAGTTCAACCAACATTTATTAGCATAAAATATAAATTTCTCTACTCCGCATGTGCACCAAAATATACGCATATGATGGTATGCAGAATTGGTTACGTCTTACAATTGGGACTCCTTCTGCTGGGCATACATTTTGCATGCGATACATCCCGCCAGTTACCGTATGCATAGCGAAGTGAATAACACTGGTATGCATGTACAATTGTGAAGAGCTGTCCTTTGCGAAGAGAGGACTTATGACCCGGGAGTCCTTCTGTGCATGCACGGCCGACGGTCAGCACATGCGAAAGCCGTGGGGGACACTGGGAGGATTCTGATTGGATCCCTCTCAGGAAAGTCTGCTTTGATTGAATAATGCCATCTATAGATGTAGTCGCCTATATCGGGTACAAGCTGCTCTGCACTGTACAATTATCTGTCCGATCCGCAGATATCAGGCGGATCAGCCAGGTAATTACATAATGTATGTCCAGCATTACCAATAGCAGAAAAGGGGAGGGAAGGGGCACTTACTGTAAGTGCAGGTAAGGCCGTGTACAACAAGGGCACAGTGTCGGACTGGAGCATGAAGGGCCCACCGGGGGAATGCAATGGTAGGAGCCCATGCTTTGGGGTGTGGTCAGTTGCTACAGGGGATGAGGCCAGTCCCCACAGAGGTTTGGACAGACATTAGAGACCATGTAACTGACCATCTAATAGAGTAAGAATGTTTAATTCAAGTGCACAGTCTGGAACCTGACATTAGAGCAAATGGTAGGGCCCTTAGGCAGTGGGGCCCACCGGGGATTTCCCCTGTGGGCCAGTCCAACCCTGCAAGGGCATGTTCATGTAACTACAAACTGCCAGGAGCAAAATCTGTGGTGGATGCAAGAGGGTTGATTGAACAAGACGCAGCAGTGGTGATAATGACAATCAGCAGCACCAGTTGGATGTTTGCGGATTCACCTCTCCGGATGACAGCACTGAACTCGTTAGAGTGGCTGTTAGTGTAGCCGCCATCATTATCAGCGCACGCTTGCACCAGCCCTATTCTTGGTGTAAGTGATACGTCTGACAGGTATATTTACGCGCACACAACTCTGCATGCTTCTCAACTATGAATTGAATCTTCATGATAACGGCCGGTTCCAGCCCAGTTATGCCCCGTTAGTTGTGAGTGGCAATATGCCTGAGGATCGCGCGACTCTGAACCGCCAGAAGAGGAGTACAATTGGTTCTGGAGCATGCGCAGTGCAAAAACACACGATATACGCTGCACAAACAGACTTACATCAGCATCAACGCTGCATCAGTCCTCCAGTTGTTAAGGATTTTTATTGATTAATCCAAAAATAATAGAAGCCAAAAACTGGAACTAGCTGTTGTCACTAATTCAGAATGTTTACAGTAATTTCTTTAGATTGGAGCCTTACTTTAAATATTTGAAACATTCTTTGGTGAACACTTAACCAATGAAACGATTATTTTTTTTTGTTTTTAAATATCACTCTGAAATTGTCTTAAATTTAATTACGTTTAGAACATATTTTTACAAATTGAAGATTTTCTTTCATTGAAAAAAAATAAAATTATATATATATATTAGGGGTGTGCACCGGCCACTTTTCGTGTTTTGTGTTTTGGCTTTGGATCTGGATCTTTCTTCGTGTTTTGGATCTGGATTGGTTTTGCCAAAACCACCCTTCCGTGTTTTGGGTTCTGGGTTTTGTGTTTTGGATCTGTATTTTTTTTTTAAAAAGCATAAAAACAGCTAAAATCACAGAATTTGTAGGTTTTTCTGCTCCTATGCTATTATTAACCTCAATAACCTTAATTTCCACTCATTTCCAGTCTATTCTGAACACCTCACACCTCACAATAGTGTTTTTAATTCCAAAAGGTTGCACCGAGGTAGCTGGATGACTATGCTAAGCGACACGAGTGGGCGGCACAAACACGTGACCCATCTAGGCGTGATACTGCAGTGGCAGACAGGATGGCAGTTTGAAAAACTAGGCCCCAAACTGTACATAATGCAAAGAAAAAAAAGAGGTGCAAGATGGAATTGTCCTTGGGCCCTCCCACCCACCCTTATGTTGTATAAACAGGACATGCACACTTTAACAAACCAATCATTCCAGCGCCAGGGTCTGCCACACAACTGTGGCTGAAATGATTGGTTCGTTTGGGCCCCCACAAAACAAGCTGGCAATTAATGTGTCCCTGCACAAACTGGCTCTACGGAGGCAAGATGTCATCCTCATCC